>ML663568.1:439232-484246 GCA_007570785.1 Antilocapra americana | reverse complement strand
GGGGAGGGAAGAGGGAGGGGGGTTCCGGAGGGGAAGCATATGTAAACCCATGGTGATATCATGACAATGTATGGCAAAAACAATTAAAAAAAATAAATTAAAAATAAATAAATAAATAAATTAAAAAAATAAAGAAACCCGTGTGTGTGTCTTAATTTCACACATCACCTTGATGGGTTTCTATTACTGACATAAATTAAAACAAGCACAGGAACGCTAATGGCCATTCTTGCTTATAGGTGCCTTTGCATGCCTGTGTGCCTGGCAATGTACCTGAGTTAGCTCCTCTGATCTTCTTTAATAACCTCTAAGGTGGTTACTGCTACTAAACCCCATAAATAGAAGGGTCAGGTACCAAGTCCAAGGTCACAAGGCTAGCATTTGACAGAACTAGGATTTGAAACCAGATTTGTGTAAGTCCAGAGCCCCAGGTGCTCTGACAGGCATAAACATCCTTGGCTTGGAGAGGTGGGGACTCAGGGCTTGAAACTGGGGCTCAGAGATCCCCTCTCCTTAACTATTCAGACCAAGGATGCAGCCTCAGGTTTGATGCCCCAACATCTATAGCTTGGGGGACCACGACGAGGGGGGGAGGGGAAGAGCAACCCCACGCAACCCCGCTCCCCTGTGCTCCCACCCCTCTCCAAACCCCCCCTCTGTAGCCACAACAGCCAATCAATACTGGCTTACATTTTATGAGACAAGGAGTTAACTTGTTCAATTACGGGGGAGACAGCTCTATTCTTTCGTAACAAGTAATCTGAGTAGGGAAATCGATCCTAAGAGGCCCCATGCATGCTGGCTAATTTTATATTATCCTTGGCCAATGGGCGAGCACAGAGTAATGGAGCGCTGTTGTTACAGTTCATTACGGGAGGGGGGATCAATAGCGGAACCATCCGAGGCTCCGCATCACAGCTGTGGCAGTCCGGGGAGGTGGGGTGGGGGGCTCCACTTCCTTTTTGTGTTCCCGGCCCAGACACTGCTGATTTCTGCCGCAACCTCTAAGAAAGAAATACGTCTCAGAATTGAAACCCAGAGACTCCTCACTCCCCAGGCCTCAACGTCTTCCAATGCCAGACTCGAAAGACTCGAAAGACCATCATAGATACCCCAGGTTGATGGCAAATGGAAGAAGGCAAACCCCCATCATCGCAAGGCCTGGCTGGTGACCACCACATCTTCCCTATTGTCTTCGCAAGTGGCTTTTGGACAGAACCCAGGTTTGGCCTGGCAATGAATTCTCCTTGGCATCTTGATGGCCCCAAACATTGATTCCTGTTTTTTCATCCTAAACTCACAGCCAACAGACAGACCGCTCTGTCCTATGTGCTCAGTAATCAAGAGATGCTGTCCCAGCTCCCTTGGTTCCCTGGAGTGGGAGGGGTGGGGTGCAGTTTTAATTTCCCTGGGGGCAGCAACTTTGGTTCCAGGCTTACATCTGGCATTTGGGTTGTCCCAGTTTCCTCCCCTGCAACAGAAGTGGCTAGTACCAATTCAGCACTGCATAAGCCCCGTCTTGTGACTACGGCCACAAGCATTTCAGAAGCTGTGCTTACTCTGCGCAGCAGGCCCTGTAGCAGCCTCAGGTGTAGCACTAGACCATTGAACTTAACCGACAGTATTATTTAATACCTATTCTGTATGAACCCATTTTATATATACTGTCTTATTGCCTCTGGGATTACCCCAATATACAGATAAGTAAACTGAGGCTCAGAGAGGAAAAGCAATGTGCTGAGGACACGTGGGAGTGAAGGTCAGGGCCTGGATTTGAGCTTGGTCTCTCTGACTTGCCTCCAGCACTGAAAAATGCTCTACATAGCATTCTGTGAGGGAGACACTGTGCCTTTTTGTTCAAAGTCTTTGTATTCTTTTATGACTAGTCCAGTGCCTGACATACTCATATAATGAGGCTGATTTTTTTAGATATTAAATTGACATGTTTTTATATGCTTCCCCACTACAACCTCTAAACATGCCCCACCACCCCATTATGGCCCCAAGGGAGTGGGGAAAACCAATGGGAAAGGACAGGTATGAGAGAGGAGGAGTCCCTGACACACAGAAAAGGGAATAGCAGTAGCCCTACCGGCCCTGGGCAAGGTGAGCAGGAGCAGAGGTCAGAAGTTGGCATACTAATGGTAACATATATTTAGGGCAATTTGTGCACCGGACACTTTACAGGTATTATAAGTGTTTATGTGTGTGGGTGGGTGTTGGTTGCTCAGTCGTGTCTGACTCTTTGTGACCCCATGGACTGTAGCCTACCAGGATGCTCTGTCTCTGGAATTCTCTAGGCAAGAACACTGAAGTGAGTAGCCATTCCCTTCTCCAGGGGATTGATCCCCACCCAGGGATCGAACCTGGGTCTCCTGCCTTGCACACAGATTCTTTACTGTCTGAACCACCAAGGAAGCCCCATATAAGTGTATGCATGTGTATTAATTAAGACATGTTAAATTTCTATGCACTTTATAGCTATTAACTAATTTAATCTGCACAACAAACTTCGGGATAATTACAGTTGTTATCCCATTCTACAGATGAGGAAACTAAAGTGCTAAAAGGTTAAAGATCTTGTTGGATTAGGAGCCAGGCCCACTAGTTCCAAATACTGTTATCCACAGTCTTATTCTGAAATTTAAAAAAATAAAACAATAGGATATGCCCAGATTCCTCCCTCTAGGCTCAGATCCCAGAGATGAGGGTGTTGGGCTGAAGAGAAAGGTAAAACTGGGAGGAATGGTGTTCCAATTCCCACTTGGAAATCAGAGATCACTAAACAGGGGTGGCCCTGTTCCAATGCAAAGTAATGCAGTAGAATTATAATGAAAGCATGATATTGTTAGAAAGAGACCTGAGTCAAATGCTGGGTCCACTTATTTCCATTGGGCAGGATAGGGATCCAGAATTTTCAGTGGAGGATGTAGAAATTGGCCAACCCACCTTGTTACAGACTGAGTTGTATCCCCCAAAATTTATATGTTTAAGTCCTGACCCCTGTACCTCAGAATGTGCCTATAACTGGAGATAGGGCCTTTAAAGAGGTGATTCAGTTAAAATGAAGTCATATGGTGGGTCCTTATCCAACATGACTGATGAGGAAATAAGAGGAGGAAATTTGGACACACCCAGAGACACCAGGTATTCCCACACAGACAGAAAAGCCAGGTGAGGACAGAGTGAGAAGGCTGCCAAGGAGAGAGGTCTCTGAAGAAACCAACCCCATCAGCATTTTGCTAAGACTTCCAGCCTCCATAACTGTGAGAAAATAAATCTCAATTGTTTCAGCCACACAGTTTGCGGTGTTTCGTATGCAGCCTGAGCTGACTAATGCAGATCTACAGGGAGGGGGCCAGGCTAAGAGCAAGGTGACCTGAATAGGGTGGCCTCCAGATGAAGGGCACAAGGACAGGGCAAGATGGAGGGTGTTACTTGAGGTTCCACAGAGCAATGCAGCCAAGACAGGGCTGACCAAGGTCAGAAAACAGGCTATGAGAAGAGCTGCAGAAACCAACAGGGCAGCCAGTCACCAGACACGGGGCGAGGGACAGAGTCCAGGACCTAAGGTCCTGAGGTGGTCTGCTCTCCCTCTTCAGAAGAGTCCCATGGACATGGAGAGTGGGGAAAGCTGAGGTTCCTGAGTGCGGCGGAGCTGGGTTCTCAAAAGCAAGACACGTGTTCCCCACAAGTACTGGACATAATGCTTTTAAAGAACAGCCCACATTGAACAGTTAAGATCTTTGACCTAGAGATTAGCAAGGGCTTCCCAGATGGCTCAGAGGCAAAGAATCTGCCTGCCAATGCAGGAGACACAGGTTCGATCCCTGGGTCAGGAAGATCCCCTGGATCAGGAAATGGCAACCCACTCCAGTATTCTTTCCTGGAGAATTCCATGGACAGAAGAGCCTGGCGGGTTACAGTCCATAGGGTCACAAATAGTCGGACATGACTGAACACGCACTCAGAGATCAGCAAACTGCGGTCCTCAGGCCTAACCAACCTATCTGTTTTTGTAAATAAAGTTTTATTGGACCACAGACATGCTCATTTGTTAACACATGGCGTATGACTGCTTTCATGCCATGACAGCAGTACTGAGAAGTTACAACAGCAACTGAGAATGTATAGCACCAAGGCCTGAAATATTTATTATCTGGTCCTTTGTAGAAAACCTCTGCCAGCCTTGACCTAGAAACAATGTTTCTGTAACAAACGTGGCTAGATTTTCTAGGACAGCTGGCATATGGTGTGAAAGATTCTGTCTGTTCAATCATTTGCTTATTCAGTCAACAAACATTTCACAAGGGACAGCCATGTGCCAAGACCCATGCTCAGTACTTATGATTCAAGAATGAGCAGTCTAGGTTCCCTCACCAACGTACTTATAGCCTTGTGGGGACACAGACGTTAAAGAAATCATCACACAAACGTGCCACATTAAACTGAGCTGCATCCTGTACTGGAGAATTGGAAAAGTGATTAAACTGTACCTCCTGGCTCCCCTAGAAGCAGACCCTGAGATAAGGGTTCAAGTGGAAAATGTTTATTTGAGGAATGTCCCAGAAAGTACCAGCAGGAGAGTGGGGAAGTGAGGCAAGGAAGGGAACGTTAGTCGCTCTGTCATGTCTGACTCTTTGTGACCCCATGGACTGTAGCCTCTGTCCATGGGATTCTCCAGGAAAGAATACTAGTATGGGTAGCCATTCCCTTCTCCAGGGGATCTTCCCAGCCCAGGGATCAAACCCAGGTCTCCCATATTGCAAGCAGATTCTTTACTGTCTGAGACACCAGGGAAGCCTTAGGAAGGGAGGGACCCCACAAAGAATGTGTAATTGAGTAGGTGACCCTGAGGTTCCTAGAGGGACTCAGGGTCACTATAGGGGCTGCTCCTCAGAGTTATCCCATCCCAGGGGGAAGGGACTAAGGGCTCAGCTCCCCATCTGTCATTGGTGGAAAGCTGCTCCCTGGAGTACTGAGTCTCCTACTCTTCCCACTTGCCCTTATCTGGTGGACTTGGAATCACAGTGATGCTTAAGCAACTTGCCCTATGCAGAGGTGAGTGCAGAGGAGATGAAGGTTTCCAGAGTTGAAAGGAATGTTGGGGCAGCCCTGAAACTGAAAGAGGCCTTGGGGAAGAGTATTCCTGCAGAGAGGGCCTGTGTCCCTTCCCAGGCACAACAAGCCCCTCCCTCCTTGGGGTCCCCAGCAACCCTTGTTGAATTGAAGCACCTACCTGGGGAGGTATGATCAGCTTAGAGAAGACGAACCAATGCCACATCCATTTTTCTGTTACCGGAGCCAGCTCTGTGCCCAGAACACAGTAGGGCCACAATGAATAAAGGATAAGCTTCCTCCCAGCATTAATGAGATACCAAGGGATCAGGAAAATCCCCCTCCTGTCCAGCACTTTCTACACACAACTCCTCAGGGTGTCAGGGTGACATCTTTATGAAAGTCATGCCCACATTTAGGGCAGAGAGAGGGGGAGGAGTTCAGCCTCAGGAAAGTCATAATTGCCTGGGACATGACCTAAGTATTGACTTTTCTCTGATCCCTGGAGTTGCTCTGTGTTTTAGGGCAGTGGTTCTCAAACTGAGGTCAGGGGACCCTTGGGGGGGGGGGTTCCTGAAACCCAGACACTGTTTTCACTGCGATACTGAAACATTTTTAAATTATTTTCTCACAGGTATACAAGGGAAGTTTCCCACAGATTACAGAAGGTTGGGATGTTATAACACATTGAAGCAAAAGCAAATGAGAGTCTGTTTAGCCAGATAGTTAAGAGGTGCAAAAATGTAAAATAGCATGACTTGTCTCACTAAATTTGCTTATCTATATAAGTATACAGTGAGTTCATTATTGTTACTTTTAAATAAATCAATGAATAAATATCTCATTTTAAATTTCTAACAAGGTAAAGATCAGTAGACATATTTTACCTAAACAAAAGATCTTTGAGCTCCTCAATAATCATAACTTTTTCAAATTCAAAGGGGTCCTAAGATCAAAAGGCTTGAGAACAGCGATGCTCAGGAATTCCATACCCTGAGCATGGGGCAGAGCCCACATCACACTGTAGAAGCTGGACAACCACATTTCTACCCAAACACAAATGTCTAGCCATATCTCTGGAGGGGTACTCCTGATCCCAATTAGGTCACAGAGTAGACAGCTCTTTTGGTAGTGGAAGATCAAAGGGCATCCTGATCCAAGGTCAGCAGAGGCCATGGGGCTGCTATGGTGACCAGGACTGAGGCTTGACAAGATTCAGCTATGTCCTGACTGCCACCTGGCCTCCCTGCTCTGAGCCATCATCCTAGCCTGTGCCTCCAGGCTGCCTGGCAATGCCATGTGAGCTTGAGCAACTTGCTCATACTCTCTGTGCCTCGGCAGACACAATTAAGATCAGGTCATAAAGATAACTGTTGTAAGGACTGTAAAGATTAAATGTCAGGTGCTCAGTGCCCCGGCACATGGTAACCATTCAGTATGTGCTGGTCGCTATAAAGACAATGATGATGAAGATGACTGTTATCACTGTGATGATTCGCTGCCACTAGCTTTTCTGCTCATTATAGAATTATTTAATGAAGATCTCTAGGAGCCCAGAGGTCCCATCCCTGACCATGGTACTCAGTGCAAAGGTGCAGATGGCCCTAGCCAGGAATATCTGTCCAATAATTCCTCCACTCCTTAAATAAGGTAGAGTTGGTTTCTGTTGATGCAAGTGAGAGAACAGAGATTGATCCAGTGAAAGAGGTCAGGCTGTATGGCACCCACAGTTGCCACTAAAGAGTCAGATTTGCCCATATATTATATATAATACATATTTACTTAATGCTCTTCCTTATATTGACTCACTTTTTTCTTTTTTCAATAAGTACTTTATTTTTTATATTTTAAACTTTGAATTTTAAAACAGTTTTAGATCTACAGAAAAACTGTAACTTTACATATATTGCACAGATGCTACATTCAGTTCTCCTATTAACATCTTACATTAGCATGGACATTTGTTAAAATTAAAATGCAAGTTTGTTAAAATTGTATGAACCAATATTATTACTAAATTATCAATATTATTAACTAAAGACCATACATTCTAAAGATTGCCTAAGTTTTGACCTTTTGACTCAGTTTTTACTCAGATGGATTTGCATTGAAAGGGTTTGATGTGCTAAGGCCCATTCTCTTCCTAATGCCCACTGAAGTCACCAGTAACTATTCAGTAAAAACTCCTTGGCGGGCACCCGGTGAAGTCCTTTCCTGGCACATGAGGCCCACAGTCTGGGGAAATGTGCCCCAGTGTTCCTGGCTCCCAGAGCAGGTGGCGAGCAGGTGGCAGGCAGGTCAGGTGGGTATCATGGTTTCTGTCTGTGAGCCCTGATTGCCTCACCAGAAAAGCAAGGATGCTGAGTTTTCCCAAAGTGATGGAGACAATTCAGTGAAACAGTAAAAGCAGAGCATCCAACCTGAATCCTGGCACCAAGTAGAGTCTAGAGATGAGTCTCTTTCCTCACAGGCACCATGTTTCTAAGCAAGAGCAACTCTGGCTAAACCCTGTCTCTCTCAGCACAATCCTACCTCAGGTCTCTGACACACTAAGATACCAGACTCACTTGGAAAGGAAAGGGAGATCCAAAGGGCAGGAAGAGGAGGAACTGACGAAACTGAGTAGGAGAGGGGTAAAACAGAGAAAGGAGGGAAAAGGCGGAAGGGGAGGAAGGGTGGGGGGGAGCAGAAGGAAGGTGGAGAGGACCGGGATCCTCAGCCAGCTGCCATCATCCCTTCTCCACCCAGCATCCCTCAAATCTTGGCTCCCTCTCCAGAAATGTCCCACAGTTCACATTTAATTACTTCATAAAAAACTGGAAAGTAGAAGAGGAAGAGTTAAATGTTCTCCTAAAAGGAGGAAGCTGCAGCTAATCCCAATTAGGAGGAAGTCCCGGGCTATTGAAACGCTACAATCCAATTACATCAGGTAAAATGAATTACTCCGTTAATGCTGACTTATTATGAAGACACCTCCTTATTGCTCTCATTAATAATCTTTAGACATCATTTTAGCACATATTGGCTGCAATAACATTTCTATTAGCATCATGGTGGAGCAGGGCTGACAATTAAAATAAAAAATAAATCAACCCAAGGAGTGAACAAACGTAATTATAGTTCAGAAAGAGCTTTTATGTGTATTTGATTACTTGATGGAACAGCGCCTCCCTTCTTGCCTTGAATGTGTGTTAGCCCCCATCCATGCGGACTCCTGGGGTGGGGGGACAGGATAAAGGGGTGTGTGTGTGTGTGTATAAAAATGAGACAGAGACAGGAAGACAGAGGAGATGGGGGAGATTACCAACCAGGCAAAGGTTCACATCCCAACCCTGATTCTACGTTCCCTTGTGTAAGCTCCTTCCCCGCTCTGGGTCTCTGTTTCTCCATTTCTGAAACTGGAATTTTTGAAATCACATGATTTTGGGGTAATATCTGCTGTAGTCTAGAGCTCAACAAAAATTTCCTGCTTGAAAGAACTAAAGATTCCCAAGTACTAAGAGCCAGATGTTGTTGTTATTGTTTAGTCACTCAGTTGTGTCTGATTTACTGCAACCGCATGGACTGTCGCATGCCAGGCTCCTCTGTCCATGGAATTTTCCAGGCAAGAATACAGGAGTGGATTGCCATGTCCTTCTCCAGAGGATCTTCAGGACCCAGGGATTGTACCTGCATCTCCTGCATTGTCAGGCATGTTCTTTGCTGCTGGAGCAGCAGGGAAGCCCGAGAGCCAAGTCACAGAGCTCTAAAAGAAGAAATTGTTGTTTCTAGGACAGTTGCTATAAGCTGGAAGCTCAGTTTCTTCTAAAACAGAAGTTCTCATCTTGGGGTGGTTTTGATGATCATGACTAAGAAGTGGGGTAGGGTGGGATGGGCAGTGCTGCTGGAATCTTTTGAGTAGAGGTCAGGAAGGCTGCCAAACATCCTGCAATGCACATGGCAACCCCTTAGGACAAAAGATTATCTCACCCCAAGTGTCAACAATCCTGAGGTTGAACCTGTTCTAGACTTCTTCTCAGACTGTGTATCTTTGCACACCTGGGATCAGATTTCCACGGCAATTGTAACAGATATCAAATCTCTTTGGCCTCCCTGATGAGATGATCTTCTTCACCAAATATAAAATGAAAATTCAGCCAAGAATTAAAGTTTAACTTGAATACATTAACAATTAAATTCTCAAATAATTATATATGTACACAGACACACATTAACCTGTGTTCCTCAGTGCCCTTAGCTCCCCCTCCTACTCAGGTCTTGTCTCTCCTTCTAGAATGGACACACGCTTGTAATACCATACATATATAACATATACATACCTTTGAGACTCCTTTGAGAGTCTCTTTGACTGCAAGATCAAACCAGTCAGTTCTAAAGAAAATCAACCCTGAATATTCTCAGAGGGACTGATGCTAAAACTGAAGGTCCAATACTTTGGCCATCTGTTGAGAAGAACGGACTCATTGGAAAAGGCCCTGATGCTGGGAAATAATGAAGGCAAAAGGAGATGAGGGTGGCAAAGGATGAGCTGGTTGGATGGCATCACTGACTCAATGAACATGAGTTTGAGGGAACTCCAGGAGATAGTGATGGACAGGGAAGCCTTGGGGTGCTCCCAACCATGGGGTTGCAAAGAGTCAGATACAGCTTGGTGACTGAACAACAGCAACAGTACATACATATGCATACACACATGTGTAATGCCTCATATATTTATGTGTGTGTGTGTGTTAATTGTTCAGTCATGTCCGGCTTTGTGACTCCTTGGACTGTAGCCCCCAGGCTCCTCTATTCATGGAATTCTCCAAGCAAGAATACTGGAGTGGGTAGCCATTCCCTTCTTCAGGGGATCTTCCCAAGCTTGGGATCAAACCCAGGTTCTCCTGCATTGCAGGTGGATTCTTTACCATCTGAGCTACCAGAAGCCCATATTTACATATACACATATATAATACCATATGTGTGTGTATAAATATTTATAATCCAGTGACTTTCTGAGGTAGTGTGAAAAAAGTGCTAAAGCACTCTAAAATAATTTCAGAGAAATTAAAAATGTACAGCTGGAAGGTCCTTTGGTAATTGGCCAATTTGACCTTCTGTCTGTGTCTTCTGGAGCCCTGGATTTGACAGAAGCCCTTCAAGATTTCCTAAACATTTCTGTTAAAATTCTTTTTAAAGCATAGTTTTAGCTATTTTTAAGCCTGTAATTTTTAGACATCCTTACAACTCTCAAGATGTTGGATACCAAATTTAATAGACCCAGGACCACCAAATCATTAACTAGTCCTGCCAGGAAAAAATCACTCTGGAATAGACCCTGAAATTCAGCTTCTCTTTCCAGCTCTGTACAATTGAAAAACACCCAGAATTTTCAAATTGAGCTATTAATAGCTACTTTATCTGAGAGAATCTGGATATTCTAGAGACTCAAGAATTGTGACTGTCAGCCATCATCCCTGATTTCAAATGGGGAAAGGAATTCATTAAAAGAAAGTTATTACATTATTTGACTGATTTTTAAACATCAAGTGGCACATTTTAACTTTGTATTAAGGTTTAGTTGTTATATAGCACTAACCACAAACCTAATGGTTTCAATTATCATATTTACCATCTCACAGTTACCATGGTTCCAAAGTCTGGATACAACCATAGCTGGGTTCTATGTTCGTCCAAGCTGTTTGTAGGATTCAGTTCCTTGCAGTCATAGGACTGAAGGTTCTGTTTTCTTCTTGGCTTTAAGCCAGGAGTTTTTCTCATGAGACCTTAGGTTGTCCAAAATAGAAAAAGTCCGATGAGGTAAGGAATAAGGGTGAGGAAGTCCCCAGCCTCCAGCAGGTGAGTGCTTCTTTCCTCCTTCCCATAATTCAGCCCTTAAAAACAACAGAATCTTGTTTTCAAATCCTACATTTTTTTTAGTTTAAATGCTCAGACTGCAGTCTTTTATTTTTCCACAATAGTTTGCCTGATTCTCCCAAGTTAATTCCACTCAGCCACATACTATCTGTGTGAACTTTTTAAAACCTCTCTGGATTAACAACCCACCACTGCATAACAAGTCACCCCAAAACTTAGCAGTTGAAGACCCCAAACATGGATGATCTCACCCAGTTTCTGAGCAGCAGTGACTTAGCTAGGTGCTTCTAGCTCAATCTCTCCCGAGGTTGTTATCATGTTGGCTGGGGCTCCAGTCATCTGAAGGCTTGACTGGGGCTGGGGTAGGTACTTCCAAGCTCACTCCCTTGGTTGAGAGCAGGAGACCTCAAACTGCTCCTCGTCAACTAAGCCTCTCTCTAAAAGAAGACTATCTGTAACATAGCAGATGGCTTCTCGAAGGCAAAGGGTCCAAGAGAGAAAACAAGTGACATGTGAGAAATGGGGTGTGTCAGCAGAAAGCAATCAAGACAGAAGCCACAGTGTCTTTTATAACCTAATCTCTGCAGCGACATCACTTCTGCCCTCCTTTACTGGTCATACAAATCAAGCCCGGTACAATGTGCAAGAAGACTGTAGAGCAGTGTGACAGCAGCTAGGAGACAGGCGGTGTTTGGGGCCAGCTTGGAGGCTGGCTACCACACAATCTGGGCCTCAATTTCCATCTTTGAAAGAGGCTTCATGATGATGATCCAATAAGTTAACATCTGCAAAGCATTTAAAATGTTTTTTGGCATATAGTAAACACTGAATAAAATTAGCTGTTGGGGCTTCCCTGGTGGCTCTGGGGTAAAGAATCTGCCTTTCAGTGCAGGAGATGCAAGTTTGATCCCTGATCCAGGAAGATCCCACACACCACAGAGCACCTAAGCTCTCGCGCCACAAGTATCAAGCCTGTGTTCTAGAACCCAAGAGCTGCAGCTACTGAGCCCACCTGCCTAGAGCGTGTGTTCTGCAGCAAAAAAAAAAAAAAAATCACAATGAGAAGCCTGCACGCTGCAACCAGAGAGTAGTCCCCACTCACCCCAACTAGAAAAAAGTCTGCGCAGCAACAAAGACCCAGAAAAGCCAAAAATAAATAAATAAATACATTTTTAAAAAGTTATTTTATTATCATTATTAAATCTTATTCAGTTGGTAAGTTGCAGAGTAAGGGCCCTAGAAGCTTGTAAAGAACCTATGAAAATCAGTATAGACAAGAGTAAAAATGACATGTACCCAAATATGAAGAGAAAACTGCAAAATCATAATATATGTTAGACTTCTACTTATGGCTTTGAGTTTGTAGCAGATTACCCTTCCAGGAGAATAGCTTTAAAAACTGGATAAACATTGAGTTCTGTTTGAAGGGTTTTAAAAAATACCAAGCAGCCAAGACATGAGGAACCATGATCCAAAGAGAAGATAAACACATTGAGACAAGCTCTATCACATTTTCATTCTCTACCTCTTTTCTAAGTGGCAGGGGATGGAGAAGCTGAGCCCCAACTTCAAGTCATCTCGTACCTGATTGGACTAAGGTGATCTGCTTCTACTCTAACTGGCTGCCAGAAGCTAAACTCCCTAAAGAAGAAAACAGCAGTCAGAACATCTACAGTGTTTAATACACAATATCTGATCGTTCATCAGAAATTTGCCAGACATACCAGGAAGCTGGACCAAAACAATAAAACAGATTCCCAGGTAATCTTGGAGATGGCAATGGCACCCCACTCCAGTACTCTTGCCTGGATAATCCCATGGACAGAGGAGCCTTGTAGGCTGCAGTCCATGGGGTCACTAAGAGTCGGACATGACTGAAGTGACTTAGCAGCAGCAGCCAAGTAATCTAGATATTGGAGTTATCAGACATGGACTTGAAAATGACTTTGATTCCTGTGCTAAAGAAAATAAAATTAGAAATAGAGAATTTGACCAAAGAACTAGAATCTATATTTTAAAAATCATATAAGAACTCTACAGGGAGAAAATGCAATAGCAAAAATTAGAAACTTAACAAATGGATTTAACAGAAGATTAGATACTGCCAAAAAAAGGATTAATGGTCTGGAATGTATGTGGGTAGAAAATACACAGTCTGAAAAGATCCAAAAATGGAGAATAATAGAAAATAGAGAGAAAGAGGTATTTGGAAAGATAATGGCTGACAATTTGGCAAGACTGCAGAAAATATCAAGAGATACATTGAAGATGTGCAGCAAACTGCAAACAGGTTAAATTCAAAGAAAAACAAATATCATAAAATAAATATTGAAAACCAAAAATGAAGAGAAAAATCTTAAAAGCAACTGGGATACACACACACACACACACACACACACACACACACACACACACACACACTCACTACGTTACCCAGTTAACTATATCTCAGCCAAACTCTTAGACAATTACATTTAACTATTATTAAACAGAAAAATGAGCAGGTCATTTAATATGTGTGATTTCATGTGGCAAGGGCATCATCAACTAGTACAAAGTCTACACGCTGACAAGATTCAAACCCAAGTCAGTAGATCCTGTGTCCAGTGCTCTCTCTGGTATTCTGTGATGCCTTCTGCAGGTCTCCTTGCCTCTCTGTTCCCCATATCCTCATCTATAAATTGTCCACCCCACAGGACTATTGTGAAGATTACATAAGATACTATACCAAAAAAAAAAAAAATGCTGTGTGCACTGTAATTCATGCTTTAAAGGTAAGGAAACCCTCCCTGATACAACACCTCCAAGACCACTGTTAGGGTTCAGGACTCCTCCACAGTGTTCCCATCATACTTGTTCTTACTGTCCCGGACTCTGTAGCTCTGTATTGAAACTGTCTTTACACCATGACCTTCTCCCCTAACAGAGAGGGCCCGGTGACTGGTAGAGCCTTCAGTGTACATTCATAGTATCTAGAACATAATTAATTCTCAAATTAAATATGGGCTGATCTAGTTATGGGGCTTCCATGGAGGCTCAGATGGTAAATATCTGTCTGCAATGCAGGAGACCTGGGTTCAACCCCTTGATGTGGTGACTGTGATTATTTTACAATTTTTTATTATTTCTGGGTGGTTATTATGCGACAGACACTACACTAAGAGTTTGCAAACATTTCCCCATATAATTTGCTAGCACCCTAAGGAAGATATCATTTTGGTTATAACACCTATTTTATGGATGGAGAAACTGAGGCTTAGAGAGGTAAGACTTCCAGAATCAGCTGGCCAAGAAAGTGAAGGAGCCAGGACTGGAGTCCATGACATTCTGGACAGCCCTGTTCTTCTACCTGTCATGAAATAGCCCCGATGACCTTCCAGAAAAAGTAGATACTGTTACATCTTTACTTGGGGATGGGTCTCAAAAACTACTGAGGGCTACATACAACTAGGGTGCCCCAGAGACAGACTGACTAGGATTCTCCCAGCAGCTGGCCACTCTGACTACAGAGCTGCAAAGCAACTCAGAGCCCCAGGCATTAAGAATGAACTCCCCTTTAACCATCCTAAGAAAGAGAAATCAAAAGCCTGTCTCTTTCTCCAAAGCTTGAGGTTAAAGAAAAAATTCTCCAGCCACAGGTAGTTAAGTGATTATAAACTGTAAAAATAAATCAGCCTGATATAATTGCTCCAAGGAAAAAGATGACCAACATATTTAAAATGTCTATGGTGCCCCCTTTCCCATCTCCATTTGGCATCCTCTAATTACCTTCACATTTCATTTCCATCAGCAAGATGACCTGTATTTCCTTCGAGAAGTGCCAGGGAGGGGCCTGGCTGAGGAGCAGGGCCTCTGGTGATAAATCAGGTTCACCATTAGGAGAGAAGCGCTCATCTCGGCAGCTCTAAATGCAGGATTTATAAAGATGTCTCCGCCATCCAGCCCAATTGTGGACACCATAATAAATTCATGAGCGAGTGCCAGGGTAGCGCACTTCATTATGTGTGAGGCTCCTGGCCATTAATCTAGCTGGTCGGCGGGCAGGATTCCTGAGAAAGGGAGACAAATTTATGCGGCCCAAACTTACTCATTCCATTATGGATTTAATCGGCCCAGGCTCCGGGCTGCACAGGGGTGAGGGGACCATTTTCTACACTTTGGATCAAGTGTCTGTAACTCCCCGTTGTGTCTTATTTCTTTCCACAACGACACCCTAATTTTATCCTTCACACTGCTCTCTGGGAAAAGTCTTAGAAAGACCTTCCTGGCTGCCACTTACTCCAGATAAAATATTTATACAATCAATTGACAGAGAGCATTTTCCCTTAAATGTTCTATTAACATGGAAATGTTCGTATGCAAAAAGGGGCCCCCAGAGCTTCTCCTGAGACACTTAACCCTTTACTTCACCATGCAGAGAGCTGGCAAAGGGCACAGGGGGTAAGAAAACATGGGTCACGAATTAAAGGTACTGCCTTCCTCCCACTGTGTGTGGCACACATGAGGTGTGTGAGTGTGGGTGCACGTACACTTGCCCGTTTCTCTTCTGAGGGATTAAGAGCTCCTCTGACCTCTCCTTGGAACCAAACTCTGGAAATTGTTTAGAAGCTGCCAGATCTACACCGCATTCCCCTAGTACCAAGTAACAAAAACCTTTTCCATTTGCTAATGCCTATGATCTCGGTGGCCTTAGCCTGCAGCGGGGTTTCAGTCGCTGGCCAGAGACTGAGGTCGGGTCGTGGCAGGGAGAGCTGAATGCTATTCGCGAGACCAGTGGTGCATGATGAGGCTCTGGCCTTTCGGCTTTGCAGAAAAGAATTCCCCAAAAGATGCAAAATAGTGAAGCATGTAAAGTGCTTGTTAGGAGGAAAAATAGGATAGCACATGTGGACAGACACGCTGGTAGACTCAGAGAGGCACACCCTCATGGTAGCTTAAGTCACTTCTATGAGGTTTTCTCTGGCCAATCGTTTTCATTTGCCTGGTTCTGAGTCCGTATTTGGTCTGTCTCAGGCTCCTCCCCGTGTGTGTGAGCATCTCCCAGTCAAGATGGATCCCACTGAAAAGGCTACTTGTAGCCTGTCATCACTCCTCTTTGGACCGCCAAGGAGTTTTCTTGTCTGGAAGGTCTCCTTGACTTTGAGAATGAGAAATATGTGGTCTCTCATCTCCTATCTGGGCAGGGTCCAGCTCCTCCCTGGATCATCCTGCTCTTGATATTTTGGAGTTCTTGTCCACAGGGAATGAACTCCAGTACTCACCCTGGGGAGGGCCCATCTACTTCCTGTCTCACCTACAGCAAGTCCAGCAAACACCTGCCCTACGGGCCACCCCTTCTTCTTGCACACTGGACAGCAGGTTTTTTCTAGCTGAATCAAGACAAGACCTCAGAATCTTTCTTAACACAGGTAGATAATATCAATCAATCTTCACTGCTAAGGATAACAGTAATTGCATTCCTAATACAGTGATTGGGCTTCCCTCATGGCTCAGCAGTAAAGAATCCACCTATAATGCAGGAGACACAGGTTCAGTTCCTCAGTTGGGAAGATCCCTGGAGGAGGGCACAGAAACCCACTCCAGCATTCTTGCCTGTGGAGAATCCTATGGACAGAGGAGTCTGAAGGGCTATAGTCCATAGGGTCGCAAAGAGTCAGACACGACTGAAGCGAATGAGCACACACAAAATACAGTGATTACGTGAGCTGGCCCTATACTTACTGCTTTCCATGTGGTAACTCATTTAATCCCAACAACAACCCTACAAAGTTGATACTATTAATATTATCCCCCTGTTATGGACGAGGAGACTAGGGAACAGTGAGATGAATAATCAGGAACAGAAGCACACAGCCAGTTAGTTGGGCATTCTTATCCTATGCAAACTCTGGAGTGCTGCATTCATGGCTTTCTGGAGTCACAAGACTCTCCCCAGAAACACACCACTGATATTTCAGAAAAGACTACATGTATGGAGCCATCTAAAAGGAGAGGTAGAAGCCTCATGGCCTGAGTCTGCCAGCACCAGCCCTCACATCAACAAACCACAGAGGGGTACACCAAGGCCTGGTCTTATGACATCTGGGATCCTTTGACCTGAGCTGTGCTTCTGACACCAAAGTGATAAGAAAAGTTGGGTCAAGGGTAAGATGCAATCAGAGTCCATCAACAAGATCGCCAACCCCTTCAACAAACCTGGATGTGACCTAGTCTGTGTCAGGCACTGTGTCAAGCTTGCACTTTGCCAGGGACAGGGACACAAGAGTGAACAAGGCCAACTCTTTGTCTTTGAGGAGCTTACCATCTTCCAGACAGATAGCTGGCAACTAAATGATAACTAAAACAGACAGTGTAATAAGCTCTGTGAAACCTGGACAAGTGCTATGAGTACACAGAACAAGAATGAGAACATAGGAGAAAAACTTAAAGAGAGAAAATGAGGGCATTTAAGAGGGCCTGGAAAGATGAGCAGGACTTTGACAAGTATATTATGCAATGCATGCATGTGTGCTGAGTTGCTTTAATTGTGTCCAATTCTTTGTGACCCCATGGACTGCAGCCTGCCAGGCTCCTCTGTCCATGGGATTCTCCAGGCAAGAATACTGGAGTGAGTTGCCATTCCCTCCTCCAGGCGATCCTCCTGACCCAGGGATTGAACCTGTGTCTCCTACTTGGCAGGTGGATTCTTTAACATTGCACCACCTGGGAAGACTTAGGGTAAGTCAGGGTAAAAATGGATACATTAATGGGCCATTCAGCTTGGATTAGGAATTCAAGTATGCTGGACCAGTATGCTGGTGAACAGAGAACCAGACAGAAATATTTAATGCTTCCTTGTGGGTGGAGAACTTTCCTAAGAAACAAGGGTGGGAGGAAGCCTATGTTGTAGAGAAGGGAAAGAGAATAAATGAACCCTGAAGATACGGAAGAAGAGCCAGACTTTGAAAACCCAACACACAAGAAGCAGATAATCATTACAGAGCACTGTTTGATACTCTCTAGAGCATATGATTTCCATGAAACTAGAACACCACAGGATGATAAGTTAAGACCAACAGAATGAGACACAATAAAGATAAATGAGATCAAGAAGAACCATAAGGAAACTAAAAGTGCAATCACAAAATTAAAATCCAGATTTCATACAGAAAAGAGAAAAGCAGAATTGATACGTGAATATCAAGTCATGGACAGGCTAGAACTGAGATAGAGAAATTCTCCAAGATGTAGAAGAAAAGAAAAATAGATGAAAATGATGAAAGGAAGATGATAAATGTGGAGAAAATATATTTTTCTTTCCTAAGAAACTCCTCAGCCCTGCACGAAAATAGATTCCTGGCAGAAGCCTCCCTGAAGTTTGCCAGACTTGCCCAAACCCCAGGGGAGCCTTTGGTTCAAACTCAGGCTAGAGCTCTTTCTTGGAAATTGAATAGTAAAAACTTAAGTATTTTTTTTAAAGGAAAAAAGTTAACTTTCCAAATCATAAAAGAAGAAAATAGGAAGAAGTAAGAAAAAAAAAAACAATAAACTTTGGGGGCTTATAGCTGAAGATCAATGACAACGTGATTTAAAATGGAAGACACAAGATGAAATGAAAGAAATGAGAACACGTTATGCTAGTTCTGAAGATAAATTCACACCTCCCTACCCTCAGCATTGCCTGTCTAGGAGGGCTGCAAATAGGGTGCTGGTTATAATAATTACTCACTTATTTGCATTCGTCTTGACATGCCGGCTCCTAGGTTCCAGAACTGTACCCTTCAGGTTGTCAAATTTTCTTGAACCCTCTAGGGAAGTGCCTCATGGACTCATTATCAAGTCCAACCAGCTGCCAGATTACATCCCCTGGTCTCCAAAGCTCCCCACCTGGACATCCCTAATGTCCAGTTGGCATTACTGCTAGGATTCACACAGGCACTAGGGCACTCGAGTTGCCTGAGCTACATAATGGATGTGGCAATGATGGGAGACTATTGTCCACAAAGTGTTACATGGGCTTTGAGACCATGCTGTCTGAGAGGTTACACCCCACAGAGATGGTAGTGATGTTAGCGTGCTCTCGCTCTCCCCATCTCTCTGTCTTCTCACCCTATCCCATTCCTTCCCTGTCCCTCTGTATCACACAAGACCCACAGTGGGCCAAGATGGAGAAATATGTGAGTAAGGGATCAATAGCGAAATCAGATTGACTATTTCTTTGCAGCCAAAGATGGAGAAGCTCATCACTCAAGACCCACAGTGGGCCAAGATGGAGAAATATGTGAGTAAGAGATCAATAGCGAAATCAGATTGACTATTTCTTTGCAGCCAAAGATGGAGAAGCTCTATACAGTCAGCAAAAATAAAACCAGGAGCTGACTGTGGCACAGATCATGAACTCCTTATTGCAAAATTCAGACTTAAATTGAAGAAGGGAAAACCACTAGACCATCCAGGTATGATCTAAATTAAATCCCCTATGATTTTACAGTGGAAGTGACAAATAGATTCAAGCGATTAGATCTGATAGAGTGCCTGAAGAACTATGGATAGAGGTTTGTGATATTGTACAGGAGGCAGGGATCAAGACAATCCCCAAGAAAAAGAAATGCTAAAAGACAAAATGGTTGTCGAAGAGGCCTTACAAATAGCTGAGAAAAGAAAACAAGCGAAAGGCAAAGAAGAAAAGGAAAGATATACCCATTTGAATGCAGTGTTCCAAAGAATCTCTCCAAAAGAGGGATAAGCCTTCCTCAGTGATCAATGCAAAGAAATACAGGAAAACAATAGAATAGGAAAGACTAGAGATCTCTTCAAGCAAATTAGAGATACCAAGGGAATAGTTCATGAAAAGACGAGCACAATAAAGGACAGAAATGGTATGGACCCCAAAGAAGCAGAAGATATTAAGAAGAGGTGGCAAGAATACACAAAAGAACTGTACAAACAAGATCTTCATGACCCACATAACCACAATACCGCTATCACTCACCTAGAGCCAGACATCCTGGAATGTGAAGTCAAGTGGGCCTTAGGAAGCATCACTATGAACAAAGCTAGTGTAGGTGATGGAATTCCAGTTGAGCTATTTCAAATCCTAAAAGATGATGTTGTCAAAGTGCTGCACTCAATATGCCAGCAAATTTGGAAAACTCAGCAGTGGCCACAGGACTGGAAAAGGTCAGTTTTCATTCCAATCCCAAAGAAAGTCAATGCCAAAGAATGCTCAAACTATTGCACAATTGCACTTATCTCACATGCCAGCAAAGTAATGCTCAAATTTCTCCAAGGCAGTCTTCAACAGTATGTGAGCAGTGAACTTCCAGATGTTCAACCAGGTTTTAGAAAAGGCAGAGGAATCAGATATCAAATTGCCAACATCCGCTGGATCATCGAAAAAGCAAGAGAGTTCAAAAAACATCTACTTCTGCTTTATTGACTATGCCAAAGCTTTTAACTGTGTGGATCACAACAGACTGTGGAAAATTCTTAAAGAGATTGGAATACCAGACCACCTGACCTGCCTCCTGAGAAATCTGTATGCAGGTTAAGAAGCAATGGTTAGAACTGGGCACGGAAAAACAGATTGGTTCCAAATCAAGAAAGCAGTACGTCAAGGATGTATATTGTCACCCTGCTTATTTAACTTACATGCAGATTACATCATATGAAATACCAGGTTGGATGAAGCACAAGCTGGAATCAAGATTGCCAGGAGAAATACCAATAACTTCAGATATGCAGATGACATCACCCTTATGGCAGAAAGTGAAGAGAAACTAAAGAGCCTTGTGATGAAAGTGAAAGAGGAGAGTGAAAAAGCTGATTTAAAACTCAACATTCAAAAAGCTAAGATTATGGCATATGGTCCCATCACTTCATGGCAAATAGATGCGAAACAATGGAAACAGTGAGAGACTTTATTTTCTTGGGCTCCAAAATCATTGCAGATGATGACTGCAGCCTTGAAATTAAAAGACGCTTGCTCCTTGGAAGAAAAGCTATGACCAACCTAGACACCATATTAAAAAGCAGAGACATCACTCTGCCAACAAAGGTCCATCTAGTCAAAGTTTTGGTTTTTCCAGTAGTCATGTAAGGATGTGAGAATTGGACTATAAAGAAAGCTGAGCACCGAAGAATTGATGCTTTTGAATTGTGGTGTTGGAAAAGACTCTTGAGAGTCCCTTGGACTGCAAAGAGAGCCAACCAGTTCATCCTAAAGGAGATCGGTCCTGGGTGTTCATTGGAAGGACTGATGCTGAAGCTGAAACTCCAATACTTTGGCCACCTGATGCGAAGAGCTGACTCATTGGAAAAGACCCTGATGCTGGAAAAGATTGAGGGCAGTAGGAGAAGGGAACTACAGAGGATGAGATGGTTGGATGGCATCACTGACTCAATGGACATGGGTTTGGGTAGACTTCGGCAGTTGGTCATGGACAGGGAGGCCTGGCATGCTGTGGTTCATAGGGTCGCAAAGAGTCGGATGCAACTGAGCAACTGAACTGAGTATTCTTTTAAAGATGTTTTATATGAATCATTTTTAAAGTTTTCATTAAACTATTACTTCTGTTTTATGTTTTGTTTCTTTGGCTGCGAGGCATGTGGGATCTTGAATCCCCAAGCAGGGACTGAACCCACATTCCCCACATAGGAAGGTGAAATCATAACCATTGGACTGCCAGGGAAGTCCCGCCTATAGGTAGTTTTCCATGAGTGACTCTCTTTTCTTGGAGGAACTGTGTCTCCAAGGCATCCCTCAGTCCCCTGAATGCACACGCTAGGGTGTAGGTGGGACCTGACCCAGTTAGAGCTAACCATGCTCCTACTGTATGTAGGACTTTCAATCTCTTATTAAAAGACTCACAGATGGGAGAGATACTAAAATTTGACTGCAGTCCATCTCCACGGATCATGACTAACAAGGTGATACTGACTTTAGAAAAGATGTTATAGAGAAAACAAGATGGATTCATATAAAAAGAAAGCACATGATAACTTAAGTCTTTTACTTTGAGTGAGTGTCCTTTAATTTATCATGGTAAAAATAAAATCTCCAATGATGATATAGTAGACCTTTATGAAACCTCCAAAATATTTCACTTGCTTCAGAAACATCAGGAGAAATTGACAGAGAAACAGTTGTGAGAGGCTTAACAAGGCTTCCCTGATAGCTCAGTTGGTAAAGAATCCACCTGCAACGCAGGAGATCCCGGTTTGATTCCTGGGTCTGGAAGATCTGCTGGGGAAAGGATAGGCTACCAACTCCAGTATTCTTGGGCTTCCCTGGTAGCTCAGCTGGTAAAAAGTTCACCTGCAATGTGGGAGACCTGAGTTCGATCCCTGGATTGGGAAGATTCCCTTCAGAAGGGAAAGGCAACCCACCCTAGTATTCTAGCCTGGAGAATTCCATGGAGTCCATGGAGTTGCAAAGAGTCGGACACAACTGAGCGACTTTCACTTTAACAAACTTCAGATGCCTTCAACACATCAAGGAAACCGAGAAAAAGTGAATAATAGAGTTAATAAGACTGGAGGTATATAGCCTATCCAACTGTGTTAAACCTGTAAATACTTTTTCAAGTGTTAGTTGAACATTTCAAAAGCTCTCCACCTACTACACTGTCAAGAGAACCTCAATCAAAAAAGAGAAGTTAGTTTACAGGCCAAATTCCCTGATAGAAGTAAAATAAATGGAAACATTTCTAACAACCACAAAGAAAATAATAGAAACCTGGATAATAAATAAATAAGTTGAAAAATTCTCATAAATAGTTATTGAGTCAAAAGGGAAATAAAAACTTTCGTTATGGACTATTTAGAAAATAATAAAATGAGAACAAAACAACCCTTTGTCAAAGATTATGGAAAGCTGCCAATGCTACACTTAGAGAAAAGAAATGTAAAGCCATAAATTGTTTTATTATTAAACAAGAAAGAATGAAAATAAATGAATAATTCTTTGCTTCAAGAACATAGCAAATGAACAACACAATAAACCTAAGGAAAGCTGAAGAAAAATTAAATAGATAAAAGACGAAAAATGATTGATTTAAGAAAGAGAAGCAGAGTCTAAATGTATGAGATGACTCATTAAAGCTGTAGGAAAACAGACTTTACTCTGGCAAATTTAATAATACAAAGGAAAGCAAGAAAAAAAAACCCAAATAAAACGAGAAATGCGGAAGGGAATGTAACAAGAGATAAGAGCTTTATAAAATGAAATAATGAAGTCCTTTCTAAGTATAAAAGCAAAGGGAAAAGCATTAAGGGAAAGGATTAATAGACTACATAAACAAGAAAAGTTCCTGTACCCTCAAGAAATTAACAAGCAAAAGCATATGACAAACTAGGTAAAGCTATTTTAGATGTATATAGTTAATAAATCATCTAAAATAATAAGAATATTATGAACACCTATTAGAAAATAGGAAAAGAATATGAATAGGCAACTCAGAATGGGCTTAAGAATTATAAACGTCCAATACATATTTGAAAAAAATGCTTAATCTGAATAGTAATGAAAAAGACGAAAAAAATAAAACAAGACAGGTATTTGAAATATGATAGCCAGAGTTGATAAAAGTGTATTCATAACCTTTGACTTTATTTCCAAAAATTACAGAGTATAAATATGTGTATTTACAAAGCAATATACCCCAGTATTATTTATAGGAAAAAATAGAAGTTACTTATATGTTTAATGAGAGGAAATTGGATAAATATGTTACATCTGCAGCATGGGATATTATACAGTGCTTAAAATTACATTTTTGAAAGCTTACGACATACAAAATCTTTCATGTTTTATTAAGCAAAATGGGGAGCTAGCCTGACAAATAGATATGAAGTTTATAGACTGAAATGTTAAAAGAAACTTGAAATGCATGTGACTTTTATTTTTTAAATTTGCTTTCCAGTTTCTCAAATCAATGTTCTAAAATTAATACATATTTATCTTTGAAATCAAGTTTAAAACTAGTGACTATCTTTTACAAGTGTAAATATTAAGTAAATTTCCCTGAAAATTTTCAATGAAATAAATGGTTTCTAGGAAAATATAATTGGTCAAAATTGATTCAAGACATTTCAAAACTATCCAAAACTTGCCTGTGAAAAAAATCTCCAGGGGTAGCCTGTCTTACTATGAATACTTTCACATTTCCAGGAGGGGTCAAATTAATTCCACTAGTAATCATTCCAAAGTTAGAAAAAGAAAGTTTCCTGATAGATAGTATAGCAAAATATAATGAAAATAGAACAGATATCTATAGGCCGGTTGCACTTATAGATACAAATATTTTCTAAATTAAAAAAAATGAACAAGTTTAGACCAAGAACATGTTAAAATATAACAAACAAAATAAGATTCCAAATTTTAGCTATCTCAGAAATTAAACAAAGGATTTAACATGCTAAAGTTGAAGCTCCAATATTTGGCCATCTGATGCGCAGAGATGACTCATTGGAAAAGGCTCTGATGATGGGAAAAGTTGAGGGCAAGAGGAGAAGGGGGCGACAGAGGATGAGGTGGTTGAAAGGCATCACTGACTCAATGGACATGAGTCTGAGCGAACTCAGGGTGATGGTGAAGGACAGGGAGGCTACAGTTCATGGAGTCACAAAGAGTCAGACACAACTTAGCAACTGAATGACAACAACAATAACAATATGAAATTTAACATCAACAAATCAAAGGACAAAACTGTCCAGAGAGATGGAATCAGGAGGGAGGTGGGAGGGGGGTTCTGGAAAGGGAACACATGTATACCCATGGTGGATTCA
Organism: Antilocapra americana; assembly: GCA_007570785.1. Lineage (NCBI taxonomy): Eukaryota > Metazoa > Chordata > Mammalia > Artiodactyla > Antilocapridae > Antilocapra > Antilocapra americana. Next base: position 459,565 of record ML663568.1, on the reverse strand, counting down.
TGTCAATGTATGGCAAAACCAACACAGTAATGTAAAGAAAAAAAAGAGTCCAATCATTTCAATAGTTAATGAAAAGGAATTTGATCAAATTCAATATCTAGTTCTTAATAATCTGGAAGGAGTAGTGCATTTATTTACTTTATTAAAATCTGGGGTAGTGGGTAAAAGCGAATGTCAGTGTATCAAATTTCATGGATATGAATCCTGGCTTTCTCTACTCACTAGAAACAAAGAGCATAATCCTGACTGTGCTGGAAGTTCTAGCCTCAGACAATTTTTTTTTTTGCAATTGGCATGATGTTCACCTGGAATATTCAAAAGAAAACTATAAAAGACACTTTTGAGGAAAAGGTACTTGAGACATGAGAAAAAACAAAATTTTTCTTTGCATTGCAAATCCCTTTCTATTGCTTGAGAACTTAAACAAATTGTTTATCATAAGCAGGTATTATCTGTTCAATTCTTTAAAAAAGATGGAGCCAGAGTGGGGCACTTGCAACAGGTTTTCAGGACAATATGTGGAATTTGAAAAATTTAAATTAAATAGGGGAAAGTCATGATTTAGAATAAAAATTAGAATATATGAAATACTTATGGGTAAAATGATATGACATTGTGGAATTTTCTTCAGAATAATTCAGTGCAAAATTGTGTGTATGTTTGTGTGTATAACGTGTGTGTAGAGTGGAAAAGGATTGAGGGTATACAGGTAAAACAAGACTGTTCATACAATTGAACATTTTTAAAGTTTGGATATGGGTATATATGAATTCACTATACTAGTCTCTATAAAAAGTTAAAAATAAATATGAGTTTAGAGAAAACCTAATAGTATATAAATTATAGTTCCAAATTAATAATAAAAATAATTTGTCTTGATTTATTCACAATGTTATTTCTATTGGGCATAGTGAAACTTAGTTGTTTAAATTGGAATGTACTATTTAAATTTTAAAAATAAATATTTTGAAAAGTATCCTAAAACAACAAACTAAAAAATTATTAAAACCAATTAAAATCCTGATTCATGTCAATGTATGGCAAAACCAACATGATAATGTAAAGAAAATAAATAAATAAATAAAAGAAAAAAAAATCCTGCAGGGTAGCTGAATTCATAATGAAATGTACAAAATAAAACATACTCTTAAATAAGAGCAAAATCCAGTTAGAAAAAAGTAATGATACAGTGATCCCAGATGAAAAACAACAATATGCATAAAATATTTAGGAATAATGTTCATGATAATATACAGAACTCTCTATAAAAATATTTATGGAAATACATAAAATAATTTGCAAAGAAATTGAATAAGATGCCACTTTTCTGGATGGGAAAATGAAATATTGAATGAATGTCAATTATTTTAAATTCAGTAATATAGTTCATACAATTCAACCCAAATCCCACTGAGTTTCATCTAGGAAGGCAAGGAGAGGTAATACTACTTAATGTAATGAGTCAAAAGGCTTTTTGGGAAAACAGATAAAAAATCATTCAGAACATTTGTCGGGGGCAGTAAGAAGCAACAAGAACTGATTTACTTGACAATGTATTCAAATGTACCACAGATATAATAATTAAAACAGTAGAATATGTCTCAGTCAGCACACACTCAGTTCTGCTGTAGTAACAAACAAGCCCAAAGTAGAAGTGTCTTAGAAACAAAGATTTTTATCTTGTTTCTCATGCATGTTTGCTAGAGGTTGATTGAGGGCTCTCCTCTACGTCTCTGTATTCCAGCTGATGCAATCAGTGGCGGAGCACAGAATTTTGGAAGATAATCCACTGGCAAGTAAATGTTCCAAAGCAGAAAAACACACCTAATATCTGCTTCTATCTCATTGGTCAACGCAAGTCACCTGACCCCATGCAACCCTAAGGAATATAGTTGTCAGGTTGTGCAATATAACCACACTCCTGGTAGCCAGCAAGTCAGGCATGTTGGTGAATAGCATTAATAGTCACTACAGATGCTGGCAGAAAAATGCAGAGGCGCAACTAAGCCACAAACAAACTCTATGAAATAGAAGAATACAATATGTGATGGCACCGTGTCAGAAAATAAGACAGAATTAGATCATAAAAACCACTGGGAAAGCTGGTAAATATTTGAAGTAAAAAAGTTAGCCTCTTACCTTGCCCCCTAAATAAACCTCAGATGTGAAATCTACCCCCCAAATTTGAAAAGACAGAGGAAATTCTACACATATGTCTTTATATTTAATCATATTTTAATCATATTTATATAATTAATAAAAGCCTCTCCCCGTATATGTGTGATTGTATGCATACTAATCATATTTATGTATGATTAAGATAGAAAAAGAAATGGCTGACTTACAAGCAATGAGATAAATTACTAAAGCAAAAGGATTTGGCCAAACACATTATAATTTGTTAATGTAAACATACATACATAAAAGTTCAATGACAGACTGAGGGAAATATTTATAACAAATATAAAAATCTTAATAAAGGTTAGTATAATCTGAAGAATTTAAACAAATGGAAAACAGAAAAAAATTTCCCAAAAGTGGATAGAAGACATGAACAAATATTTCACACAAGAAAAATATACAAATAACTGAAATCATTTTTAAAAATTCAACCTCACTAACAAACACAAATTTTAAAGCAAGACAGTATGCCTTTGCTTAAAAAACAATGATTTTTTAACTGCTATTTTTTCTGAAAATTCAGAGAAACTGGCCTTCATATTCCTTCCTGATATAAGTATAATCAGAGTCATTTGTATGAAAGAAATCTAATAAAATGTATCAAGTCTTAATAATTTTCATAACCTTTGAACCAGTCATTACTCCATTATGAACCTCAATTCAATGGAAAAATCATCCAGATTCAAAATATTACATACGAGTTGTTTATATAACAATAAGCAAAACAATTATTTAAAAACTCAACTAGAAAAACCCTGGCATCCAGCTACAGAATGTATTAAAATAAATGTTAGCACATCCACAGCCTTGACCTAACAATGCTTACAAAGGTATTTAATGACATGAATAACACACATATGTCAGTGTTAATTTTTTTTTTAGTGATGAGTCATCATGAATTTGATTTTAGGAAAATTCAGAGGAAGAATACATATGTTAGAATAAAAGTATAAAAGGATCTATCAGAACATCTACATAGTTATTTCTGGAATATTGGCAAATTTTTTTCCTCTTTATTTATTCTTATTGGCTATAATAAGCATGTATTACTATAACAATCAGAAAAATAAAATTTTAAGCAAGGAGGATGTTTTAAAACATCTCTTTTTGTTTAGCTTAACAAGATTCTAAGTATTTTTAAGTGTCACTATATGTATTTGCCCTGAACTGTGATGACTGAGGATGAGAAAGATGATAAGGTGCAAGGGAGGTAACTTTTTTCCCCAAGTGCTGCCACTCCTTCCTTCCTATGCCTGTGGCAGACATCACAAATCAACCCCAGCATGCTAGACTTAGATGCTCAGCAAGCATGAGCACTCTGGAGAGCCACTACCTGTCAATTACTTCAAGTGATTTCCTCTCTCAAATGTTGAAAAGTTCTCCAAAGTGCTAATCAAAACAAGGATTCCCATTCCAGATCTGCTGTCAGCTCAAGAAAGTTGGTCTCCAATCTGAGCCTCAGAACCCATCTCTACAGAGCGAAGAGTATAGAAGACCATACCAGCTCTGGGAAGTTCTGACCAGGTATTTCTTCTCCTAACATCATCATCATGCTCATCTATCACCCTAAATCCTGCCTTCCCCAAAGCAATCTCACAACAAATCATTGTGTCTGTGAGCATTTCCTTGAGCTGCCCACTGCCCAGCGATGCTCAGCAGGATGCTCTGTTGTCCCTGTAGATCTGGATTTCTTCACAGTGGCGCTGTTGACACTTTGGACTAGATAATTCTCTGAATGGGGGCCAGTCCTATGAATCAGAGAATGTTTAGCAGCATCCTTGGCCTACTGTACATAGTAGACACCAGGAGCATACCATAGTCATGATCATCTGTAACAGTAGTCCCCAAACTTTTTGGTACCAGGAACTGATTTCGCTAAAGACAATTTTTCCACTAACTGGCGATGAGGGGTGGAGGGATGATTTCAGGATGATTCAAGCAACTTACATGTATTGTGTACTTTATTTCTATTATTGTTACATCAGCTCCTCCTCAGATCACCAGGCAATAGATCCTGGAGGTTGGGGATCCCGATCTAAGACATCTTCAGACACTGCCAATGTCCCCAGGTGGAGGGGGGTGGGCAAGGTAACCTCTGGTGAGCACCTCTGTTGAAGATACTTCTCCTCTGGCAGAAGATAGTAGTTCCTGTAGATTATGGGGTTTGCTGGAAGTCATCCCCTCAGCAAGATCGAGGATGGAAAAGAGATGTGAGAACACTTCCCATCTGTGGTCCAGATCCTTCTTTGAGGAAAAGACCATGTCTCTGAGGGCCTGGAGTATACACCTGGGAATGCAGCCCCACTCTGCCTACCTTGCACACAGCACAGCTGCCAGGAGGACTGGGACTTTCCATAGAGGGTGTAAATCACCATTCTGGGTTGGATGGGCACTTAGCATAATGGAGTGATTGACAGGTGGATATTTACACTCAGCTGACAAAATGGGCAAATCAATCAGCGGATGGCAGTGCAGAAAGAGGGCTGCGGGAGGAATTACAGTCTCCAGGACCACCACGGCCACTCCCTGTGGATACCATGGAAGATTCTGTAAGTTTTTTTTGCAAATCCCTGCCTTGAGTAGTTAATAATAAGACTCCCTTTCAGCTTCAGGGCTTTCTCGAGTGTCCTCTTTCATGGGCAAAGCAGCCATGGCCCCCATCTCTAGAAGAGAAAACTGAGACCCAGAGAGGTAAAGAAATGAGACCAGCCACTGGTGACCAAATTGGGCTTGCTGACTGATGTTCAAAGGATTTAGCTCTTCAGATTAAACAAGGGGGAAAAATACTCCCCGTTTTTGTCAGCGCCCAGATGATTTCTAACTTTCAGTTCATCATTTTGGGCTGAGGGGGATGTAACTCAATTAAAGACAGAAACATTAAATGCACAGTAAAACCATCACAGAGGGAGGATTTATAGGGGTATTGATTAAAACCATCAGTAAAGTATTTACCTTAATCAATAGGAAAAAGTGATTTAAATGTTTAGGTGTCTCCTGTACTTCTGTCGGCCAAGGCTTCCTTAAAAGCATGCACTTTATATGATACACCCGTCTGTTTCCCTCATCGTGTGCCCCTTGGCAAAGTTCATTGCCACAACCAAAGTCCCTCTTTTCACACCGCTGCCATTGTTTTTGACCCTTGTTGCAGAGACAGGGTTTGGGATGCAAGATAAGAATCAACACCTATGAAGGGAATGAGAGGACCAGGCACAGTAAGATAATGAACTGTGGGACTTCCCTGGTGGCACAGTGAATAAGAATCTGCCTGCCAATGCAGCGGACACAGGTTCAATCCTTGGCCTGGGAAGATCCCACATGCCACAGAGCAACTACGCCTGTGTGCCAAAACGTCTGAGCCCTTGCTCTAGAGTCCATGCTCCACAACAAGAGAAGCCATCTCAGTGAGAAACCCACACACCACAGCTAGAGAGTAGCCCGTGCTTGCTGCAACTCGAGAAAGCGTGCACGTAGCAGCAAACACCCAGTGCAACCAAAAACAAAAATAAATAAATAAAAATTTTAGAAAAGACTTAGCAGGTGAAAACTCCTAAAACAATTAAAAAAAAAGAAGAAGACGATTAACTGTGATGCAGCCTGACAAAGATCCAGGCAACCAAGCAGGGTCTCTGGAGTGAGAACTGCCCCTCAAGAGGCATTGGACCCTGGTACCCCTACCTCACTCAGTTAGTTGCCAGAAACCCCACGACCTTGGGCGAGGAGTGTCTGCAGCTCAAGCAGACCCCAAAGAAGCTGACAGCTGGAGGCTGCCTGCTGACCTCACTTACCACAACTGGGCAGAGGGGTCTAAGCAGCACGTTTCTAAGCCCACCACAACCCCTCGAGATATCAGGAGAGGGTATCTAGACACCATATGTTAAACTTGATCTCTGGGAGTCTTTGTTCAAAAGAGATGGTAAATCAAGGGCCATTTGAAACCAAAGTTGACTTTATTTTTCCTTAAACACTGAATCCCAACAGGACTCTGTGGTGGCACGGTTGAGGTGGAGTAATTTCTAGTCATTTATACATTTGGCCAGGTGGGGGTTAGGTCACTTGAATTCTAGCCCCAATTAGTACTTTCTTTTTGGGTGACCTTTCTTGGGTCTCTTCCTTCTTCTGGATCTCAGTCTTCATCTCTTAAAGAAACACGCTGCCTCAGAAGAGTGTTTCCCAATTTTCCCCATCATTAGGATGCTCTTGGAAAGCATTTATTAAAATTTGGGTTTCAGAAGCCTTAACTGAAATCTCCAGGGAAGTAGCCAAGGAATCTGTTTTCAGCAGAGCCCCAGATGAGCCTTTTTTTTCCTTTTGATTAGAGCATTTATTCCATTGATATTTAAGGTAATTAATTGATAGGTACATATTTATTGCCATTTTAAACCTTGTTTTCCTACTAATTGTGTGTTTCTTTTTTTTTTATTAGTTTTGCCATACAATGACATGATATCACCATGGGTTTACATATGCTCCCCCTCCAGAGCCCCCCTCCCTCCCCCCAGGAAATCTCGTTGCACCAGCCCCGAGCATCAATCCTGGGCTGGCGATTGATTACACATATGATAATTAACATGTTTCAATGCCATTCTCCCATATCATCCCACCCTTTCCCTCATCCACAGAGTCCATGAGTCTATTCTATACATCTGCTTTCCTTTTGCTGTCTCGCATGTTGGGTTCTCGTTACCGTCTTTCTAAATTCCATATATATGCGTTAATATGCTGTATTGTTGTTTTTGCTTCTGACTTACTTCACTCTGGATAATGGGCTCCAGTTTCGTCCATCTGAGTAGAACTGATTCAAATGAAATTTTTTTTTAATGCTGAGTAATATTCCATAGTGTATATGTACCACAGCTTTCTTATCCATGCGTCAGTTGATGGGCATCTAGGTTGCTTCCATGTCCTGGCTATTGTAAACAATGCAGCGATGAACATTGGGGTACACGTGGCTCTTTCAATTCTGGTTTCCTCGGTGTATATGCCCAACAGTGGGATTGCTGGGTCATATGGCAGGTCTATTTGCAGTTTTTTAAGGAACCTCCACACTGTTTTCCATAGTGGCTGTACTAGTTTGCAATTCCACCAACAGTGTAAGAGAGTTCCCTTTTCTCCACATCCTCTCCAGCATTTATTACTTGTAGATTTTTGGATTACAGCCATTCTGAGCGGTGTAAAGTGATATCTCATTGTGGTTTGATGAGCCTTCTGATCAGTTGACTATGAAAGTTGAGTAATGTCCCCAAAGTCAGACCTGTGACATCAGGGTCACCTGGAAGTTTGCACAGCAGTGATTCTCCAGCCCTGGAATGGAAGATTTTGATTCAAATCCAGTGTTTAAATATAAACAGGAATACCCTGGCCATCTTGGTGGCTGCTCTTGGTTTGGGGGGTAGTCTTCCACCTAAGACAGGAAGATGGTGGCCACAAAGAAGATGAAAAAGCCACTGGAGTCAGTCTACTCTATGCTCCAACTGGTTATGGAAAGTGGAAAGTACATGCTGGGGAACAAGCAGACTCTGAAAATGAAAGGCAAAGGGAAACTGATCATCATCATCAACTGCCCAGTCTTGAGGAACTCTGAAGCAGTGTGTTATGCCATGTTGGCCAAAACTGGTCCTTGACTACAGTGGCAATATTACTGAATTGGGCACATAATGTGGATAATACTACAGAATATGCACACTGGCTATCATTGATCCAGGTGATTCTGATATCATTAGCAGCATGCCAGAACAGACTGGTGAAAGGTAAATCTTGTACAATGTTTCTGTGACCAGAGCTTTAAAACATATATCAACATTAATATATATATTAATGATGATACTCAATAGAATAGACTGATTGCATGAAAAGCCCTAATTCTTCACCTTGATTGTCCCCATGCCTTTTTTCCTGTGACTTTAGAGGTCTTTCCAAAAAGGCAGAGTATATTTCTCTCCCCCCATGTGATATGTTTGGCCAATAACAGTGACAGTATTTTCATTCTTGTCCTTGGCCTCCAGAGGCTTTGTATATTTCTACTTACGTCCTTTCACTCATGTCATCACCACAAGAAGTTCATGCCTGACTTAGTCCACTGGACCCAGAGACCCATGAAGCACAGTTGCCCAGCTATACAGTGTTCCAGCCAAGTCCAGCCTAGACCAGACCCCCATCCAACCTGTAGACACTTGAGTGTCACCAGCCTCGATGAGTCAGCCTCCAGCTGAGCTTCTGACTAATGAGAAAACAACTCTTGTGGTACACCACTAAAGTGATGTGATTGTCCTACAGCATTAATGTCATCCCAATGAACTGATACAATTAATATAATAGTAGCTAATAGTTATTGAGCTCTTGCTAATTGCCAGCCACTGTGTTGATTGTTCTACACATTTTAATCATTTTAAGTCCCAAAGGAACCATAAGACTTGACTATTACTATCCTCATTTTACAGATTAAGCAATTGAGGCACAGATTACTGAAATAGCTTGCCCAGGGTCAGATGTCGAGTCTGTGCTGAGCTCCAGGAATCTCAGAAAACCTGAAATGTGGGAGATGAGGAATTGGAAGGTCAGTGGAAGGAACGAGAAAAGGACACTGAAGGAAGAGAGAAAGTTGAGAAATGTTTTATTATGTTATGGGTCTGAGTACAGAGAGGAAAAGGAATAATTGTTGCTGTGATTATAATTATAGCACAGTCTCAGAAAAACAGACCATTTGCAAAGTCCTTCCTTCACAATAAATGAAAGTAAAAGTCGCTCGGTCATGTCCAACTCTTTGTGACCCCATGGACTGTAGCCCACCGTGCTCTTCTGTCCATAGAATTCTCCAGGCAAGAATACTGGAGTGGGTAGCCATTCCCTTCTCCAGAAGATCTTTCTCACCTAGGGATTGAACCCAGGTATCCCACATGGCAGGCAGATTTGCAGATTCTTTACCATCTGAGCCACCAGTGGGGATACTAATAGGATCACTATATAAAAACTGAGTTAATTCATACAAAGTCCTTAGAACAGTACTTAACATGGGGTAGGAGTCTATATAAGTCTATGTAAGTATTAGCTTTGTTTGTGTTGATGGACCCCCATTCTCCACCCCTCTTGACTCACTTTCCTTTTCTCTGGCACCTAGGAAATATGCCCAGAGGGTCAGGATAGGCTCTACGCACTGGCAAAATGGGAACATGACTTAGGAGAAGGAAGCTTAAGAGGTCATCAGACAGGACACATCAAACATTAAGCTGGGGAGCAGAGACTGTAGGTACACCCTCCTCCCATGACCAGGATGGGGCTTAAGACAGTTCCCATCCTCAGATTTCAGAGGTCTGTACCTCTCACCCTTCTTCCTGTCCATCCCTCTTCCTGGCTTCCCTTCGCCCCCTCAACCTGAGGTCTCCCCTTCATTGCCCCTCTGGCTTTTCAGGGAACCCTCTTGGTGTTGTCTTGATCTCTCCTCTCTTTAAATCCATTCTATTTGAAATTCTGTTTAATTGAAGCCACATCTAATCCTTTTGGGAAGCAGGGCCTAGACATCATAAATAAACACATTTGGGTTAACTGGGGAGCAGGCCAAGGAGAAGGCAGAATTATAGAATATTTTTTAAGTGGATGCAGCTTTATTTCTCTTAAGTATTTACAGGGATTCTTTGGGCTCTGCCATTCTATGAATCTAACTGCTGACAAATTCTTTCTAAGTTGAGGTCCTGCTGGGACTGCTTTGTGGACTAAATTAGAGGACAGGCTTCCAGACTAATTGTAGGTCAGTGGTTGTATTCATTACAAAGGAATCTCCAATATTCATCGTTAAGTAGGTTGAAGGGTCTGCCTCACTCCTCATCCTGTTCACATAGGGCATGGCTGAAGCAAGCCTGACTTCATAAGTTCAACTAAGGGCCTGACCTGGGACTCTTAACCCAGACATGGCATCTGGGGCTGTAGACAATGCCTTTCAAGAGTGCTCTCTGCTCATGTCCTATTTTAAAGAACTGCCCACCAATGCATGATGAGGAGGCAGTGGGGAAGTGGGGAGACTGCAGTCATATTTGTATCATACGACTCACCCCTCTTCATTCATTCAACATTGAGCACCTACAAGTCACCAGTCACAGAAGACTCCTGGGCATAGGCATCCAGCATTAACCAAAATAAACAAAGGGACAGGTAAAAGCAAGGATACAAGAAGATGACCTCAGGAGTTCCCTGGTGGTCCCGTGGCTAAGATTCTGTGCTGCCAATCCTGGGGCCCCAGGTTCAATCCCTTGTCACGGAGCTAGATCCCACATGACACAACTAAGACTCAGTGTGGCCAAATAAATATATATTTTAAGAGAAGAAGATGATCTCAGATAGTAGAAAATGCTGTGTAGCTTCCCTGGTGGCTCAGCTGGTAAAAAATCTGCCTGCAGTGCAGGAGACCTGGGTTCAATCCCTGGGTCGAGAAGATCCCCCAGAGAAGGGAATGGAAACCCACTCCAGTACTCTTGCCTGGAGAATTCTATGGACAGAGGAGCCTGGTGGGCTACAGTCCATGGAGTCACAGAGTCAGACACAATTGAGTGACTAACACATGGAGACAACAAAACAGGGCAATGAGATTGGAAGTAACTGCACGCTAGGTGGAGGCAACCATGGGCATCCACTAAGACGATGGTGACTTGGACCTGGATGGTGGGGACGATTGAAATGCGAAGCAGTGAGTTGACCAATATTTTGATTGTAGTATTTGCTGGGCTTGATGATGGGTTGGATGAGAGGTAGGGGTAAGAAGGATGAAGGCTGACTCTGAAGCTTTTATCCTGGACACCACTATGGTTGATGGTGCCATTTACCAAACTGGGGGAGGAAAAATACAAACTTAGTGGGCTGTTCCAGGCTGAATTGTGTTCTCTCCAAATTCATATGTTAAAATCTTAACCCCCAGTATTTAAAATGTAGCCTTGTTTGGAGATGGGCCTTTGAAGAGAAAACTAAGATGAGGTCATGAGGGGGTCCCTACTCCATTATGACTGGTGTCCTTGCAAGAAGAGAAGATAATGACACAAATGTATCAGAGGAAAGACCATGGAAAGACACAGGGAGAAGATGGCCAGATATAGACCAGGGAGAGAGGCCTCAGGAGACACCAACCCTGTGGAAACCTTGATCTCAGACTTCTGGTCTCCAGAACTGTGAGAAAATAAATGTCACTTAAGCCGCTCAGCCTGTGCTAATTTGTGACCGCAGCCCTAACACAATATTACAGGGGAGAACCAAGATTCCAACACGGGGGGTGATTCCAAAGGCTGGGGTGAATCAATCGCTATTCTGTCCCAGGAATGTAAGGTTAAGACACAAGTTATTGGGCTGGTGCCTGATATGGACAGCCATGTAAGCAAGGGCAGTGACGTTCCAGCAAAGGTACAAAGACACACAAAACTGTGGACAAAGGCAGCAGAGGAAGCACTCAGTAAAGGCAAGAGGGAAAAGAGGCTCAGAGAGCTGCAGAGATGAGAGGCTGAGTAGCCATAGGGATGAGGTGCTGAGTAGCTGCCAGGGACAGTGCTGCCTCGGTGTGTGATGGCTTCCCATCTCACTCCTGATCCACACAAGCCCACTTCTCCTTCCTGCTTGGGGCTCCATGGAAAATCAGTTGTATTAATGGCCCCTCCCAGTATTCATACTCTTTGCTGTGTAATTTGTAGTGCCCTCCCACTCTGGATGGAATGTTCTGCCCCACCTTCGACTCTGGACTCGGAGACACTTATCGGGACATTAGCTCATGATACAGTAGAAGCCTGAGAAAGCACTGGAGCTTTTCCATGGCTGTTGTTCCTCAGCCTTCCCTGTAAGAATGTGCTAAGTCACTTCAGTTGTGTCTGACTGTTCTTGACCCTATTGACTGTAGCCCACCAGGCTTCTCTGTCCATGGAACTTCTTGGGCAAGAATACTGGAGTAGGTTGCCATTTCCTTCTCCAGGGGATCTTCCTGACTCTGGGATCAAGCCCACGTCTCCTGCATTGGCAGGAGAGTTCTTTACCACTAGTGTCATCACTGTGAGACCATGTCCAAGCTATTCTCTTGGGGTATAAGACACATGGAACACAGCTGGGTCACCCCACTTTGCCCACCCAAGGCCATCCTAAATCAATTGCCTTTCAACTGACCCTGACACGTAAGTGAGCTGAGCAGAGAACACCCCTGCTAAAGCTCACCTAAATCAACAATCCAGAGACCCATCTGCCAAAATCATGCTTTTTGTTTTAAAATAATGTTTCAGCTGTTTTGTTATGGAGTGTTACCACAGTGATGGATGACTGATACAGGTTCCATAAAATGCTTCCATGGCCTTCAGATTAACTCTCTATTTTTTGTTTAAGTTAGTAAGCCAAGCAATCTCTGTCCAAATCAACAGGGACCATATAGAAATGAAACTATACTTCACAGCATACTGGTATCTGTAGATAGACTAGCAGCACTGGAATGTTCTGGGTTGCCTGCTGTGCCTCAAACTGGAAAGAAAAAAAAAAAAAGAAAATACTCAGAGTAGAGTGGAAAGTGCCTTCTATTCATAGCCCTCAAGGGAAAAGAAATATTTAAATATTGTATGAACTTTCTCTTCTCTCTCATCATTTAAACAACAATAAATGTAAGATATCAATTTAGATTATGGTCCTTTTATGACATTATAATCAAGTGCCAAGTGGTGAAAGATTTATGAAGAGGTATTATAAAAGCAATAATGAGGATTAATGGGCAGTGGGTGGAACCACTTGGAAGTGAGGGGAGGTATCAGCCAAGATACCCCAAAGCAAAAGAGGGGTATCATGGAGGTCGTGAAGGTTAAAGGGATGAAGTGAATGGAAGGAAGCAGCATAACTCCAAGTAAGTGTCAAGATAGTAGAGCAGTGTATTAACATGCAAGGCCTATGCTCTTAGACAAATATTAGACAAAACTTTATAACTCTAAGTCTTGGTTTTCTGGTCACTAAAATGGGCATGAGACCCACTATGTATATTTCCTGGGGTCAAATTTTTATCTCATCTTAGAAAAGCACCTACTGTGCTGGGTTTTTCTGTTATTACCATTGTGAAGACTGTTATATTCATTATTTCCATATTTTTATTATCACCTAGGGCTTCCCTGGTGGCTCAGCTGGTAAAGAATCTGCCTCCAATGCGGGAGACCTAGGTTCTATCCCTGGGTTGGGAAGGTTTCCCTGGAGAAGGAAATGGCTACCCACTCCAGTATTCTGGCCTGGAGAATTCCACGGACTGTATAGTCCATGGGGTCGCAAAGAGCGACTGAGTGACTTTCACTTTCACTTCATTATTACCTACATTTGAAATTCTTGGAATCCCTGGAGATAGTCAAAGGGTGATTGTTTTCGCTCAGGTGGAAACTGTGATGGTTCCTCCAGGATGATCCGTAATCAGACGGTCCATTTATAGTGTGATTTGTGAAACCCCATACCACAACCACGGACTAGTCCTTGGAAGCATGTGAGTGAATCATAGTTGATGTCATATGAACTCAAACCCTCAGGCCCTGAAGAGGACCAGAGATCCCAGCCACACTCATTTACTCCTTCCAAGTCCATGCTTGAGTTGCCTAAACTTCAGGCATCTCGAATTTCCTTACCTGTCAAATGAGGATAAAGTCACACATCCTATAGTGATAGTGAAAGGCAAGTGTGGTGAAACATGAAGGGACACTGAAATCGAAATGTAAAATTCAAGGCAGGCACTTCCCTGGCAGTCAAGTGATGAAGACTTTGCACTGGGGGTGCAGGTTCAATCCCTGGTCAGGGAGCTAAGTTCCCACATGTCTCAAGGCCAAAACACCAAAACATAAAAACAGAAGCAATATTGTAACAAATTCAATAAAGACTTTAAAAATGGTCCACATTAAAAAAAAATCTTTTTTTTTTCTTTTTTCTTTTTTTTACTTGTTTTTGCCATACAATGTCATGATATCACCATGGGTTTACATATGCTTCCCCTCCGGAACCCCCCTCCCTCCTCCCTCCCCCCCGGGAAATCTCGCTGCACCAGTCCCGAGCATCAATCCTGGGCTGGCGATTGATTAGACACATGACAATTAACATGCTTCAATGCCCTTCTCCCATCTCATCCCACCCTTACCCTCATCCACAAAGTCCACAAGTCTATTCTATACATCTGCGTTCCTTTTGTTGTCTCCCATGTTGGGTTCTCATTACTGTCTTTCTAAATTCCATATATATGTGTTAATATACTGTATTGTTGTTTTTGCTTCTGGCTTACTTCACTCTGGATAATGGGCTCCAGTTTCGTCCATCTGAGTAGAATTGCTTCAAATGAATTTTTTTTTAATGCTGAGTAATATTCCATTGTGTATATATACCACAGCTTTCTTATCCATTCGTCAGTTGATGGGCATCTAGGTTGCTTCCATGTCCTGGCTATTGTAAACAATGCAGCGATGAACATTGGGGTGCACGTGGCTCTTTCAATTCTGGTTTCCTCGGTGTATATGCCCAGCAGTGGGATTGCCGGGTCATATGGCAGGTCTATTTGCAGCTTTTTAAGGAACCTCCACACTGTTTTCCATAGTGGCTGTACTAGTTTGCATTCCCACCAACAGTGTAAGAGGGTTCCCATTTCTCCACATCCTCTCCAGCATTTATTGCTTGTAGACTTTTGGATGGCAGCCATTCTGACTGGTGTAAAGTGGTACCTCATTGTGGTTTTGATTTGCATTTCTCTGATAATGAGTGATGTTGAGCATCTTTTCATGTGTTTGTTAGCCATTTTTATATCTTCCTTGGAGAAATGTCTGTTAAGTTCTTTGGCCCACTTTTTAATTGGGTTGTTTATTTTTCTAGAATGGAGCTGCAGGAGTTGTTTGTAAATTTTTGAGATTAATTGTTTGTCTGTTGTTTCATTGGCTATTATTTTCTCCCATTCTGAAGGCTGTCTTTTCACCTTGCTTATAGTTTCCTTTGTTGTGCAAAAGCTTTTAATTTTAATTAGGTCCCATTTGTTTATTCGTGTTTTTATTTCCAATATTCTGGGAGGTGGGTCATGGAGTATCCCGCTTTGGATTATAGCAGAGAGTGTTTTGCCTATGTTATCCTCTAGGAGTTTTATAGTTTCTGGTCTTATGCTTAGATCTTTGATCCATTTTGAGTTTATCTTTGTGTATGGTGTTAGAAAGTGATCTAGTTTCATTCTTTTACAAGCGGCTGTCCAGTTTTCCCAGCACCACTTGTTAAAGAGGTTGTCTTTTCTCCATTGTATATTCTTGCCTCCTTTGTCAAAGATAAGGTGTCCATAGTTGCGTGGATTTATCTCTGGGCTTTCTATTCTGTTCCATTGATCTATATTTCTGTCTTTGTGCCAGTACCATACTGTCTTAATGACTGTGGATTTGTAGTATAGCCTAAAGTCAGGTAGGTTGATTCCGCCAGTTCCATTCTTCTTTCTCAAGATTGCTTTGGCTATACGAGGTTTTTTGTATTTCCATACAAATTGAGAAATTATTTGTTCTAATTCTTTGAAGAAGACCTCTGGTAGCTTGATAGGAATTGCATTGAATCTATAGATTGCTTTAGGTAGTATACTCATTTTCACTATATTGATTCTTCCAATCCACGAGCACGGCACATTTCTCCATCTGTTTGTGTCCTCCTTGATTTCTTTCATCAGTGTTCTATAGATTTCTATATACAAGTCTTTTGATTCTTTAGGTAGAAATACCCCTAAGTATTTTATTCTTTTTGTTTTGATGGTGAATGGAATTGTTTCCTTAATTTCTCTTTCTGATTTCTCACTGTTAGTGTATAGGAATGCCAGGGATTTCTGTGTGTTGATAAAAAAAAATCTTAAAAATATAAAATTAAAATTAAATACAAAGCAGTATTCCTCGATGATATTTTGGTGAGTAAATACAATGTATTTCCAGTGAAGACCACAACCACTGGAGTCAGAGTACTTGGGCTTGAATCTTGTCTTCACCACCTGTAAGTCCTTGCATCAGTGACTTAACCTCTCTGAGTCAGTTTTCTCATTTGTAAAATGGGAATAATACTAGCATCCACTTCACAATGACTGTCTAAAGCTTAAATGAGGCGGTGCTGGTAAAATTATTGCCCAAGCTCAGTGTCACCTATGAACTCAATAATCATGAGCTATCACTGTTTAAAACTTCAGCAGCCACACACGTGCTTTTTCAGAAAAGCCAGAGGTGGTCCAGAGCATGGTGATCTTGGACTAGTCTGAGAAGGAGGTTGTGTATGCAAAGTAGGAGAAGCAACCCAAGACTAGATTTTAGGGAGATCCCTCCAAACAATTCACACTCACACATGACACATAGAATATTCTCTCTCCCCTGACACATGGCATCAGTTAATTGAGGTAAGTTAGGAAAGTAGAGAATGTCTAGTTCTAAGAATCAGAATACCTACTGAAAGATCACTCAAGAGTAACAAAGTACTATCTTAACATTAAAATATAGGGCAGTGGGAAATTAAGGGCTTCCTTGGTGGCTGAGATGGTAAAGAACCACCTGCAACGCAGGAGACCCAGGTTTGATCCCTGGGTGGGGAAAATCCCCTGGAGGAGGAAATGGCAACCCATGCCAGTATTCTTGCCTGGAGAACATCATGGACAGAGGAGCCTGGTGGGTTCCAGTTCATAGGGTCACAAAAAGTTGGAAACAACTGAAGTGACTTAGCACGCACACACTGGTGGCTCAGAAATTAAGGATCTGCCTGCAATGCAGAAGACCTGGGTTCAATCCCTGGGTCGGGAAGATCTTCTGGAGGATGGCAACCTACTCCAGTATTCTTGTCTGGAGAATTCCATGGACAGAGGAACCTGGTGGGCTACAGTCCAGAGGATTGCACCCCATACAGTTCAGTTCAGTCACTCAGTCGTGTCCGACTCTTTGCGACCCCATGGGCTGCAGCATGCCAGGCTTCCCTGTGCATCACCAACACCTGGAGCTTGCTCAGACTTACGTCCATCAGTCACTGATACCATCCAACCGTCTCATCCTCTATCATCCCCTTCTCTTCCTGCCTTCAATCTTTCCCAGCATCAGGGTCTTTTCCAATGAGTCAGTTCTTCGAATCAGGTAACCAAAGTATTGGAGTTTCAGCTTCAGCATCAGCCCTTCCAATGAATATTCAGGACTGATTTCCTTCAGGATGGACTGGTTGGATCTCCTTGCAGTCCAAGGGACTCTCAAGAGTTTTCTCCAACACCACAGTTCAAAAACATCAATTCTTAAGTGCTCAGCTTTCTTTGTAGTCCAACTCTCACATCCTTACATGACTACTGGAAAAACCACAGCTTTGACTATAGCGACCTTTTTCAGCAAAGTAATGTCTCTACTCTTTAATATGACTAGGTTGGTCATAACTTAGAGCAAGCGTCTTTCAATTTCATGGCTGCAGTCACCATCTGCAGTGATTTTGGAGCCCAAGAAAATAGTCTGTCAATGTTTCCGTTGTTTCTGCATCTATTTGCCATGAAGTAAGAGCAGTGATGAAGTGATAGAATGGCATCATCATGAAGTGATGATCATAGTTTTCTGAATGTTGAGTTTTAAGCCAGCTTTTTCACTCTCTTCTTTCACGTTCATCAAGAGGCTCTTTAGTTCCTTTTAGCTTTCTGCCATAAGGGTGGTGTCATCTGCATATCTGAGTTTATTGATATTTCTCCCAGCAATCTTGATTCCAGCTTATACTTCATTCAGCCTGGCACTTCGCATGATGTACGCTGAATATAAGTTAAATAATTAGAGTGATAATATACAACCTTGATACAGTGGGAAATTAATTCCACCAAATTTTCCAGACCGTTTCTAATGTCAAAAATGGGATGTTCCTCAAATTAGAAGTTCAGGATTAACAGATGCATACTACTACACATAAAATAGATAAGCAACAAGGATTTACTGTATATCACAGGGAATTATATTCAACATCTTATAGTAACCTATGATTGGATATAATCTGAAAAAATGAAAAAGACCGAATCACTCTGCTATTCACCTGAAACTTAGACAATATTGTAAATCAACTATACTTGAAAAAAAAAATGAGGTGTTCCTGGCAAGTTCTGAAGCAGCGGTTCCTAAAGAAGGAAACTGCAGCAAACTCTCAGGCCCAACCCCAATCCTATGGCGTCAGAAATCTCAGGGGTGGGATTCAGCAATCTAGGTCTCATAGAGCCCTGCAGGGCATTTGGATGAGGGCTCCTTTGAGAATGATAGCCCAGGGGAAAGGGGATGGATGCAGCTGACAGACGTGGCCATCATTACGCTCGCACTTACGCTCGCACTCAGACCTCCTTTGTTACCCACACCCCCATCTCCCTTTCCTCCCTTGTCACACCAACAAGTTATCATCTCTTCTTCAAAACTGATCACCAGTCAGTTTAGAGTATCAGTTTCTACATCAAGTCCTCTGGGTAAAGTGGATTTGCCAAGAGTTGCAGGCATCCCCTTCCCCACCCCTCCAAGAAATTGTCTCTCTGCTGTCTTCCTACCAAGCCTGAGGCTTTACGATACAGCTCTGGCTGTGTTGCTGAATCATAGTGAATCATTACAATAAGCACTCACTTGGAATATTTATTCTATAAATACTTTGTGCGGATCATTTCTTTCATTTCTCACAACAACGGGTTGCCATTGTCTAAAGAGGACGATACCTAGGTAGTGGGTGTTGTCATTACCATCCCCTTTAACAAATGCAGAAAATGGAGCACAAAAGAAAACTAGAATTGGGATAACATTGTTAGTAAGCAGCTGGGAGCTTGTAGAGACCAGAATCCAGGGTCTACCCTCTTGCCTGTCATGCATTATGGCCTCCCCAGCAAGAGATACTTAGTTACTGGTGAATCAGGAAAAGCAGTGATTTCATGGTCCAAGACAAAGGATGCAAGTTCTGGCTGTTACTTATCAGATGAATTTCTTGGACAGACACCTTCAGCTCTTAACACTTGGTTTGCTCATCTGCAGACTGGGGCTACTAATTACCGTTGAGCTCCGAGGGTCGCTGCAGGAGCATCTAAAGAGGTGATGCATTTGAAGGTAGTTTACAAGCTGGAGAACACCAGATGAATATAAGGGATTGTGACTCCCGTGGGATGCCCAAGACTGAGGCTGAATGAGCATTTTGGATAAAGGTGACGTACATACACCTTTATTTGTATGTAAATAATTGCTTCCACAGAATGAGAGAAGCAAATAACACTGGTTTCCAATTTCTAAAGTCACACTCAAACAATTAATCTCAAAAATATACAAGCAACTCCTGCAGCTCCATTCTAGAAAAATAAACGACCCAATCAAAAAGTGGGCCAAAGAACTTAACAGACATTTCTCCAAAGAAGACATAAAAATGGCTAACAAACACATGAAAAGATGCTCAACATCACTCATTATCAGAGAAATCCAAATCAAAACCACAATGAGGTATCACTTTACACCAGTCAGAATGGCTGTAATCCAAAAATCTACAAGCAATAAATGCTGGATAGGATGTGGAGAAAAGGGAACTCTCTTACACTGTTGGTGGGAATGCAAGCTAGTACAGCCACTATGGAAAACAGGGTGGAGGTTCCTTAAAAAACTGCAAATAGTCCTGCCATATGACCCAGCAATCCCACTGTTGGGCATACACATCGAGGAAACCAGAATTGAAAGAGACACGTGTACCCCAATGTTCATCGCTGCATTGTTTACAATAGCCAGGACATGGAACCAACCTAGATGCCCATCAACTGATGAATGGATAAGAAAGCTGTGGTACATATACACAATGGAATATTACTCAGCATTAAGGAAAAATTCATTTGAATCAGTTCTACTCAGATGGACGAAACTGGAGCCCATTATCCAGAGTGAAGTAAGCCAGAAGCAAAAACAACAATACAGTATATTAACGCATATATATGGAATTTAGGAAGACGGTAACGAGAACCCAGCATGCGAGACAACAAAAGGAATGCAGATGTATAGAATAGACTCAGGGCCTCTATGGATGAGGGAAAGGGTGGGATGATATGGGAGAGTGGCATTGAAACATGTTAATTATCATATGTCTAAGCAATAGCCGGCCCAGGATTGATGCTTGGGACTGGTGCAACGAGATTTCCCGGGGGGAGGGAGGAGGGAGGGGGGTTCTGGAGGGGGAGCATATGT
>ML663568.1:22304-439132 GCA_007570785.1 Antilocapra americana | reverse complement strand
CATATGACCCAGCAATCCCACTGCTGGGCATATACACCGAGGAAACCAGAATTGAAAGAGACACGTGTACCCCAATGTTCATCGCTGCATTGTTTACAATAGCCAGGACATGGAAGCAACCTAGATGCCCATCAACTGACGAATGGATAAGAAAGCTGTGGTACATATACACAATGGAATATTACTCAGCATTAAAAAAAAATTTCATTTGAATCAGTTCTACTCAGATGGACGAAACTGGAGCCCATTATCCAGAGTGAAGTAAGCCAGAAGCAAAAACAACAATACAGCATATTAACGCATATATATGGAATTTAGAAAGACGGTAACGAGAACCCAACATGCGAGACAGCAAAAGGAACGCAGATGTATAGAATAGACTCATGGACTCTGTGGATGAGGGAAAGGGTGGGATGATATGGGAGAATGGCATTGAAACATGTTAATTATCATATGTGTAATCAATCGCCAGCCCAGGATTGATGCTCGGGGCTGGTGCAACGAGATTTCCCGGGGGGAGGGAGGAGGGAGGGAGGAGGGAGGGGGGGTCTGGAGGGGGAGCATATGTAAACCCATGGTGATATCATGTCATTGTATGGCAAAACTAATAAAAAAAAAATACTTAGAGCCACTCTTAAAAAAAAAAATAAAGTCACACTCACCCAGCTGCAATCCACTAGGCTGCTCTCCAACTCCCCCACTAGAACTCCTTAACAACACGGCTCATTTTCCCAGGGGTAAGTCTGAGGATCATGTTTTGCATTTTTCACTTACAAAAGACAAATCCAGGGACTTCCCTGGTGGTCCCATAGTTAAGAATCCTCCTGCCAATGCAGAGGAGGAGGGATCGATCCCTGGTCCAGGAAGATCCCACATGTGCTGCAGAGGAACTAAACTCCGAAGTGCTCCACAGGGCAGAGCAGAGCCTCCCACTGCTGAGTAGGAGGCCGGCAGCAGCTCACAGCAGCCAGCTAGAAGGATGGGGACCGATGAGGGGGTGGCCCATGACAGCACAGTCACTAGATAGGAGCGGACGTGCTTCCTGCCTCTCTGGAAGGTGGCATTGAGCAGGATAAACAGAGTCTGTTTTTCCTTATTGCTCTGTCACTGTTATCCAGGAACAAACATACCCTCAGATACCCTCTCAGTATCTTCCCAAAGCCCCTATCAATGATTTTATCTCCTCTTCGGGATTTCCTGCTTTTTTTTTTTTTTTGCCAGCGTGTGTGTGCACTCAAGTGTGCACACACATATATTTTGCCTTAAGAGATCATGACCATTCAGCAGCATTTTCCAAAGTGTAAAACATGTCAGTTAGTGGAGTACGTGAGATCATTTGGGGTGACACACATGTGACACTTTTTTATCTCCATATTTTGTGTCTATATTTTACATGTATTGGGGAAAATGCATAATATATTGGTGTTACAATAATCACATTTATTGAGTGCTTACTATGTCCCAGGCAATATTCAGAGGACTTTCCATACACTCACTTATTTAATCCTTCCAAAAACTCTATGCAGAAGGTACTCTTATTAGCCTCATTTTACAGATAAAGAACAGAGGCTCAGCGAGATCAAATAACTTGCTCAAGGTCACACAGTGATCAAGTGGTATAGCCAGGAAGCCAACCAAGGTAGGCAGGCTCCAGAATCAAGCTCTTAACCATGACATCAAACCTGAGATTTCACAGATATCATGATAGTGATATCAAGTCTGCTTTTATGGTTCAACTACAGAAAGTTAATATAAAAGAAATATTACATAAACAGGGAAGATGGTGTGGGGAGGTGTTCAAACTGTTATAGGTGGTGAACGGCATTTGGGAAATATTGAAACACTATACAAGTTGGTATGTAGCATAAATTCATGGATCCCTAGAGGATGTACTATGACCTTTTTCATCCCATCTAAAAGGGGTTTCTGACAAGAGCTGCTGCCCATCTATATTATACTTTCAGGGAATTTAGAAAAAGGTACTCCTTTTGGGATAACGAATTTGAAAAAGGTGCCACTTCCTCTAGGAAGGCCTAGCCCTGAACCAAAATGACCAGCTTAGCAGAGAGGGAGCTGATTTTGGTCCCTTGATACCCTCCTCCTAAGCTCTTATGCATGCGTGCCTGCTAAGTCGCTTCAGTCATGTCCAACTCTTTGCGATGCTATGGACTACAGCCCACCAAGCTCCTCTGTCCGTGGGATTCTCCAGGCAAGAATACTGGACTGGGTTGCCATGCTGTCCTCCAAGAGATCTTCCCTACCCAGGGATCAAACCCATGTTTCTTATGTCTCCTGCATTGGCAGGCAGGTTCTTTACCACTAGCACCAGCTGGGAAGCCCCCTGAGTTCTCTTACTTGGCGGGAATTACAGGGTCATCATCACAGAGCTCCTCTTCACCAAAAGAGGGTTACTAACCACTGCTGAATGTGAGGCGAGCCAGGGGTTTTATAAGGGAACATGAAGGCACTCAGACACTGGAGGATCTTGACAAAAACTGGAGTGACACCTGGAAGGGACCCGGGGCAGAAGGATGTAGCATTCAAGATTGGATCTCAGCACTATGATGTTTCCTTATGTTAGTCTCCTTTCCCAAACTGAGCTGTAGTGCAGATGAGAGTCTGTAAAGGGAAGACACGTCTGCTTCCCCTCCCACCAAATCAGAAGGGTGGTGTTAGGATCTCATGAGGTCAGGTCATTGAAGGAGACAAGAGATTCTAAACTTTAAAGGGATGGACAGGACAAGGTCTGACTTAGAAAACCGGTCTCATTCCAGGGTCTCAAATCACTGGCATTTAATACAGAAGATTAGATACAAAGGTAGAGGAGAGATGAAGAGCCAAACAGAGAAAGGGGAGGCAGCTCAAAGATGACAGGGACCAAGCCTGGAAGCTGGAGCCAGAGGCTGCTCAGCTGAGGGCTGGGACCACAGGAGGAGGCCAAATGGCAGGACTAGAGCCTCAGAGCCTGCTTGAGAAGTCACCCAAGGCAGCAGAGGGTGGGAGCCAAATGCCCTAGTTTCTTCGCTTCTCTCATCCTTCAGTCTCCACAATGCACCCCACTGGCTCACCCCAACCAGAAGCCAGTTGGCAAGGGAACCTGGGAAATGTAGTTTCCAGGGGAAGGATAGGAAATGAGGCAGGCAAGTGACGAGGGCCATGTTATTATTTGCCTAACTACACATAGAACTGAATGTCTAATGGTTAAAGTTGATGATACAAAGCAGCTGATTACAGTAAGTCTTACAGAAATGAGTTCTTCTTTCAACAAACATTGACTGAAGGCCCACTAAATTCAAGACACAACCCTGAGCTCTGAGATTTAGAAATGGCTTGTTCCTGCTGTCCTGTGGAATGCAATAGGCTGCCTCTAAGATGACCCTCTGTGACCTCCACCTACAGGCACTGGCAGACTCGTGTCATCCTTTCCTATTTACTGTGGGAAATAGAATGTGTAAAAGTGATAAATGATCACTCCAGATGAGGTTATAAAAGACATTTTCATGGTGCATAGACCCTCTGATTCTTCTCACTTGCCCTGTTGAAGCAAGCTGTCCTGTTGGGAGTGGCTCAGTGGAGAAACCCCCTGAGGGCACTTCTACCTAACAGCCTCTGAGGGTGAATCCCACCAACACCAACAAGTTTGAAAGAGGATCCTTCCACAGTGGAGCCTTTAGATGACCCCTATGTCGCTTCAGTCGTGTTCGTCCCTACAACCCTAAAGACTGCAGCCCGCCAGGCTCCTCTGTCCAAGGGATTCTCCAGGCAAGAATACTGGAGTGGGTTGCCATGCCCTCCTGCAGGGGATTTTCCCAATCCAGGGATCAGATCTGTGTCTGTTAGGTCTCCTGCATTGGCAGGTGTGTTCTTTACCACTAGCACCACCCAGGTAGGTCCAGCCAATACCTTCAACATGGCCTGGGAGAGACTTTCAGCCAAGGAATCCAGTTTGGCCATGTCAAGATTCCTCACCCATCAGAACTCTCCGATCGTAAATATTTATTGTTTTAAGCCACTAAGATTGGGGGTGAATATAGTAAAATCATTGATTTAAAAGCTTTAAAACAAATGGGACCTAATTAAAATTAAAAGCTTTTGCACAACAAAGGAAACTATAAGCAAGGTGAAAAGACAGCCTTCAGAATGGGCGAAAATAATAGCCAATGAAGCAACGGACAAACAATTAATCTCAAAAATATACAAACAACTCCTGCAGCTCCATTCTAGAAAAATAAACAACCCAATTAAAAAGTGGGCCAAAGAACTTAACAGACATTTCTCCAAAGAAGATATAAAAATGGCTAACAAACACATGAAAAGATGTTCAACATCACTCATTATCAGAGAAATGCAAATCAAAACCACCATGAGGTACCACTTTACACCAGTCAGAATGGCTGCCATCCAAAAGTCTACAAGCAATGAATGTTGGAGAGGATGTGGAGAAAAGGGAACCCTCTTACACTGTTGGTGGGAATGCAAACTAGTACAGCCACTATGGAAAACAGTGTGGAGGTTCCTTAAAAAGCTGCAAATAGACCTGCCATATGACCCGGCAATCCCACTGCTGGGCATATACACCGAGGAAACCAGAATTGAAAGAGCCACGTGCACCCCAATGTTCATCGCTGCATTGTTTACAATAGCCAGGACATGGAAGCAACCCAGATGCCCATCAACTGACGAATGGATAAAAAAGCTGTGGTACATATACACAATGGAATATTACTCAGCATTAAAAAAAAATTCATTTGAAGCAATTCTACTCAGATGGACGAAACTGGAGCCCATTATCCAGAGTGAAGTAAGCCAGAAGCAAAAACAACAATACAGTATATTAACGCATATATATGGAATTTAGAAAGACAGTAACGAGAACCCAACATGCGAGACAGCAAAAGGAACGCAGATGTATAGAATAGACTTGTGGACTCTGTGGATGAGGGTAAGGGTGGGATGATATGGGAGAAGGGCACTGAAGCATGTTAATTATCATATGTCTAATCAATCGCCAGCTGAGGATTGATGCTCGGGGCTGGTGCAGCGAGATTTCCCGGGAGGGAGGGAGGAGGGAGGGGGGTTCCGGAGGGGAAGCATATGTAAACCCATGGTGATATCATGACAATGTATGGCAAAAACAATTAAAAAAAAAAAGCTTTAGGGGTCAATGTTATGGTATGCAAATTAAGAGAACTGTACATTTTCAAGTGATTAAGATGATGAATTTTGTGTTGTGTGAATTTTATCACCAAAAAAAAAAAATAAAGAAAGAAATACATTGAGAAATATGAGTAGAAACTTCCCACCATCCACAAAGTAGATCTTAATTCCTCCCTTGTTGAGTACGAGCTGGACTTGGTGTCTTGGTTTCAAAGAATGGAGTATTTAAAAAGAAAAATACTAACTTTACAGTGGAGAAACCTGGCAGATACCACCTTCATCAAGCAGTCGAAGGTTAATGTCCCAGATGGAAAACCAATGTTGACATTGTATGCATCATGTTATAGAAAGATATTTTACCTCTGTGATATTCTTACCCCTAACCCACAGCCCAAGTCTAATCATGAGAAAACACCAGACAAATCAAAGGTGAAGGACATTCAACAAACTACCTGACCTGTACTTTTCAAAACCATCATGTCAAGCAAAACAAGGAAAATCTGAGAAACTATAGCAGGTTGGTGACTTGACAACTAAACGTAACACAGCCTCCTATTTTCCACATCAGTAGGGAAAGGATGAAATTCTATTAAAGCCTGGAGTTTAGTTAATAGGAATATACAGATGTTGATTTCTGAGTTGTGACAAATATACCATGATTCTTACAAGGCTAACACAAGGCGAAGTTGGATAAAGGGTCTACAGAAGTGTCTACTTTCTTTGTAACTTTTCTGTTAATCTGTTGGGTTGGCCAAAGAGTTAATTCAAGTTTATCCATAAGATGTTACGGAAATAGAACCCAAATGAACTGTTTGGCCAACTCAGATAAAATTATTGCAAAGTAGTCTTTTGCATTATTCCAAAATTATGCCTAAAAAGTCTTTTAAATGGGGAAAAACTATAACTTTATTAAACTTTTCTCCACTTAAGGCATAGTTTAATGTATATATATATATAAAATATGTATATAAATAATAATATACAATAAATTCTACATTGTTGTATATGTATGTATAGTGTATGAATATATAATCTTTTACTTTTCATAATATGTATGGATAATCAGTCCTCCATTTGGAACTCAGTGGCAAGAAGGTGAGTTACTTTTATTTATCCTCAGTTACCATACATTGCCCTCATCCAGTTGGGCAAGACCCACTTTGTTGTATGTATTTGGTTATCTCTTTATTCTCATTAATATCCACTGGCCTCCACTCCCAAAGACAGTCCTTCTAAAGCGTATCTTTATGACTGCATGTGCCCTTACAAAATATGTATCCTTGGTGTGGATGTATATTTAATTTACATAACTGGCATCACATTGCATATTCTCGTCATATTTTTTTATTTTCTCCCATAACACCATGCATTGAAACTCCAGATCCACTGCTGTGTGTCTGTTCACTAAGTCTGTTGCTTCTATCTCTCAGTTCTCCATGGTAGGCATTCTCAATTTACCAGACTGTCTCCAAGTCTCCTCCACAAGAAAACACAATGCTACAGATTTACTCTTGACTGCTATTTACAATGACCTGTGTGGGAATCTGGGAATTTCCACGAGGTGTATACACAGGGTCAGAACAACTGGGCCTTGGGTTGTACATATTCTTAGGTTGACCAAGTGTCACCATATTGCTTTCCGAATGATCACAAAACATAGCAAGAGGCTCTCTGTGACCCCATCCCTGTCCCCAAATCCATAATGTTTTCAGTGCTTAGTGCCCCATAGATCAAAATCTGGTCTTGAGTTGAGGAATAACAGGGATGACAAAGGGAAATAGCATTCTAATATTTGTTAAGATACACTGAACACTTGCTTTGGACCACATACTCTTCTAAAGCTTTATGTGTGTTTGGTGGAGGACATCGGGATATATAATTAATTCTTGTAACAGTCTTTCTGGGTAAGTACTACTGTATGTGCTGTGTGCTCAGCCACTCAGTCATGTCCTACTCTTTGCAACCCCATGGGACTGTAGCCCGCCAGGCTCCTCTGTCTACGGGATTTCCCGGGCAAGAATACTGGAGTGGGTTGTCAGTTCCTCCTGCAAGGGATCTTCATGACCCAGGGAGCAAACCCATATCTCCTGTGTCTCCTGCATTGGCAGGTGGATTCTTTACCACTACGCCACCGGAGAAGCCCAAGTACTATTACTATTTTCATTTTACGGAAGAGGAAATGGAGGCTCAGAGAAGTAAGGTGACTTGCCCAGGCTCAACCAGCTAGAACCATGGTGCTCTAAAGCTCCAGACAGCTCACTGGCTGCCCCTTTCTCTGCTTTCCCACCTCAGTCCTAAGAGTCTGCATGTACCCAGTGCCAGCCCAGCTTGCTCCCCAGCCTGGCCACGTGGGCTTCAGATCCCTGATCAGCTTTCATCTTAATTCTGAGGCTTAATGAAAACATAAACCACACTTAGAATAATATTAGTCAGTCGGTACTTCCTGAATCCAATTAATGCACCTGTTCTGCCCCAAACAGTTCCTGAAGTAGTTAGCAGTTGCTCTGATATCCCCAGGATGAGTGCATGCTTCCCATCTTTGACCCAATTTATAGTGGTAAAGAACACACCTGCCAATGCAGGAGACATAAGGGAAACAGGTTCAGTCCCTGGGTGGGGAAGATCCCCTGAAGGACAGCATGGCACCCCACTCCAGCACCCTCGCCTGGAGAATCCCATGGACAGAGGAGCCTGGGGGGCTACAATTCATAGGGTTGCAAAGAGTTGGACACAACTGAAACAACTTAGCATAACACTAAGAAGCTGGACCATGGGAAGGAAGAGGTTGTTGTCCAAATAACAGGGGTGGAACCCTGCCCAAGGGGCCACTGTTACACCACGTGCCAGTCGATGGTGCTTCGTTGGGAGGTGTAATCAACACGCAGCAGCAGACCTGACCAATTAGGCTTATCGGCTGACAGAGGGAAGCAGGAAGCCTCTTTTCCTCCTGCTTGTTTTCCTGCCCTGTGCAAGAAGTCAGTTCCCATTTTTTATCTCTGGGTTCCCACCAAGCCATTTCAGTGGGGAGGGAGTTCTGACACAAAACAGGTTTAAGCTATCTCACTCCCCTTGAGCCCTGGGTCAGGCCAGACTGCCCTTAAGGCCAGGCTTGCAACTGGATGCAAAAAAAAAAAGATGCAAAATCCAAGAGCTTCTTGGCAAAGAGACCTGGCCTGATCATGCCGTCTTTCATCTCTATTCCCCTCATCCTCCCTCCAGACCTGAGAAATTTCCCACTGGCCAAATCTAAGTGTCTCTCCCGCCCCAAGCCCCACTACCCCAGACAGAAAGCAGTTAGGGTGGCAGAGAACTAGCTTCAGTTGGGGTGAGTTTAAAATATCAGTTTCACAGCAAAAAGACAGGCCCTGTCAGTAGTATTTTAACATTTAACTGAGGCTAATTGTACACTGCAAAATAGTGTATTTATCAACAGCATCTGGCTTTGCCCCTGCTCTCTCCTTCCAAAGAGATAAATTACTGGGGCAGATAAGGAGCCAGCTTTCAGGGCGATCAAATGAACACCAGGAGTTCTCGAGATAGGAATGGTTTGTGAAACCCAGCTCCTGCCCACTTGAGCAAGCCAACTAAGAGGGTGCTCTCTGCCAAGAATGTAATGGCCACATGGGTTGTTGGTCTTTCTGCCCAACCCCCCACCCCCATACATTACATGGTGGGGTAAGGGAATTTGCTTTTAAAGTATCTTTTGCAGTCTCTTTCATAACTCAGTCATTCCTGGTGCTTGTTGTGGTCTGTGGTGTTGACCCATGGTCAAAGGACAGGCTGGTCTCCACCAGTCACAGCCTGAGGGCAGCAAAACAAGATGGCGGCCTCCAGGACAGTGAGTGTGCAATACTACCCCTGTGGGGTTGCACGGTCTCCCTGTACCTCAGTCAGGACCTCAGGGTAGCCTTCTGGAGCAGCCACATGGATTCCCCAGCTCGTGATTCAGAACCAGTCTGCAGGGGTTGAAGATCCCAGTCAGCAAATTGTATTTAATGGTGTATAACTTTGAGGCTCCAAACGAAAGATTTATAGAGACAGAAATTAGAGTCTTAAGAAAACTTGCCCCACCCCTAAGGGACCAGGAAGGTTTTTTTTGTCTCTGTATAGTACTGCCAGCCTGTGTTTAGGATAAACCTGCATGAAATGTCTCAAGCGTTGGAGCATCTAATACTTCCCCTTTGAGACGCTACCCTAACTGAAGCACAGCCTCCATCAGTCAGGGCTATTATCGTGATGTTTATCCTACATCTTCTTTTTTAAAAATTTAGGTCATCCAATTACTCTTAATTCAACTTTGTCCCTGTGTATAAATATTCCCCATCCTTCCTCGCCGTGTGTCCCTGTAGAGATCACAGCCCCTCTCTGCACCTCACCCCACTCCAATCACCACTTAGCCAAACTACATACATATATATTTAGCTCTTTTAATCTTTTTTTCTCATAAGGTTCTAATTTTACATTTTCCAGGGTATTTTGGATTTGGCAGAATAGCCTTCATCTGTGAAGAGTAGAACTTAATTATCAAAAGCTGAACTGGAGTGAGCAATCCATCACGGGGTGACACATCCTTGCCTGTGTTCATTTGAAAAACATTTTTTTGTGGCTCTTGGAAGAGGGGGGAAAAGTAAAAGCTGTCAGAACCGAAAAAGAAAGTAAGAAAGAAAAAAGAAAAAGACACACACACACACACACACAAAAATCCACCCTGTGTTCCTCATCCTGTAACTCAACCACATAAAATATCAGAATATCACAATTTGGGGGCTTAGGAACCAAGCTTCTCTCTTGCCTTTCTTTCTTCTTTTCATTTTGTTTCAAACTGGATCTAAACTGTCTCCTAGCATGTGAAAGTTAGTCATGTAAAATGCCTCCTATGGTAAACATCATCTTTTTGACAAGGTTTGCATTACAGTTAAGACCCTTCTGAGTAGTTCCCCAACTGTCATGTTCCACTGTTTTCCTTAAGAGGCAGGGTTTTTTAACAGCCAGATAAATGCTCTCTGTGACCCAGCCCAGTGGCACAGCGACACCCAGTGGCCATGTAAGATCACGGCCCCAAGGTGGGGCCACGTAGGGCTTGACTCAAGGAAGGCCAGGCTGAGAATTTCCCAGGGTGAATCTGGCTTTACCTTGCCATCTGAATGCTGGCAAGATTTGCCACAGAGGACCCAGTTCTGAGACGGGGACTTTGCCCTGTGTGGATTTAAATGAGATACAGTGACGGAGGTACAGTAAGAACAGCTGGTTCTTATTGAGACAGTTCCCAAGTTCACAGGAGGAACTCCCTCCAGCCTTGTTTACACTTCACCCAAGAGAGGTGATAGCTCCAGTCAGTCACCCTGGGCTTCCCGAAACCTTTGGACAATGGACTCAAACATTTCCTCTTTGAGGGGGAGAGATGGTTTTTGTCAGCTGCTTTGTATTCTAGCCACTCATGTAAATAGTCAACTAAACATTTTAGTAACAAATACAACCAACAGATCCTCACCCCACAGTCAGTTGGTCCAGGGCCACTTCCATCCATTATGCATGGATGTAAGCACAGCAAGATACGGGGGACAAGCTTCCTCCTGCAGGGAGCACTGTGGATGCTTGTAACAGTGGGCGAAGCTTCAGCTTATATTTTCCAGAAACATAGATTTGTAAGTTTCCTCCTCTAAGCTATTCCAGTTTCCTTCAAAACACACAAATTTAAATCACTTTGTCCAAATTAGAAGGTTTTTTGTTTTCTGTTTTAGTTTGTTAAATGTATTGGGTATAACCAAAGACCTCTCACTCTGGCCTGTTAGGATTCACCTGTCAATGGCTGTTTCCACTCTGATGAGCTGATGGGGGTCCCCTGGCTGTACCCCCAGTGCTAGATGCATAAACGAGAGGGCAGCTCGTTTATAATGGGCATGATTCAGGGACCGACTCTCATGTTCAACAGACACTCAAAGACGAGGCACATGGTGATAAATGAACTTCTTGAGAGACTAGGTCAGAATCTTTCTTTGTGTTTCAGATGAACCTGTCTATGAAACAGGAACAAGATCATGGGCTTAAAGAATAGACTAGAGATTGTCACGAGGGAAGGAGAGGGATGGGTTGGGAGTTTGGGATTAGCAGATGCAAACTGGTATTATAGGATGGACAAACAACAATCTCCTACTATGTAGCACAGGGAACTATATTCATTATCCCGTGATAAACCATAATGGAAAAGAATATGAAAAAGAACATACATATATATACAAACTGAGTGATTTTTCTGTACAGCAATAATTAACACAACATTGTAATTCGACTATGCTTCAATTCATTTCCTGTGTTTAATCTGTTGAGTATCTTTTACACAGAGCACACCCACTGGTTCTCAAGAATCACCTCTCAAATCCTAAAGCACAAGCAACTAGAAAAGAGACTAATGAAATGATGATGATCAAAATATACCATATTTTATTGAGTATTTACTCTCTGTCAGCTACTACTTAAGCATTTTACATTTATTGACTTATTTAATTTTCATAATTATTCTACAAAGCGGTACTATTATCCCCACTGATGCAAAGATTTAGAAAGTTGAAGCCCAAAAAGTTTCATTCTTTAGCTGAAGGTCACCCACTTAACTTCCCAGTTAAAGAACTACTGGTAAAGAACCCACCCACAAGTGCAGGAGACATAAGAGATGTGGGTTTCATCCCTGGGTCAGGAAAATCCCCTGGAGGAGGACATGGCAACCCACTCCAGTATTTTTGCCTGGAGAATCCCATGGACAGAGGAGCCTGGCAGGGTACAGTCCACGGGGTCGCAGAGAGTCGTACCCGACCAAAGCAATTTAGCACCGGCATATACTCACTTACTAGAATGCAGTGTTGGTTTCTAAACTGGAAAGCAACCACCCTGCACTGCCTTTTAAGTGATCGACCAAACAAATACATTTCAATAATAAATAATACCTGCAGCTCCTCACCCCATACCTGATTAGTCCATCATCACATTTACCCATTATATGGACTTTAATGCAAAAGGATGGGGAAATATCCAATTTACAGCTGGGGAGATTGAGAGCCAGGGTGTGTGTGTGGACTCCCCCACAGCCCCACGAGGTAGCAGGGAGGGACAGCACAGCTAATTCTCAGTGTTATGCACGTGACCCTGCCTGTCAGCCACCCAGGGCTCACCAGAATGGCCTCTGGGTCATGGTCCATTTACCTCAACAGCAAATACCTAAATCCCTGTTCTCTGCTCCCAGAGAGGCATTCTCAGGAAGCTTTCGAGTCTTCCTTCCTTTCTCTTGGTTCCATTGCCACCACAAATGCAAAGCCATCATAATGTTAAAGAACAATGGTTCGTTGATTACACATGATGCAAAAATGGTGCCTCAGGGCAGCCTGGGCACCTGAAAGATGAGAGGGCTCAGTTTGCAATCAAGTCTGGGAGGAGGTTCCATCTGAGATCAATTCAAGAGTGGTCTGGAGACGGTGGCCCTCATTGTATGGACATCCTTATTTCCCTCCTCACTCCATTAATTCACCTCCACGATTCACCTTCTGCTCCCCAGACCCATCTTTCATAATCCCACGGCTATATAGTACTTTTCATCCTGATGTTCCTTCTCACAGCATTTTTCCCTTCTCTAACTTTCTTTACCTATGATGCTATCAATTCATGTTACATACTGCTGCCCCCTGTGTCTTTGCAAAGCACATCCCAGACCTTTTCATTTTATTTTCCAAAGGCTTTGGTGCCTCCCCAATGCTTACAGAACAAAGTCCTAGATCCTACAACCAACCCTAACTTTTCACTCCTTTCCAATCCACTCCAAGCACCTTATTCTAAAGTTAAACCTCACACAAAGTATTCTTCCTTTGGGTCTTTGCTTGTACTTTTCCCTTTCCAGGGTTGTTGCACTGTACAACTCCAAGAGGCCCTCTTTCATCAGAGGCAATGTGACTAGCTCCCACTGTAGTTGATCAGTACACAACCTGCACAGCTGTACCTGACCACCTGGCCATCTGGATCATATATATCACGAGACACATTTCCTTCAATCCAAGGCAAGATTTCTCTATTTGCAAGTGATATAACCAATAGGGGGCTGCAGCTCATATGACTCAATATAAAAAATCATCCCAATTAAAAAATAAGCAGAAGACCTAATAGACATTTTTCTGAAGAAGACATACATACGGCCAACAGGAACATGAAAAGATGTTCCACATAGCTAATTCCAAGTATTCAAGACATGCAATCAAAACTAGTGAGGTACCACCTCACACCTGTCAAAATGGCTATCATCAAAAAGACAACAAATAACAAATGTTGGCAAGAATGTGAAGACAAGGGAACCCTAGGTCATTGTTGATGGGAATGTAAAGTGGTGCAGTATAGAGGCTTCTTAAGAAAAGACTAGAGTTACCACATGACCCACCAATTCCACTTCAAGTAATATACCCAAGGAAAATGAAAACCAAATTCGAAAAGATACATGCACTGCAATGCTCATAGCAGCATTATTTACAATAGCCAAGATATGGAAGCAACCTAAGTGTCCAACAGATGAGTGGATAAAGATGTGGTACACATATACAATGTGATATTACTCAGCCATTAAAAGGGACAAAATTTTGCCATTTGCACCAACATAGATGAACCTGGACGATATTATGCTTAGTGAAGTAAGTTAGAGAAAGAAAAATACGGTGTTATGATTCATGGAATAGAAAAAATGAAACAAACTCCTGAATATAATAAAACAGAAACAAACTTACAGATATAGGGAACAAATGAGTGGTTATCAGTGGGGAGGGGGAACAGAGATGGGCAAAGGGGATTAAGAAGTGCAAACTACTACCTATACATAAGCTACAAGGATATATTTTCCAGCACAGACAACATGGCCAATATTTAAAATAACTTTAAATGGAGTATAATCTGTAAAAATATTGAATCTCTATTTTGTATGCATGTGTGTGTGCTAAGTCGCTTCAGTCATGTCCAGCTCTTTGAGACTCAGGGACTGTAGCCCATCAGGCTCCTCTGTCCATGGGATTCTCCAGACAAGAATACTGGAGTGGATTGCCATGCCCTCCTCCAGGAATCTTTCTGATCCAGGGATCGAACCCGTGTCTCTTACATCTCCTGCATTGGCAGACAGGTTCTTTAACACTATTGCCACCTGGGAAGCCCCTATTTTGTACACCTGAAACTAATATAATATTGTAAATCAACTGTACTTCAATTTAAAAAAATCTTAAGAAAACAAAATCACAGCACAAAAGAAAATAAAAATAAAGCAGGATTTCTGATAACAGAGCCATTGACATTCTTTAATATTTATTTTATAATTATTTATTTAGCTGCTTCGAGTCTTAGTTGTGGCACTCAGGATCTTGGTCGAATCCTGCAGGATCTTGCACTGCAGTGCATGGATTCTCTATTTGTGTCGCTCAAGCTCAGTAGCTGCAGCCCACAGGCCGAGTTGCTCTGCAGCACGTGGGATCTTAGTTCCCTCACCGGGAATCAAACCTGCATTCCCTGTATGGCAAGGCGGATTCTTAACCACTGGACCTCCTTGATGCGGCAACTGAAAAAATTTCCAGCCATTGCCATGCGTCCCTTCGAAGGCAAAATCATCTCTGGTGCTCTAGCATCCTAACATCCTCCCCCAGTTTGAAGCTTTACCCCCCAAGCCACATACTCCACAAAGCTGAGAGTGGATTCGCTTGCCCGGGAATGTCCCCTGAACTGTGCCCTCTGCTCCACATTGAAGGCCCTGAGTCCTTTCTTTTCCATCCCTATGTCCATCCAGCATGTAATCTCCTTTGGATCATGTTTTTCAATTGCATCTGCCTCAAGGACTTACATACAATAGAAGCTCAGCAAACATTTATCAAATGACTGAAGGCATTGGATAAAAATAGTTTGCCGCGCATCCCTCCCAGTAGGAAAGCAAGTTTCAAACATGCCTTGCGTCGGCTGCCGTACCGATCGCATAAAAGAACAGCCTGTTGCTTGGTTAGCTGCAACAGAAACCTAATATTTCACCTGAAACCCTGATTTATGTGTAACCACTCTACTCCTTACTAAAAGAGAGCTTGTTTTAGCAAATGGGTCCAGATTTAGTCCATTAGCTTAAAATAAGTGCAAAACTCTAGGGTTTGGTGAAATCACACAATAAAATATCATTAAGCACTACAGCCTGTCAAGGCAGACGGCAGGTTTGAGTTGAAAGTCAGAAGACCGTCTGAAGTGAAGCAAAATGCACGGTGGATGAGATTGGGGGGCAGCTGGCTTTCATCTGGGGGAGGTCGTCAGAGGACTCTTGCGTCTGTGATGT
This sequence comes from Antilocapra americana, assembly GCA_007570785.1. NCBI lineage: Eukaryota > Metazoa > Chordata > Mammalia > Artiodactyla > Antilocapridae > Antilocapra > Antilocapra americana. The sequence goes on along the minus strand of ML663568.1, from coordinate 423,651 downwards.
AAATGAAGAACAGAGGCCCCAACAATTTAACTGTCATCGGCAGAAATGCTTCGATGGGCATGGCCACGAGCCCTGGCCCTTCGCCCCATCTGGGCAGCTCCTGGTCTGCATTTATGAGATGGGACCATGGAGCTGGAAGATGAAAGAACTGGGTCAGGCTCCTGGGAGCTGGAAAGGTTCCTACCAGTGTTCCAGGCTAAGGCCTGATTGGCAGCCAGTGTCCCAGCGACAAGAAGGGGGCCACCGCCACTTCTGAGGGACCCTGGTTGTGCAGATGGGGATCTCCAGACAGAGGAAACTAAAGCCCATTCGCTGTGGCTCCGGGGCGTGGGAGCTAGGGGTAGCCATCGGCCTGGCTCTCCTGTCTCCTCCCTCTGTCTCCATTTGTCTCTCCATCTCTCCTACTCTCTCTCTGCCTCTATTTCATCCTCTCTTTCTCTCTCTCTGTAGATTGTCTCTGTCTCTCCATTTCTCCATCTTGGTCCCCATCTCAGCTTCTCTGAGCCCATCCTTGTGTATCTCTCCTTCTCTCCATTTCTTTCTTTAATGATTATATTTCTTTATTTATTGGCTGTGCTGGGTCTTCTTTGCCAAGCAGGCTTTGCTCTAGTTGGGGCGAGCAGGGACTACTCAGGGTGTGTGGGCTTCTCCTTGCGGTGGCTTCTCTCATTGAGAAGCGTGGGCTCTAGGCACTCGGGCTTCAGTAGTTGTGGCTCAAGAGCTCAGTAAAAGCCCAGGCTCAAGAGTTGTGGCTTAGTTGCACCGTGGCACATGGGAATCTTTCTGGATCAGGGATCAAACCTGTGTCTCCTGCATTGGCAGGTGGATTTTTTGCCACTGAGCCATCAAGGAAGCCCTGTTTCTCTCCATTTTGTCTCCTCCTCTATGTCTCTTGGATTCCATGTCTCTTCATCTTCCTATCTCTCTTTCTTTATCTCTCTGTCTCTTGCCTGCTTCTCTCTGCGTCCTTCTTAGTCTTGTGCTCTTGTAACTTCTCTCTCCTTCCTGTCTCTGTCTCTTTTTGTCTCTTACCCTAGAAAAGTAGCACCAAATGAACGATTTCCCTTGGGATTCCCCCAACATGTTCCCCAAGATACTTAGCAGCACAGGGCAAGCAAACCTCCAGCTCAAGGTCTGCAACATTTGGAGGTTGGCGGTCATGGTCTATGGCCTCCCTCTACCTGACGACTTCACTCTGTGCATCCTCTTCTCTTACCAGCTGTATATGTGCAGGCAATAGTAATATCTTCTCTGCCAGAGTCTAGAGCAAAGTCATCAAATACCCTTGGGTTCCCCTACTCCTCATGCCTCAATCCTTGCCTCCAGCAGACAACACCAATCACTTTTCCCTATGTAGCTTCTTCTGAAGAAGCTGCTCCAACCAAGATCAGAAGAGACACAGGAGAGAGAATGACATGCCATCTCAGACGTAGATAGTAAAGGGCTCAAACTCATTTGGAAGTAGCCCAGCCAAGGCCACCATGGAATAACAACAGTGGCAGCCAATGGGACCATTGGACATAGAACTACCTGCGATGCCTCAAGTAGTCTTCATGGTCTGTTATTAATCCTGTCCCCCCAGACTGAAAAACTGAGGCTCAGAGAGAAAATATGTATGTCCCAATTTCACTGAGATAGCAAGTTATCTAGCCAGGACACACACCCAGGGCTGTCTGATGGGGATGTTTTTCCTTTCGTTTCAGCAAAAAGACTAATCAATTCCATTTATGAAGCACACACCACATGCCAGTCCCTGTGTTCAACATTTTACATGCATCATCTTCCTTCCAATTCATAATCCCATAAGGTAGCTACTACGCCTATTGCCTCCCATGGAGCAGATGAGGATAAACTAAAGTTCAGAGAGTTTAATTCACTGGCTCAAGGTCACACAGCCAGTGAAGCAGCAGACCCAGGGTAATGGGCTGCAAGCAAATTAATAGATTCCAACTGGCATCTCTAAATTTATATTTCCGCCTCCACCGAGGTTCCTACCACTGCAAGTAATCCTGAAAATTCGTCATGAAGCTTTCAAAACAATTTATGCAAACAAACCTCAAGTGGGGCTATTTGTATTGGCAGCCCATTTCACTTAACCACCCACAACAAGGAACAGATGGCCAGAGCGCTGGAATTGCCTGCAAAGAAAAACAGGCGGGGCAAAGGCATCAGAAGCCGCCTTCCTTCCCCCACGCCTGCCCAGCTCTGTGACGGTTACAGGCTTGTTCTTGTTTATGTCTTTGATTCCATTGTTATTTTATGTACTTGTGAAACCGACCCAGCATTGCACGAGACAAGTTTGTTCAAAGACCATTTGCCAACCATCTTTGGTTACCAGGAGCCTGACTTTTGACACTGAACTTGGAGTACTTTCCTGATTGAGCATTCTGGAAAGGGGCACAGCAGGAAGTAGAAACAGCCGGCAGATGCTGGATTCCAGACTGGTGAAAACTTCAAGACAAACATTTGGAGAGTCTTATTTACCTGCCTTTTTTTTTTTTTTCCTACCCGGGTTTCCACTTGGCATTTGCCACTCTATCTGAGGACAAGTCATACACCGGGAGGCGGATCCTGGATTCATTTGTCCCTCACCAGCTGTGCTGATGCTACACAAGTTGTCTAAACTCTCTGAGGCCTCTGTGAACTCATGAAACACTTCCTGGGCAGGGTTTTTGTGATATTTAAATGATCTTTGAAAGATGCATGTATATGAGTGATTTGTCACCTTAAAATGCTTTTCAACTTGAATTGTCTTAACCGATAACAGTCATGTGGCTGTCTCCATCACAGACCAGTTAACTAACCAATAAATATAGCTAAGCATGTATTATTTTCAAGATACCATGGTAGGGATTTCCCTGGCTGTCCAGTGGTTAAGAATCCTCCCGCCAATGCAGAGGACACAGGTTCAATCCCTGGTCTAGGAAGATTCTACATGCTGCAACTAAGCCCATGAGCCACCACAAGTGAAGCCACTGCAGTGAGAAGCTGGCACACCATAATTAGTAGCCCCCATTCGCCACAACTAGAGAAAATCTGTGTGCAGCAGCAAAGACCCAGCACAGCCAAAAACAAATAAATAAAATTTTTAAATAAAAAAAATTACTGTTAAAAAAAGATATGGTGTAATTGGTCTAAAAAAGACTGAAAGAAAATTAAGTCATGGTCCCCATCACAGAGGGAATATTTCTAGGACTGTGGCAGGTGATACTTTCCACAGAGGGCTGTAACAATATCTCCCACCCCAAATGCTCTGGCAGTGTGTCTTTGACATTCCTTTCACTGAGCGGTGGGGTCTGTTTCTCCCCCCTGAGTCTGAGCAGGCTTGGGGCTTAAAGTGGTGATATGTGACACCCTGGCTAGCTCCTAGTAGGCAGTAGCTTCTGCCTGGTTCCCTGGGTCATGTGCCTTTGGAGCCCTGAGCTTCACGTAAGAAGTCTGAAGCTGCCATGATGAAAGGAAGCCCAGTCCACATGGCGAGGCCACGTGCAAGTGTTCCATCCAATAGTCAGCATCAAATGCCAGACATATGAGTAAAGAGATTTCCATGTAATTCCAGCCCCTGCCCTCAAGTCACTTCTACCTTTGGGGTCTTCCCAAGAGACCCCAGACATCTTGGTACAGAGACAAACCGTCTCAGTTCTCTTCTTTCCTAATTCCTGACACCAAACCTCCATAAACCTCATATGATGATTGCGTTTGCTGCTAATTTGGGGGATAATTGCAGCAATAGATTATTAGAACAAGAAAAAAATGAAATAGATATACCCGTGAAAAGTGCATTGAAAATATACAGGAGCTGAGAGGAGGGAAGAAATGTGTGGGCTGGAGGTCAGGAAATATTTTTGAGGCAGTAAAGCAAAAGCTAAGCCTTAATTAAATGGGCATTATTTGGATAGGGAGGCACAAGGTGAAGGAGTTCACTTATTAATAAAAGAACCCATAACTCAGTATGCCTATAGTGATTATAGTAATAACAATTATAGTAATAGCTAATGATGTGGGTGATAATTTTAAATACTTACCAATTATTGTTTTTCCCTGGTATTTCCTGTTACCCCATGACCCCTTCGTACCTTTTCAGCAGCTCCACCATATGGCATCCATTGCCTCCAGGAAAAGATGGGAAAGCAAAAGCAGAGAAAAGGTATTTGGGAGCCGAGTGCCTAGGTCCCAGAATCTCCTTAGTAATGACTTGAAGAGGGGAGCTCTATTTCCCATGGGACAGTAGAAGAAAGAAATGTGTCGACCAATTGGCAAGACTATCGTGACTAATTTTAAATCCTTCTCTGGAGGTGATTTCTAAATGTCAGAGCTACAGGGACAAGTAGATTATTTAAATGAAAGTCCAGACAATGTCAAAAAGGAACCTTAAATCCTAGGAGGAAAGGGGATTATGACAGATAGAGTCTTCTTCCACCTTCTGAAAGACCCCCCCCTCACTTAACATAATGAAGAGCCATCTCTGTCCTGGAGTGCCCCCCGACCCCACCACTCTGCCTTAGCCAACAGAAAAGCAGATACACATACTGTCCAATGCCACATACTATCTTGGCGTGATGGACACATTTTCTGCTAATGTCCTAATGTCTCTTTGATCCTCTTCTTCATCCAGACGTTATGAGCTAAGGAAGCTGCAGCTATAAGGACTAAGGCAGGGAGTAGTTCCCAGCCAAGAAGTCAGATACTCCCAATACCCTTAACAGCCATCGTGAGGACCAGCAGGTGAGCCAGCCTGGGAATGGAGAACGAAGCAGTGTCCCAGTTCAGGGAACTACCAACTGTTTCTGGGGATTTTGTTTGCAACTTTAACACCAAACAGTAATTAATTCCCTGAAAGATCTCAGATGTTAATCCCCTAGGAAATCTTAATTAACCCTTATTAGGATTATACTAGTTCTGAAACTTGGGAGAAAATAGACACGTCCAAGTGATGCTTAACTGTGAATGTTTATCTTTCATACAAAGGGCTCACTACTGTTTCATTCATCCAACTATCGACTGTCCATCCAACCAACCATACATCTGTCCAACCACCCAACCATTTACTCATCTATCCATCCAAACATCCATCTGTCCAGCCCAACATCCAACCATTTATCCATCCATCCACTCATTTAACAATAAGCAACATTCTAAATTACATTCCAGTAGAGATTGGAGGAAAGTTGGACATCATATAATCACACAAGTGTGTAATTACAAACTGATATACAAAAGAAAGATACATGTGGACATAAGAGAAATTAGAAGGAAATTTGATCTAGTGTGGAGGATGTTACTAGTATTCACTTTACCTGGGAATTCAGGAGATTAACTTCCCAGCCCACTGGGGTCATGTGATTGGTTCTGGCAAAATTATGGGTATAAGTGATCCATTGAAACACCTCTCCATGATTCTCCATCCTCTTATTCCCCTTGGAGGCAAACGTGTTGAGGAGGTGGAGCTACAAGATGGAAATAACTTGGAGTTACACATGAAGGAGCAAGGCTCTGCAGAGTTGCTTGGATCTGCAACTGATCTGACATGACAGAGAAATAAACTTTAGCTACGATGGCTCATTGAGATTTTAAGGTTGGTTGTTACTGCAGCATAACCTAACCTAGCCTAGCCTAACTAACATCCTTAGGTGGGACAAGGCAGGTGGTCAAGAAAGACTTCCCAAGACAGTGGTAATTCATTTGAAATACACAGGATGAGTAGGCATTAACTCTACAAGAGAAGGCAGGTCTGCTTCATGGAGTCATCCACAGTCTCTCCTGGTCTTCTATGACCACCAGGGCCAGTCTCTGCACTGACTAATCCATGTAAGAGAGCCCAACACACAGAGATGGGTCCTGCCTGGTCCCAAAGGCTGACAAAATAAGTCTGTGGTGGGGGCTAGGGGTGTTTGGAAAAGGGAGATCCCCATTCTCCAATGAGACCCAATGTGACCACCAGCAGGACGTTAAAACTTGAAGCTTTTGGGTTGGGGAGTGGGGGGCATCGGGGAAAGAAGTGGCATGGCTGCGGCAGTACAAAGCATTGGGTGGATCCACACTGCCTGGATTCAAATCCTGATTCATCACTAACTAGCTGGGTGACCCTGGGCAAGCTCCTCCACCCCTCTGTCCTTCGTTTCCTCACCTATAAGACAGGGATAATAACGGTAGCTACATCTAGAGGGTTTTTTTTTTTTTTAGCTTACTTGGTTACTTGAGTTAATGTTTAGAAAGGAATCAGAATGGTACCTTGAACAAAGTAAGTGCTTTGTGCGAATCTGATAGATAACATAGAAGAGAGAGAACAGAGGGCAAGCCAGTCCACCAGCCCTGGGCCCCATGGCCCTTTCTCCAGCCCAGAGAAATAATGTCCTGAGGGTGACCTGGCCCTGTGACTCTAGCCACTGTTCCATTACCTGCTGAGGTCCTGAGAGCAGACTCCATTTAGATCAATAAGTATTTCTTACTCTGGGGGAGAACTGAGGAGACAAGAAAGAAGAACTCCTCCCACCTATAAGAAAAAGGTCTTTAGCATAGAATAACATTAAAAAGGACCTTAGGGAAATCCCTGAAGGTCCAGTGGTTCAGACTCTGCACTTCCACTGGAGGAGGCACTGATTTGATCCCTAGTCAGGGAACTAAGATCCCTCATGCCAGCAGAGAGACCAAAAATTGGGGAATAAAAAAAAAAAAAGACCTTTAATTTCAGCTAGTAAGGCATGAATTTGAGTAAATTCCAGGAGACAGTGGAGAACAGAGGAGCCTGGCGTGCTGCAGTCCCTGGGGTCACAGAGTCGGACACAACTTAAGTGACTGACCAACAACAGTAGAGCATTCCCTTTTAAAGTTTCAGTTCTTTCTAAAATATTTCCATCAGGCACCTTCTCTTTGCTTGCACATGTCCAGTGACAGGGAACTCTCTACTTAATGGGTTAGCCATTCTTCACTTGAGCACCAGTTTTGCCCATTGATTTCTGCCCATTGGGTTTAATTCTGCCTTCCAATGACTTGTAGAAGGAGGGCGCTCTATCTCACTTCGCTAGCAAGGAGAGAGTGCTCAGAGAAGGTAGCCAGGGGCCAATGCTGGGAGGAGAGGCCATACTGAAAGCCTTGAATACTAGTCTCATATAATGGGAGGCACCGGGACATTGGAGGAAACACAATCTCATCAGCTCTCTATTCTAAATGGATCTCTGTTGGTGGCTGTGTGAAGGAGGGACTGTAGGGAGCAAGGGTGAAAGCAGGGGACCAGGCGCTCAATTACTGCTCACTAATTAATATTGAACACCTTGGAAAGACTTGCCTGCAGCCATGGCCAGTGATAAAGTCTTCTTGGTGGGGCTCCCAGAGTCACTGAGTTACTTCTCAGCTCTAATCACTCTGTGCTCTAATTATCTGCTCACTTGTCTGTACTCCCCAGGACAGAGTTCCCCAGATGCAAGGGCTAGGTCTCGTTCCCCACTGTAGCTCACCAGGATAGCACTGGTACATGGTAGTTTCTGGAACAACTCAACACCAGTTATTCAGTTGTTGGTGTCACTGACATCAAGACCATAAGAGCAGAGGGCGGGATGTATGGACAGAGCAACATGGAAACATACATTACCACATGTAAAATAGATAGCCAATGGGAATTTGCTGTATGACTCAAACTGGGGCTCTGTAACAACACAGGGGCTTCCCGGGTGACTCAGAGGTAAAGGATAGACCTACAGTGCCAAAGATACTGGAGATACGAGTTGATCCCTGGGTAGGGAAGATCTCCTGGAGGAAGGCACGGCAACATACTCCGGAATTCTTGCCTGGAGAATTCCATGGACAGAGGAGCCTGAAGGGCTACAGTCAGTTTTGTTCATAATTGGGAGAGTTAGTTTTATGTGTCAACTTGATTGGGCCGTGAGGTGCTCAAATATTTGGTCAAACATTGAATCTGGATGGATCTGTGAGGGTGTTTCTGATAGAGTAAAGCAAATTGGGGCTTCCCTGTGGCTCAGATGGTAAAAAATCCACCTGCAGTGTGGAAGACCCAGGTTCGATCCCGGGGTCAGAAAGATCCCCTGGAGAAGGGATGGCTACCCACTCCAGTGTTCTTGCCTGGAGAATTCCATGCATAGAGGAGCCTGATGGGCTACAGTCCATGGGTTTCAAATGGTTGTATAGCATCACCAACTCAATCGACATGAGTTTGAGCAAACTCCAGGAGATAGTGAAGGGCAGGGAAGCCTGGCACACTGCAGTTCATGGGGTAGCAAAGGTTCGGACACGGTTTAGCAACACAATAACAACAAAACTGATTGAAATCCATTGAAGTTCTGCATAGAACAAAAAGGCTGACCATCCCATAAGTAAGGGGGACTCCCTGCTGCCTCACTACCTTCAGGCTGGGTCATTGGTTCTTTCCAGTCTTTGAGCCTTAACAGTCTTTGGGCTTTCATCTCTTCCTGGGTCTCCAGCCTGCTGGCTTTCAGATTGGAACTTATATCATTAGCTGTCCTGGGTCTCCAGCTTACCACCTGTAACTTTGGCAGGATGTCAGCACCACCCCCCTTATCTCTTGAGCCAATTCCTTATAACATGTCTGTTCGTATATGTATTTTATTGGTTCTATTTATCTGAAGATCCCTGACTAATACAACAGCTATATCCTAGGACCTAGCCTGATACTTGGCACTTAGCACTCAGTTCATGCTGATGGAATGTGGGACCAAATTTAGATGTTTCTGAGGCTCTGAGCCTTGTAGGGATAGTGGAGTCCCCAAGTCTCCATATGTGATTCAAATTAATAACAGGAATAAAACACAAAATGTGCTCAATTTTTTTTGAAAAGCATATTTCACAATTTTCTAATTATGAGATTCAGGAAAAATCTTTAGAAGCTGAACCTCGCAGTAGGGGGAGTTCCCCTGCTAGCTGGTGTCCAAACACACAATCTACAGTTGCATGATCTCCCACTGATTGAATAAGTGAATATAAGAATGAATGAAAGGGACTTTCCTGGCAGTCCAGTGGTTAAGTCTTTGCCTTCCGGTGCAGGAGGTTTGTGTTGAGCCCCTGATCATCAGGGGCTGACATCCCACATGACTCAGGGGCCAAAAGACCAAAACATAAAACAAAAGCAATATTGTGACAAATTCAATACAGACTTTAAAAATGGTCCACATCAAAAAAAGAAAAAAAATGAATGAAGGAGAATACAAGTGTCTAGGGTAATAAAGAGAAATTGACCCATAAATCGCACTTTATTATTCTTTCACCTCTCTTAATTCAGCATTAGCCTGATTCCAGTGAAGTTATTTATTTTCTTGAGGTGCTGGTTACTTGATACTTGCCTTATCATTCCTGTGATACAGCAGCTTAAACTAATTAGCTTCTGAGTACAAGTCCTTCCCAGCTCACGGTACAACCCGGAAACTCTGAAGCTCCCCACTCTGGGAAGGCTGGTCCCCAGTGACACTTAGAAACAGCAGAGATTTGCCTCCTTCCTGCCGCCCTAATCAGGATACGTCAGCTTTGCCATCTCCTTGTTCTGGCTCCACCACCACGAAATGACCCACATTTCCCTCGGGAAGTTATCTCTCATGCCTGCGGTGGAGCTAGAGAGAGAACTCAGATATTCACTGCAGGCCGTGCACCCCAACAGGTCACCTGCTCTGTACCAGCCACCATCTAACAACTTTCCTTCAAGGACCCAGGGCTGATAACGGCTCTTATCTTCATTTCTGCCCTTTGGGGCCATTCATTGTCACAGATGACAGAAATCCCAGGCCACTTCTTGGCTGTTAAAAAGAAAAAGATGGAGCAAAACCCAGCCCAATTCTCTGTCTTTAGAATCAGCTCAGTCAGTTCAGTTGCTCAGTTGTGTCCCACTCTTTGTGACCCCATGGACTGCAGCACGCCAGGCTTCCCTGTCCTTCACCAAGCCCCGGAGCTTGCTCAAACTCATGTCCATTCTCTCTGAGAATCAGCTCATAGAGAGGCAAATAGACACTCTTCCCAGCTGGGTGGATGTGTGCGTGAATGAGTGCTCAGTCGCTTCAGTCATGTCTGACTCTTTGCGACCCCATGGACTATAGCCCGCCAGGCTCCTTTGTCCATGGGATTCTCCAGGCAAGAATACTGGAGTGGGTTGCCGTGCCCTCCTCAGGCTGATATGGACAAGACCAAAGTCTATGAAAGGGGTAAAGTTTCCACTGGTGATTTTGATTTTTGTTACTTGGGTCTTTTCCTAGGATGTTCTGAGTACCTTCTGTGCATCAGACCCTCTGTGGAGCCACTTAACCTCGTGCCCTCTATGAGGCAGATGAGGCAGGGTAGTGGTTAAGTAAGAGTTATCCTGGTTCAGACCCCAGCATTTGCTCATTGTGCAATCTCTGTAAGTTACTTAACTTCTCTAAGCCTCAGTTTCTCTATCTGCAAAATGGGGATAATAATAAATGGTGTTCTGTTCCACGGGGCTGGTCTGAGGACTCAATCACTTCATTCCCAGCACAGTGATTAAAATCAGGCCTCTTTATTCATTTGTCATTAAAATTTTTTTCATTTCATGGCAAATTTAGTACTTTTTTCATATTTAATAATGCATTTTGATTAAAAGTCTATACTGTCTGGTAATAAGAGTTTGATTTAGTTTTTTTTATTTTGGAAGGGCTACCTTTTTACATTCTTTTAATTTTGTGTCTTTATAATATTAAACATGTCTTATATGAAAAAAAAAATAAAACAAAGTCAGGTCTGGCCCTTGGAAAGAACTCAATGTCCCTAAGCTCCTATTGTCCCATTTTTATACATAAGCAAGTGGGAGAGGCTCAGAGAGGGTGGGCTAGGTTCTCAAGGTCACAAAGCTATGATGTGAAAGAATCCAGATTCCATCCCAGGCCTGCCTGATTTCAGATGCTCAGCTCACAGCTGCTGCTCTTCCAGGGTTTAACAAATACAGATGGAGACTTGCCTTGGGTCATTCAAGTTCCCCTAGATCAAAAGTAAATAACAGACCTAACATGGCACAGCATTAGACCCCTCTGACGGGACATTTTCTGCAAGACTATTTGCTGGAAGAATTCACTCTTGACTTTCAAATGCCTTCTCCAGGTGTTTCTGTCTGCTTCACTTGGCATGGGATGTAAGCCCCAATCTGTACTTGCTGTCTCCTTTTCAATGTAAAGTTATACATGAGGTCTTTCGAAGTCTTTAGGCACCTGGAATCCCATGCATGTTCTGGCTGGAGGAGACCCAGCCATAGCCCCTCACTCACCCATAAGGAAACTGAGACACAGAGAAGGCAAGGGACTTGGGTAAGGTCCCCCAGCCTCATAACAGGCAGATTGGGGCTAGAACCCAGGACGCTGGCCTGAGTCCACATGGAGTCTCAGTGCTGAGAGGCCTAGACACGTTTACCACCTAATTTCATCCATGAGGTTCTCCAGGACTGTGGCAAGTGTTCCAGAGCCAGGAGCCTCAAACATGAGGCAGAGGGAGTCAGGTTCACCTTTCAGACATTTATTCCCACAATAAATGCAGAGTGACCAGGAACCACCTCTTGCCAGAGGCACACCACAGCAAGAATAAAGATCTGCCACTGGAGTGAATCAGCTGGGCTCAGTCGCTTCGAGCTGTAGCTCAGATTCAGATCTGCTCTCGTGTGCTCATGCTGGGGCCTCAGCCATAGGGGAGCAACTCCCTGGAAAGACTGCTGATGGCCAAGTATGACACTTAAGACTTTGGCTTAAACTGGCTCACAGGCGATTTTACCCCCATCTCACTGGCCAAAGCAAGTCACATGACCAAGGCCAACGTCAAGGACTGGGACAGCACCCGTCTAATGGGGAGAGTTAAAATAAAACAAAACACACACACACAATAGCAGCTGGGGAATTAGCTCAAGTGGTAGAGCGCTCGCTTAGCATGTGAGAGGTAGTGGGATCGATGCCCGCATTCTCCACAGCTCAATTTTTATAAAGGGGGATCAGCTATCATGGTCCCTTTGCCCTAATAGTATCACTTGCCAAAAGATGTAGGTACAGAGAGGGATAAATAAGTGAGCCAACAATTCAATCTACCAGAGAGGGCAAAAGAAGAGAGAATCCAGGAGTTACAGACGCTGACATTAAGCAACTGTGAGTACAACTCTTTTATCCTATCCTTTATCAGCTCTGAACCTTGAGCAGGCCACGGAGCCTCTATCTCCCCCTCTTCAAAATGGACTTAATAATAGCCCTGACCGAGCACTGGAGGTGCTGACCAGGAAGGGATTAAATGAGATAATGCATGGAAAGAGCTTGCAGAAGTATGTGGCAAAGCATTAAAAATCAAAACGTACCCATCTTTTTTTCTGTTGTGGGGCCACAGCTATTCAGGAGAGGCACACCCAGGGTTTATTAGTAAATGTTGTCAGAGGAAGGAACCTTTGAGCAACTCAGATTTAGACTTCCACCCATATACCTGCCAAAGTCAGTTAGGGTGCACAGAGTGCCTTCTCTGTGTCTCAGTTTCCTCATGGGTGAGTGAGGGGCTATGGCTGGGTCTCCTCCAGTCTGAACGTGCATGGGCAACAAAGTGTCTCAAGCAACAAGATGGGGTGGGCTTGCGAAGTTGCACAGTGAAGATCCCCCACAAGCCAGTCCTGAGATCCTGAGACAGCAAGGGAGACCTCACCCCGCAGGTGAAAGCCCAAAGGAGGAGGCTCCCAAGGAAATGTACCTGTCTCTGTGGAACAGAAAGCCAGAAGTCTAAACCCAACTGAGCTCCATACTCTCTCCCAGGCCTGCTCCAGCCTCCCGAAGCTGACCTCCCTGTCCAGAGATGCTTGTGAAAATCACAAGAATAACTCAGCAGGAGCTATGAAAACTCAAAAAAAAAAAAAAAAGCACAGCCACTCCCACTCCACAGTTGCACTTCTAGGAATCTATGGTTCCTTGTGCTCAAGAAAATACACTCACCAGAGTTGCCTGAGTACCCATAGACAGAGGAATCAGTGCATCAATTATGATCCTTCATGATGCATCAGCATAAAGTGCATCAATTCTGCTTCTGCATCCTGGAAGGACAACCGTCATATATCAGCAGAGAGCTAACACATCACAGAGCTTCCCCTGTGGCTCAGATGGTAAAGAATCTGCCTGCTAATGCAGGAGATGTGGGTTCAATCCCCAGGAAGGGAAGATGCCCTGGAGAAAGAAGTGGCAACCCACTCCAGTATTCTTGCCTGGAGAATCCCTGGCAGGCTACAGCCCATGGGGTCACAAAGAGTTGGACATGACTTAGCAACTAAACAACAACACTTTGCAGATAGATTTGTTGTGCTATTAAACAATAACTGGAAATGGTGGCAGAACATACACAGAGCCAGCTGCTAACCTTGGGAAAGGAATCAGAACAGTGTTTCTCAACCTTTTCTCACTGCCCCTCAATGTCCTGCATATGAAATACTAAAACCACAGATATATTGCCTATCTGTTAATGTACTGTATGTGTATCTGAGTTTTATAGATAAAAGAGTTAGCTTTTCAAGACTTCCCTGGTGGGTCCAGTGGTTAAGAAGCCATTTTTCAAGACAGGGTACACAGGTTCAATCCATGGTTGGGGAACTAAGATCCCACATGCCAAGGGACAACTAAGCTCTTACCATTGCAACTACTGAGCCCACGTGTCCCAACTAGAGTCCACGCACTGCAACGGAAGATGCCACGTGACACAGTGAAGATCCTGTGTGCTGCAGCCAAGACTTGATGCCACCAAATAGATAACTAAATATCGTTTTTTCAAAACAAAAGAGTTAGCTTTTTGAAGACCCCATCAAAACCAATTTTTGCCCCCTTGGAAGTTACATTACCTCTGTTGAGAACGCATACTTTGAGAAAGTATGTCAAGTTTTTCCCTTATTACTATGATTTGCTTCCCAATGGTTTAAATTTTTATTTAAAAAAAATAATAATGGACTCTAGAAGAACATTGCAAGCACAGGGGCAGAAGCAACATCCCTACAGACAGACAGAAGGCTGAAGCAAGTGAGTCTGGGAAGGAAAAGTAGGAGATCAGGCGAAAGAGGCTTTCAAGATGGAGTAGAAAGACCCCAAGCTCACTTTGTCTCCTGGCCCACCCAAATTACCACTATTTATAGAAAAACTATCAATGAAAAAATTTGGAACCTACCAGAAAAGATCTTCTACAACTAAAGATACAAAGAAAGAACCACAATGAGACAGGTAGGAGAGGGGAAGTGATGATATACTCAGGTCCCAGACCCCACAAAAAGGAAAATAATTACAATTACAGTTTCTCCCCAAGGAGGGAGGGGTCTGAGCACCACATCAAGATCCCCAGCTCAGGGGTCTTATGCCAGGAAGATGAGCGCCCAGAACATTTGACCTGGAAAGCCAGCAGGGCTTACGTTCAGGAGACCCAGAGGATCGTGAGAAATAGGGACTTCACTCTTAAAGAGCACAAACAAAATCTCACTTGCTCCAAGACCCAGGGCAGACGCAGTAATTTGAAAGAAGCCAGGATCACCCTGATATCAAAACCAGACAAAGACATCAGCAAAAAAAGAAAATTAGAGGCTAATATCACTGATGAACATAGATGCAAAAATCCTCAACACCATATTAGCAAACCAAATTCAACAATACACTGAAAGGATCATACACTTACAACCCAGTGGGATTTGTCCCAGAGATGCAAGGCTGATTTAACAATCACAAATCAATCAGTGTGATACATGACATTAACATAATGAAGAATAAGAACCATATGATTGTCTCAACAGATGCAGAAAAATCTTTTTGACAAAATTCGTAATCCTTTTATCATAAAATTCTCCAGAAAGTGGGCATAGAGTGAACATACCTCAACACAATAAAGGCCATATATGATAAACTATCATCATACTCAACATCATACTCAATGGTGAAAGCATTTCCTCTAAGCTACAGAACACCATAGGGACTATAGCCCCTATTTTATAATATCTCTAAATGGAGTATAGTCTATAAAATTTTGAATCACTATGTTGTGCACCACCTGAAACTAATATAATATTATAAATCAACTATACCTCCATTAAAAACATTTAATTAAAAGTAGTGGTGAAGGGACTTCTCTGGTGGTCTAGGACTGTGCACTCCCAGTGCAGGGGGCCTGGGTTCAGTCCCTGATTGGGAACTGGGTTCCACATGCCACAACCGAAGATCCTGAATGCTGTAACTAGGACCCAGTTTAGCCAAGGAAATAAATAAAAATATTTTTTTAAAAAGTAATGAATACATGTTAATTATCATATGTGAAATCAATCGCCAGCCCAGGATTGATGCTCGGGGCTGGTGCACCGAGATGTCCCAGGGGGAGGGAATCGCGAGGGAGGAGGGAGGGGGGTTCTGGAGGGGGAGCATATGTAAACCCATGGCAGTTTCATGTCATTGTATGGCAAAACCAACACAATAAAGTAAAGAAAATTTAAAGAAAAAAACAGTAATGAATACTTATCTAGCCCTTCCTACATGCCAGGCACTATACTAAGAAGTTTATTCATTTGTATCATTTAATCCTCATAAAAATCTATGAAGTAAGCCCTGTATTATCGGCATTTTACATATGAGGAGACAGATTCAGAGAGGGAAAGTAGCTTGCCCAAGGTCACAGCTAGTAAGTAATGGTGCCATTACTCAAACGATGTCAACCTACATCCAAGTCAGTGTTCTTAATGAATTAGAACTGTTTATCACATTTGCAGTACAAGGAAAAAATGTAAAAAGAAAAGGCAGGATGGGGGTGGGTTTTCAGTCTGTAAATGGATTAATGTAGGTCAAAGTAGTTTTAAAATCTGAAATGGTTTGTAAACGTAGGATGCTATTCATTATGATGATTAATATGTGACTACTACCACTATTATTACACTAATCAAATCAAGTCCAAATAAAACCACAACCAAACTTGGAGATCTGACATCAAGTCGAGGAGATGGGAAGAAACTGACAAAAAGCCAGAGGCAGAATGAGAGAGCCCCTTTAATTAAGATGAACCAGAGCATGGGCAGCTGTGGGAAGAACCTGGAGGCAAAATATTTAGGCAGCTGCACTGCGTTCAGATGGCAGCCCCTGCCTGCTGGAGCAACGCCCGACTCCCTCCCTCCTCTGCTCAGCTCCTCCCAGCCCCCTGGGGTGTGAGGCAGCCAGATGGGTCACCTCTCAGCAGGGAGACCGCACCTAGCCAGAGAGTGGGCAGGGAATCACCAGAGCGCTACTTTGGCCCATGTATAGAGTAGATAGTAGTTACAAGGAAGGTCTCTCTGGTGGAAATGAGGAAGGGGTCCCCAGGACCCCGCAAACTCAGCAGTACCCTCCTCCCCCAACACATCATCTCTGAATCTTTAGGATCCAAAGGACACAATTCCAAAACCACATTTCTAGTCCAAAATCCTTATTTTACAGATGAGGAAACTGAGACTCAGAGAGGGGCTGACGTTTGTCTAAAGCCACATAGCAAACTGGCAACAAGTTTGGAACTGGGGCCTGGCCCCCTGGCTCCCTGGTTACCAAGCCTAACTTCATACAGCTCTCCTAGGGTTTAAAAAGATGAGCTTGTTTCCTTCCTCTGGGCACTCTTGGCTTATAACCAAGTTATATCAAAATCATTTGCCCATTCCAGAGCCTCTGACTGCATCATCTCAATTTTTTTAAAGGTCTATCTGTATGACCTGGGAAGAACCCCATTAGAACTCTTTCCCAGGGTCAAATTCTTTTTCATTGGGGCATTTTAGAATAACCTAGCACGCGTGCACGCATACATACACACACACAAAAGAAAATGAAAAACCTGGATAGAATTTCCAGGCAGACAGCTTGGTATCTTTGAAGTTAAAACTGCTAAACTAAGGGACTCACTAGTGATGGATTGACTCCAGCTGTCGAGTGTCTGAGGTCACCCTCAGCCGAACATATTTTCTACTGTAGTCCTTGAAGTCTCTGCCATGATGAGACTCATAGACGTCATAGAACAAACATGCCATGGAAGCCATTGGTGTGCAGATTCCTTCTCTCCCTTCCTGTGCTCCCACCATTAACTGGCTGCGGTACTCTCTAGCAGATCCAATATTCAACCTCAGAATCCTTCTCAATACAGCCCTTCCAAGCAGCCCTGCCCAATGTAACCAGTGCTGGCCCTCAAAATGAAGCACACACTCTTGATCTCATCCAACATTTCCCATTTTATGGATTAGAAAAGAAAGCACAGAGAAGCTAATTGAACCAAGAAACCCCTGACTCTTCAGAATCCCCACAGATTAATAAAGGCCAGCCATGGAACCCCAATAATCTTGTCCTTATCCCATTTATTATTGACCTCTATGTCAGGAGAGTGGGTCACTCAGACCCCAAGCACCCAATTCTCAGCTCTACACTACTGCTTTCACCCCAGGCTCTTGGTGGTGGTGTTTGATTTTGCATCCATTAAGCAATCTAGGCTATCATAACAGACCCCAAAACACGATGCCTCAAACACCATCCACATTTATTAAAGAGTCCTTAGGCAATAGTTTTAGGCAGATGTTCCTAAGCAGCAGGGGTTTCCTCTGTATCATAATTCAGGGACCTCATCTCTTTCTGCCGTGTGGCTCTACCATCTGCTGAGGGTGAGGGAGGGACTTGTCATAATCCGTGTACAGCCTGAGGAAGGGGAGAGAGCATTTCTGCTCACATTCCTTTGGCTTTGACTTTGTCACGTAGCCAGACCTAAGTCTAGGGGAGACTGAGGAATGGAAAAGGGATCTAGCTCTGTGATGACGGAGATGAGGATGATGATGATGGTGATGATGATGATGGAGATGGTAATGATGGAGAAGAAGAAGCAGAGGAGGGGGGAGGACAGGAGGAAGAGAGAAGGTAGGAGAAGAAGAAAAGAAGGGGGAGGTGGGGAAGAAAAGCAGAGTTTTGGTGAACAGCAAGCAATCTCCAACATACTCTCAGCTCTCCCTAATGACTCAGTTGGACTTACTCCTGTCCTTTTTTGGAGTTGGACACCCCCCACTCCAGGTTTCAGAACCTAATCCCAACAGCTAAGCCAATGTCCACAGCTAAAACAATGATTTGTCCAAGTTCACATAGCAAGACAGGACTCAATCATGACTACAATACCGCCACACTCCAAAGGTTAATTGAATAGGCAATTTTTAGAAATAATATCTTCAACACTTAGAACATTATACATAAGGCACCTAATAGCATGTATTTATATGACGGGGGAAGGTTTTTATTTTTCATGATTTTCTTTATTACTTTCAAATCAGGTTCTCATAGCCATTCAGTCTTTGGATGGCATGAGGTGTTACTCAGAAAGACTCGCAAAAGGAAAAACAAAGTTGACTCCTGGAGTCAGAGGAAAGCACCATGCCACACTCAGGTGCTCAGTGAAAGGGTTTTCGTTCATTTGAATTGAGTTCAGATTGTATCCTGGGCACCAGGTGCAAAATAAAGAAAGCAAACTCCGTATGAGTTTTCATTTGGCCTTAAATACCTCCCATTTTTCTTATTTCTAAGGCTATATTCTCCCATTCTTTAAAAAAAAAAAAATTAGAAAAACAGATAAGAGATAACAAGAGGAAGAAACTGAAAATCTCTCCCAACTCACCACCTTTGAATGGCCACTTTTAGCCCCAAGCCAGGCATTCAGCCAGATTTTACCTACATAATTCTTAATAAAAATGGGGTGTGGGGCTTTTAAGAGATTTTACCTAATTAGGCAAAAGTGACCAAGTCCCACCCTGCTTCCCAGGGAACCCACTGATGTTTGGCAAGCCACACTTGATGAAATCTTCCAGCCCCGGTGCAAACGCGTGACCGGCATATATTCTTAATATGCTAATTTTTGTTTTGGTTTCTGAACAAAACCCGTCTTTTAAAGAAAAATTTAACAGATTTGAAACCAGAAACCCTGTCCTCCCTAGAGGCATTAAAAAATGCAAACTGAAGGCTTCCCATGTGTGGAGGCTATTCCGGGTTTCCTTCCATAAACAGGAGAAGTGTAGCCCTGGCTGTAACGCTTGAGGTCCCCGAGCCAGAAACTGTTTGCTTTCTGCGCACTCATTAACCATGGTGTGGGATCCAGTAACTGCTCTAATTTCCTACTTTAAATGTTTTTCTTTCCCCCGCTTCTCAAAAATGCCTTTTTATGTTGTAACATTTACATACTCGTATTCAGCCACTTACGCTGATAAGCTGGTCGCTGTCAGACACAATAAAAAGAGACAGAAACCACTGCGAATTACAGTAGCATTAGTGTTGAAAATGGAAATTTAATTTCCAGAAATGAACCTCGGCAATAAAAGCTCCCTTTGTTGCTGTTCAGATCAGAAATGAATCGGGTCTGAAAGGGAGCTAACACGCAATTAAAAACTTCTCAAAGAGGTATTTGTTACGTGTTAGAACAGATGTGTTGGAATGGTGTTTGGAATACAGGGTGGCGGGGGGTGGGGGCGAGAAGAATGTGTCTGATGAGAAAGAAGATAGGAGTAATCCCTTACACGTGGATCCTGCATTGAAGTTGACAAAGTGCTTTTGCCTCTGTGACATGGCTGGAGTATCACGCGGACCCGGGGAGGGGCAGTGCAGATGTGGAAAAGTTGTGCATAAAGAGGTGAAGTCACACAGTTTCCCCAAGGTGAGCTGGTGGGATCAGGAGGATGGGGCATTCAATGCTCCCCTTAATACAGTTCAAATACGGAAATACCTCAAACGTCAACGGTCACTCCCCACGTACCACGTTACCCCGTGTGGGGGCGCTATGAAGCTGTATTTTGAAATACCGAGACCTGGTCCATTTGATCAGGATTTCCGGCCCACCCCTAGCCACCCCGCACTCTCTGACAGCAGTGACCAGCATTCTAGGGGACTAGCTTCAGCGGGCAGAAGGGAGAAAGAGGACATTCCCAGCTTTCAAGAGTTATAAGAGAGACACTGAAAAAGCAAAACAAACGCAATAGTTTGAAAGGTCTTGAGCCTCAGAAACGAGGTTTTCCTGTGTGAGTATTAAAAAGTGCAGCCTTAAATGTCCTGATAAGTGTTTTAAGAGCAAACAAGGGCTTCCCCGGTGGCTCAGTGGCCAAGAATCCTCCTGCCAATGCAGGAGACGCACATTCGATCCCTGGCCAGGGAAGGTGTCTCATGCCAGGGAGCAACTAACCCCAGCGTGCCACAAGTACTGAGCCGGGCGCTCTGGAGCCCAGGAGCCACAACAAGAGGAGCCACCGCGATGAGAAGCCTGTGCACCACAACCAGAGAAAAGCCCTCGCAGCAACCAAGACCCAGCACAGCCAAATAAGCATTTTTTTTTTTTTTAATAGAGCAAAGGAGATCAGCCAGGGCCATCCCCCAGCACCCATGCAAGTCAAGACAAACGGTGCTGGGTTGGGAGGAGGTGTGGAAGGGATGGAAAGGGCTAGGAAGGGGGAGGGGAGTGGGAGCGGAGAGAGTAGCAATAGATTGCCAGAGAGGGATGAGGACTCCAGAAGGGAATCCCTGTGTCTCTATTCCTGGGGCAAGAACAGGGAAACAGCGAGGCATTTGTTGTTTCCTGGGGAAAATATGAATCGATTCAGTTTACCCTCACTTGACTGCTGGTTCCTGCCACATCTTGAAGCAGGAGAAAAACACTGGGCCATCCAGCACGTGAGGCTGGAGCAACTGTACAACCAAGGGGAAGAAAAACATGGTAAGATTGTTCCATGCCTCACAGCTGGACAAGTAAAGCATAATCAAATATTTTACAAATGAAGTTGTGAAAGTTCTGGAAGAAAACATTGAACCATTTCTTTATCCCCTGGAAAGAGCAAAGGTCTTCCTAATGATGGCTCAAAACCAAGATGTCATAAAAGAAAAGATTGATAAATCTGATTAAAAAATTTTTTTAATCCTGCAAGTTCCCCCCAAAAGCAAAATATAAGTACTGGATATAAGTACAGTATTTACAGTACTGGATAAGAAAAACGCCAGCCATCAATAGAAAAACAGACAAGAGTAATGTAAGTGACTTTTACTGGAAGTGCATTGAGCTACTGTGGTTTCGCCTGTCATACTGGCAAAAACTAAAAAGTTTAAAACACATTCTGTTGTCACGGACAATGGTTAACAAGCGTGCTTCATATATTATTGGTATGAATATAAATCATACGACCTTCATGGGGGGCTTTATTAGAATGACTAATGTAGATATCCTTTGACCCAGCAATTGTATTTCAGAGAACTTATCTTACAGATATAAATGCATGGAGAGAAATGACATAAAGACAAAGCTAGCCATTGCAGCATAGTTCATAAGAGCAAAAGAATAAAAACTGCAAGTATTTATGATCTAAGGAAATACTAGGCATCTATAAAAAGAAACTGATAAGTTATTCTATGCACTGATACAGAAATGTTGTCAAAATACATTAAGTGAAAAGGATCAAGGTACATTCCTTTTATTAGGAGAGGAATAAGAAAATTAATTTATATTTATCTGAGTGTTCAAGAAGATATTTTAAGGGACACACAAGAAACAAAAAAAAAAATGGATGCTCAGAGTAATGATAGAGACTAGGCAGATTGGAGAAAGAGTAAAAGAAAAACTTTTCACTGAATTTTTTCAATTATACTCTATGAATGTATTGCTATATAAATGTAACCTATTCAGTGCATTAAAAATCAGTGACAGCTCTTTTAGGAAAAATTAAGTTTAGTGTTATTAAGTGAAAGAGGGATCAGGGTATAAATTAGATTAAGTGACAGAAGACATCTTTGAAAGTTACAGTTCTACACAATCTGAACCTCTGGCCTGAGTGAAATTTGTATATTTTTAGCATTATGTAAAAGAAAAAACAAAAGAGTTCTGGTATCCCAATATAATTGGAAGCTATTGAATTAAATAAAATGAGATTTCAGTAGGTAGAATATTCCATAACTTTTAATAATAAGCAGTCTCTATTAATAACCTTAATAAGCTGCTGGACATAAGAGGAAAGTATAGAATGCATCATTGCCCAAACATATTTGACCCAGAAAGCTTTTTTCAGGGAATACCTGTGAATGTGCTGCTTGGTATGAATCAGAGATTAAAATTTGTGCAGTTCTGGACAGTGATCACCTTCTACACTACTAATAGGAATGTAAATTGGTGCAGATAGTATAAAGAACAGTATGGAGTTTCCTTAAAAAACTAAAAATAGAGCTATCATATCCAGCAATCCTACTCCTGTGCATATACCTGGAGAAAACCATAATTCAAAAAAGTACACCACCCCAAGGTTCACTGCAGCATTATTTACAACAGTCAAGACCCAGAAGAAAGTGTCCATCGATTGATGAATCAATAAAGCAGATATAGGAACTTCCCTAGTGGCTCGGTTGGTAAAGAATCTGCCTGCCAATGCAGCAAGTGCAGGTTCTATCCTTTGGTTAGGAAGATCCCTTGGAGAAGGAAATGGCAACCCACTCCAGTATTTTTGCCTGGGAAATCCCATGGACAGAGGAGCCTGAAGGGCTACTGTCCACGGGGTCTCAAAGAGTCAGACACAACTGAGCAAGTAACACTTTCACACACACATACGCTACAGTGGAATATTACTCAGCCATAAAAAGAATGAAATAATGCCATTGGCAGCAACATGTATGGACCTAGAGATTATTATACGAAGTGAAGTAAGCCAGATGGAAAAATATCATATGACATCATGTATATGTAGAATCTAAAAGCTAAAGAAAGAAATACAAATGAACTTATCTCTAAAACAGAGACTCAGATCTAGAAGCAAATGTATGATTACCAAAGTGGAAAGAGAGGTGTGAGGATAGATAAATTAGGGGTTTGGGGTTAACATACACACAATACTATATATAAAATAGATAAACAAGGACCTACTTACTGTATAGAACAGGGAAGTCGACTTTATTTTGTAAAAGAAATAATATAATACTCAGAATTTGA
Source organism: Antilocapra americana (assembly GCA_007570785.1). Lineage (NCBI taxonomy): Eukaryota > Metazoa > Chordata > Mammalia > Artiodactyla > Antilocapridae > Antilocapra > Antilocapra americana. Next base: position 400,725 of record ML663568.1, on the reverse strand, counting down.
AAAGATATGTTTTAAACTGTCCTTTTCAAATACTGTGCTAGTCCACAGAGCAACTTCCCAATGTTCAAAAGCCTGAAAAATATACATAAACTTCATACCTAATCATTTAATTTGCAAATGTGCATCCTAAAATATAATCAGTGATATGAATTAGTGGTTATGGTCAAGGACATTGATTGCAACAGTATTTATAAGGCAGAAAATTTGGAAACCATCTAAATATTCAAACAATATGAAAGTGGTTACATGTATCATAGTATATTCATCTCACAGATTTTCCGTGCTACCATTAAAAATCACACTGGGAAAAAAAGTGTTTCATCACATGGGAAAACGGTCACAACACAGTAAGTGACAAAGGCAGATTACACAGCAATAAGCCCAATATGATCTCAATTTTGTTAAGAAAGAAAAAGGTCCAGAAGGATAAATATTCCTGGTAACAATCTTCAGGTAGAAGATCATTTCCTTTTTGTGCTTTTCTGCCTTCTTCAAATTTACTATATTGATATTGATGTACTTATGTAAATTATAGATAGATGGATGGATGGATGGATAGATAGATACATAGATAGGTAGGTAGATGGATAGATAGATGTGTGCTCAGTCGCTCAGTAGTGTCTGACTCTTTGTGGCCCCATGGACTGTATGTAACCCACCAAGTCTCCTCTGCTTTTCCAGGCAAGAATACTGGAGTGGGTTGCCATTTCCTTCTCCACGGGATCTTCCCGACCCAGGGATCAAACCCACATCTCCCGCATTGGCAGGCCTATTCTTTACCACTAGCACCACCTGGAAAGCCTCTAGATAAATAGATAGATAGATACAAACAATAGTACTGCATTCAGAGACGTGCTGTTGCAGGTATGCAGGCAAGTTGTGGCTATCTGCATGACATATTTCCCTGGAATATAATGGCTTAAAACAACAACCAAGTTATTTTTTCATGTGTCAGCAACTCAAGCAGAACTCAGATGGGATATTTTCTACTTGACGTTCAATGGACTGGAGGGGTCCCTCCATGGGGTTCAGCTGCCAGTTGGATGGTCTGGAGAGACAAAGAAGGTTCACTTATAGTCTAGCCCTTGGGGGATTAGTTGAAAGACTGGTTCAGCCAGGCTTACTCCCTCTCTGTGCAGCCTCAGGGTTTCTCCATGTGGTTTCTCTAGCTGTCTAGTCGGACAGACTTTTCACAAGGCAGCTCAAGACTCCAAGAAGAAGAAAGCAGAAACTGCCAGTCCCCTCAAAGGCTACAGTCAGACTGGCCGGTGGTCACTGCCACTGTGTTCTATTGGTCAAACATTTCCAGACAGGCCCAAATGCAAAGTGAGGGGAAACAGACCAATCTCTGATGAGAGAAGGGTCCAAAAATTTGTGGCCAAGTGCAGCACCTCACAATGGCATATCTAAATGGCACAGAAGAACCGAAGCCTTTTATACTTAGAGAAAAAACTTAGGCTCAGGACTCCTGCACCAACTCTCAACCACACAGGTATCACTGAAGAAGTTCATCCTCATCTGTAAAACGGGCCTATATTCATTATGAAAGTACTTTCCTACATTGTCAAATACACACAACTCTGGCAGATTATTTGTATTTTAAATATATATATATATATATATATATATATATATATATATACACAATGGAATATTACTCGGTCATTAAAAAGGAACACTATTGGGTCACTTGTAGAGATATGGATGGACTTAGAGTCTGTCATACAGAATGAAGTAAGTCAGAAAGAGAAATACTGTATATTTGTGGAATCTAGAAAAGTAGTACCTATTCGCAGGGCAGGAATAAAGACACAGCAATAGCAAACAGACTTGTGGATATGATGGGAGAGCAGGCAAAGACAGCAAGGGACTAACTGAGAGAGCAGGATTGACATGTATACAGTACCATATGTAAAGCAGCTAGTAGGGAGCTGCTGGATAGCACAGGGAGCTCTGCTCGGTGCTCTGTGATGACCTAGAGGGGTGGGAGGGAGGATCGTGAGGGAGGGGCAGTATGCAAACAGAGCTGATTCAAGTCATTGTACAGCAGAAGCTAACACAGCATTGTAAAGCAACTATACCCCAATTAAAAAAGAAAACTCACACATAACCCAACAAAGCAGAATGTTCATAGATGCAAATGCCACGTGTGGGTGCTAAGGATCATAATCAAGCTTTTAGAGATTGCTCTAACTGATATATAACAGTGCTGGCAGACTGCAGCCCTAGTGGCCGCAGGCATGTCTCAGTGGGTTATTGCATCACATGAAAATCCAAATTCCTGCCTGGGCCCACCGCATTCCTGCCTGGCAGCAGCTGACGGGGCTGAGTGATGGTTGTTCTCTGATGTAGAGGCAGGGCCTCCTGGTTAGTCAATGTTCCGCCTCTCCCAAAATGCCAGCGTGTGTGAGACCTTAACCCACCTCACTCGTATTACTTGGCTGTCCCACGGCCATTTTCACTGGGGAACCCTGAAATATAACATGCCCACATGAGTCACAGGAGAGGCTTGATGCCTTTCTACTATAATATGTATGCTTGCTAAGTTGCTTCAGTCGTGTCCAACTCTGTGACCCTTTGGACTGTAGCCTGCCAGGCTCCTCTGTCCATGGGGACTCTCCAAACAAGAATACTGGAGTGGGTTGTCATGCCCTTTTCCTGGGGATCTTTCTGACCCAGGGATCAGGAATGCGCATCTTCTGCATCAGCAAGCAGATACTTTACCACTAGGGCCACCTGGGAAGCCCCTCTACTATAGGATGTGCTGTGCTGTGCTTAGTTGCTCAGTCGTGTCCAACTCTTTGGGACCCCATAGACTGTAGCCCACCAGGCCCTTCTGTCCATGGGGATTCTCCAGCAAGAATACTGGAGTGAGTTGCCATGTCCTCCTCCAGGGGATCTTCCCAACCCAGGGATCAAACCCAGGTCTCTTGCATGGCAGGCGGACTCTTTACCAGCTGAGTTACCAGGGAAGCCCCTACTACAATATATACATTAGCTATTTTCAGCATTTGCTCCAGTATCTAATAGTGGATCCATTCGGCCCAACAACCTAAGATGGTTTTGGCAAAGATGGTGATATGGATCCAGGGCTAAAGGACTACAACAGAAAATGAGGTTGGAAAATGCTGACCCACCCTCTGTGTCAGACAGTCTTTGAAATCTAGGAACCATGCCCAGGCAAACCAGGCCCCTAGAAATCCACCCCCCACCAATGATCTTCCTGTGGGTGTTGTGGGGTTCCTACACACCGCTGTGTGCCTTGGCTAACTCAGGCCCCTAGAACGTGTGAGCTGCCAGCTCTGTCGCCATTCTCACCACAAACCTGGAATGCATGTCTTCATTTATTTTGAAAAGCTTCAGGACTTTTTCCCTCCCAGATGTTAAACATTAAATGGCAAAGCCGATAGAGACGGACCCAATGTGACTTTGATTTTGGCATAGGCCATAATGCTCTCGCTGCTGGAGGAGCTCCTTGGGGGAGTGAGTCCTTAAAGAGATAGTCACCAAGCCCCCTCCTCCCCTCACTCTCCCAAGAATAGCCGGCGCATCTCTCTCCCATCAGCAAGGGCAACTGCTTTTAATTCCAAGGAGTTGTTTTTCTTTTATCATTCATTTTGGCGGTAGAAAAATAACCCCTTTGATATCAAAGACAGCAAGCCTACTAGAAATTATTATTATTATTAGATTAGTAAGAGCAGCGGTAATAAATTGGACCGAACAAGCATTGATGTAATGGACCCTCCTGGCCCCAAGCACAGAGCTGTCAGCTCTGCTTAACTCGCCTTTCTCTCTGCCCTGGGTTATGAGTGCTTGTGTGTCTGTCTCCCTCCCCGCTGGAGTTGTCAGCACCTGGAGGGCACAGGCCTCGTCTTGTTCGCTATTTTACCTCCCGGCCCTCCGTGGCACAAAGCACAGAGAGGTGCTTAATCAATGCACCAAATAGGATATTCAGGAAAGCCTCAATTAGCTGGAAACCTCATTGAACTGAATTTTATAAATGACTCTCTCCCCGAAAGAGGACAAGGCCAGTGGGAGAGGATAAGCTCAAGGATTAGACGGTTTCTGTTCTGTTTGGGCTTTTGTCTAAAGCATTTTAAAGAGCTGGTCTGGGCTCTGCACATGTTTAATTCTACATCAGGTCCTTCCCCACCCTGGGCCGGGAGACTAAGTCAGATGAAAGCATGACTGAAATGAGTCCTTCTTTGTCCCTGAATTATGACTGGGGCACAGGAAAGCGCTTCCCTAGTATCTCAGAAGGTAAAGCATCCGCTTGCAACGCAGGACACCTGGGAAGATCCCCTGGAGGAAATGGCTACCCACTCCAGTATTCTTGCCTGGAGAATCCCATGGACAGAGGAGCCTGGGGGGGACTACCATCCATAAGGTCACAGAGTCAGTCACGACTGAGTGAATAACACACACAGAGACAAGGAGACAGTTTCCAGCACTGACTATGGGTTGTCCTGGGGCCTAGAAATTCATTCATTCATTCATTCATTCATTCATTCATTCAACAAGTATTCATCCACCATTTACCGTGCATACTGTTCTAGACAATAAAGACCTAAGCCCTAAGCCCCCACATTCTAGCAAGGAAGGCAGACAGACAGCAAACAAGGGAATGTGTAAACCGGTGCTATGTTAAGTGATCCTAAGAGCTGCAAAGAAAAATTAAGCAATTTGAGGGAATAAGGGTTCTTTAGGAGAGGGGGCATCTCGGGGGAGGGAGTGAAACCAACAGATAATGGGAAAGAGTTGTCCAAGCAGAGGGCCAGGACAGTGCAAGGTGGAGAGGGCCTGGAAGTTTAGGGAAGGAGACCTGTGTGCTAGACAGGCTGCCAGAAGAACTTCAGCTTTTATTCTGGGATGGGTTTTGAGCAGAGAGACAATGGGGTCTGATTTACATTTGAAAAGCATCCCTGTGGCTTCCAGGGGGCAAGAGTAAGAAAGAGAAGGGCAGGTACCACACAGCTGCGCAGTGTGGGCTCTATGTGATGGTGACCCAGATGATGGGCGTGGTGAGAAACGGTGACCGTGTAGATTTCAGTGGTAGAGCTGGCAGGATTTCCTGATGTATGTTGTGCATGTTGGGAGTCAGGGTGGGAATGTTGAGGGGAAGCCCCCATCTGAGGGTCAGAGAGTGATGAAGGATGACTCCAAAGTTCGGACCTAACAACTGGAGAGCCCAATACCTGTGAGAGATGGAGATGTGCAGTGGGCCAGGTGAGCTTACCTGGCTCTACCTGAATCTGAGCATCTTCTCGTGTACCATAAAACGAGGCCCTTATCAAACTTGAGCGGCTGCTGTGTAAAGTGATGAGCAAAAAGATGTGGGTGAAGGCAGATTTTATACCTAGTCTTGCTAGTAAAGGTTACCTTTATTCTCTCATCATTTTTGTTTAAAATCCATGCTGCATTCTTTCCAGGTTTCTTACCCATTGCTTCAGTATCATGGTTCTCTCCAAGGGACAAATTAGAATTATAAGAGGGGGTGTTCTCATTACATTCAAGAAAAGTGTAATTCCCAGGTCTACTCCAACCTGTGAGTTCTCTGGCTGGAGCTGTGGGCTTGTGTGGGTCCCAAAGGTCTCCAGCTGTGCTGATGGTGAACTAGAGATTTAGAGTTCCAGCAAAGGTGTGAACAAGTGAAGATGATAGAGAGTGCCCTGTCTTAGAAGCATCTCTCATCTTGGGGGTGAAGACCTGAGTTTAAAGAATATTATTAAATTTATTATTATTAACAAAATATGCTAAGATTACTCCTAATACTAGAAGAAAATTAATAGGAAGAGGAAGAAACCAAGTATTTTTACTATCTATATTAAAGGTGATATTAAAGTGATTTTGTATGGGAAAGAATATTATCCTATAATTTTACTACTTTTTATGTTACTATTGTAAGTACAGTAGACTATATATTGGAATTCAGTAGAAAGTCATAATTTCTAGATATTCAGTAATAACTAGCTCTTCCAAGAGTATAAAATGACACAGCTTTGGGAGGGGGGTTCTGGAGGGGGAGCATATGTAAACCCATGGTGATATCATGACATTGTATGGCAAAAACAATAAAAATAAATAAATAAATAAAAAATAAAAAAATAATGACACAGCTTTAAAAATTAAACATGTGTGTTTGTGTATAGATATTAATAGGTATAATACATATATATGTCAGCAAATCTATAAAATAGCAGAAACAACTCAATTTTTAATCAGTCATGTGACCTACTTCTTCTTATTTTTACTTAAAATGTTTTATAAGTAAAAATTTACCAACTACTCCCACTTACCAAAAGGCAATTGTACTCTTATCTTTGCTGTGAGGGCTTCCCGGGTAGCTCAAACCATGAAGAATCTGCCTGCAATGTGGGAGACCTGGGTTTGATCCCTGGTTTGGGAAGATGCCCTAGAGAAGGGAATGGCAACCTACTCCAGTATTCTTGCCTGGGAAATCCCATGGACAAAGGGGCCTGTTGGTCTGCAGCCCTTGGGGTCACGAAGAGTCAACTGAAACATTAACACTTTCACTGCTTTTTCACTTTGAATTCCCTAACTCCACCTCTGGGTGGAGCTACCATTACTTTCTCTCTTTAAGGCTCATTTCCACCCGGAATATGGGCACACTGAACACACAGTAATTTTCGGGGTGTGGAGGAAAGTCGGGGCAATGTTTTATATGCCAGTAAATTTTGTGGGTCTTCTTATCATCTCCTTTTAAAAGACAAAGAAACCAGGACCTCCCTGGTGGTCCAGTGGCTAAGACTCTGTTTTCCCAGTTCAGGGGGTCTGGGTTCAACTCCTGGTCAGAGAACTGAGATCCCACGAACCGCAACTAAAGAGTTCTCATGCTACAACTAAAGACCCCACATACCATAGCTAAGACCCAGCACAGCCAAATAAATAAAAATAGATATTAAGAAAAAGATGAAGAAACTGATGCTCATAGAGGTTAATTGATTTGCAGGAAGCCACACAGCTAGAACTGTGCAGAGCTGGCATCAGAACTCAGTGCTAAGTGCAGAGACCAATTTGCTAACCACAAGGCTAAGTACCTCTCTGAAGCCGAAGAAATTATCTCAATCTACTGTCAAACGTGTCTCAAGGGATGAGCTGGTCCTTTGGAAGGTTTCTGAAAACTACGAAGTGCCATAGAGACATGAGGAAGATTATGGGTAGTAAAATTGTAACCTGGCTCTCCCAGATTGCCCTACCAAGATTCCACACTCCTTGAGCATAGGGAGCTCTGGCTTTCCCTTTTCTTGGGGAAAGTCCAGCACACAGTGGGTGCCCCAGGCACGCTCACTGAACTGCTCATTTGAATTTGTCTGCTCTGTAAAATCAGAGAAGCCAGAATTAATTCGGTTGCACTGTATTATTAATGTTGCTGAGATTGATATCAGCATTGAATGCCAGAGGAGCATTCCAACTGCCTGTCCTCTTGAAGAGGCAAAGAAAGAGCAATGAAACAGTTTCGAGTTTCCCCCAGCAAGGGCCCGCCTGGTACTGATTCGTAACTTCTGTTCAGACTCGACACCAGAGCAGGCAGCTAACTGAAGGGACAGCTTCTTATCAACAGCTTATATGACAACAGCTGACATTACAGGGTGTCTATCAGATGCCTGACACTGTGCTAAGAACTTCTTGTACATAGACTTCCTTAGTCCTGCCTACATTCCTCTGAGGCAGAAACTACTATATATGATCCTTATTTTACGACAGAGGTTCAAAGAGGTCAAATAGCTGTAAAACATAGAGCTGTGTTTCAAAGCTTAAATTGGTAACCTATACACTTTCCGACCTCTGGAAATCAAAGATGAGTCCATCAGACAGGATCTAACCAATTTACCAAACTCTGGACACCCAATGAAAAGCCTTGGATCCAAGGAAATGTACAACCCTCCCAAAAAAACCAAAGAATTGATTATATAATCAATCTCTCTCTCTCTCTCTCTCTCTCTCTCTCTCTCTCTCTCCCTCTCTTTCTCCATTAGGACACAAGGTATTTCTTCTGTATGTGGACATTTTGATAAATTTAGTCTGGAATATTCTGTTTGTGCACCAGGACATCAAAACAGAAAGTCAGGGGATCACTGTTACTTCAACAAATAACAAATTATAAAGCAAGGGACGTCACTGGCATTATCGAGGTTCGAAAGTATCTCAGGACCCATTTACCATCGAGTTAGGCCTCAGCACTCCTGGGAAACAATGCCCAGGTAATTATTTTAAATGAGCATTAATTATGTCATTATTAGAAATGGGGAGAAAATGCAATTTCCTTCTGTCACTTCTTGATATCTTAACTAGAGGAATATTTGCCATGCTATTATAACAAGCCACTGTTCGCATAATGGTGCCCAGGCAATAATACAGAGACATGTACATTTTCATATGAATATATCATGCCTAACTAATGAGATTGCTCATTTCATAACTTCAGTTCCATTTTTATTATTTCATAAAACTGGAAGTCCTTATCCATTTTATGAAAAACACCAAACCTTTGTGAAATTCATTAAATAAGCATAAAAAATTCATTAAACAAGTGAATTGCATTCAGGGCTGCTTTGATGCAAATGCCCTTTAAGCAATGTAAAACTCCATATTGATTTAACCTTTCATGTTCTGATATTTCCATGTGGATATAAAAAAAAAATTCTTTATTCAGGGAATGAAATTAAGTGCTGATCCCTTGATCTCCAGCTGGGCAAGATAGATTGGTCAATTTAAGTAGCTGCTGCTGATCAGCAAACAACTGAATTTAAAAGTATTAAGGCATGTCGATATTTTAAGTATTGTCACCTGCACATCAAGCAAAGGAAAAAAAATTATTATTCCAGCTCAATTAAGTTTGTGTTTGCCGTCAAGCTGACCTTGGAAAGGCCAGCCCATTGGGCCATGGCTTCGTGCCCTTGGACGCTGACAAGGGCAACAGTGGCAAGATGTAAAACACCAACAATAGCCTGAATATTTTGAATTATGTGGTCAGAGCAACCACAAAATAATTAGCCTGGAGACACGGTCCCCTTGGGCTGTGTCCCCTCATTAGTGGGAGGCAGACAGTGGAGCAAACGCTAGTTCAGAGGACGAGAAAGGAGTTTGCCCTTCACTTGAGAAATGCTTTTGGGAACTCTCATTAGGCAAAGAGCATGAAGCAGATTTCAAAGGACTTCAGAGCTGACCCCTAGCCACTCATTCATTTATTCGTTCATTCAGTCATTCATTCATTTATCCAACCAATATGTATTAGATGACTACTCTTTGCCAAGTATTACGCTTGGTGCTAGAGGAATAAAGTTTGAATAACATAGCTGTAGCCTCAGTTCAAAAAATAAATAATTTGGTCCACAGTGTTAGATGTCTGAATCAAATCTCAGCTATGCCATTTATTAATCACATTGTGATTCAATCTGTATGGGCATCTGTCTCCTTATGGTTTTACTTCATGAGGTTGTTGGACCAACTAAATGAGACACTGTATATAAGAACCTTCAGCAAAGCAGATCAAAACAGAAAGTGACTGATAAGTGGCGGTCATCGCCACCATCCTCATACCTGCTATTGTTTCAGTCTTATCTTTCCCCTTTTACAGATGAAGAAACTACAGGTCACACAAACACTGGGTAGCAGACTGGGACTCACAGGAGAATTTCCATGCTGACAGTGGCCCTCACAACCCCCTAAACTATAAGCTTTGGATTTCGATTGGTTCCTGACTCAACCTGTCTTCTCTGACCTTAAAATCCAGAGGTGAAACTACTGAGGCTTCAGGTAAGGCATGATCCAGGAGCTGAGTGATGTCACCAGGATCCAGATTCTTTCTCTCGACTCTTTTAGCTCCATTTGCTTGGTTATGACTCCAATCTCAGTCAGCATGTCCAGTCCCAAGACAGCCTTCAGCAGTTTGAAGAGCTTCCTCTTTCTTTGTGTCCTGGAGAAGAAGAAAGAGAACCCTTATCTCAGTATTCCCAAAGACCTGAAAGTCAATATAATCAGACCAATTAAATTCACCCTTCCACTTCTGAACTACTAACTGCAGCCAGTATGTGGAATGCACTGATTGACTTAGCCTGGTCTCACTCACATTCCAGCCTAGGCCAGGAGTGCGAGAGCCTGCCCAAAATCACAAAAATCAGGGCCTGCTGGGAAAGTGGGGAATGGTAGAAAGAATGCACACTAGAGATATAACCACCAAGGTCCTCACATAAACCTAAAAGCCAAACAAACACAACACTGGAGAGTGAAGATTCTGCTATGTAAACCAGTACTCATAAAAACAATGGCATGAGAAGAGTTTAGTCTGGATGCTTATCAACATACACTGAACTATGAACTTCAAGAGGACAAGAAATCCCTTTTGTCCTTTGTACCAGCGTCTCCCCAGGGTGTGGCCCTGTGCTTGGGACCATTAAGTAGTTGGTGGATGTGAGTGTCCAATGACCTGGTAGGAGGCTGCATCCCAGCCCCACCACTGACACTTGGGAACTTCTATGTGAAGTGTGAAGAATTCAGCCTCTATCACAGCATGCTGTGAGGATCCAGTGAAAGAATATCTGTAAAGCACACAAAAGAAATCTGGCCAATAGGAAGCATCCAAAAAATGCTCTCTACTATTATTACTATCACTTGGTACCACCAGACTCCGAACTGTGCTATCTGCAGATCACGCAAAGATGTGTCGCATAAAGAAAAAGTCACTGCCTCCAGCACACCCTGAGTTGTCTTGACCCACTACCTCTGTCACTGATGTTCCCCTTCTTCTCAAGACCCAGAGCAAAAGCCAATTTCTCTGTGAGCCCTTTCCCAACCCCCAGAGCTGGAAGCAATCCCTCTTTGCCCCACACTCACATGGATCTTTTTCTTCCCTCTCCTTTGGAACACTTGCCACCTTATTTTGCCATCTACCTCTTATTTCCCTGGAGGTACTCAGAAACTGTTGGAAACAATGTATTAAATTCTGCTTGTATGCCCCAGAGTGGGATTGCTGGATCAACCAGTACATCTATTTTTGTTTTTTTTAAGGAAACTCCATACTGTTCTCCATAGTGGCTGCACCGATTTACACATTCCCACCGACAGTGTAAGAGGGTTCCCTTTTCTCCACATCCTCTCCAGCATCTATTATTTGTAGATTTTTTGATGATGGCCATTCTGACCTGTGTGAGGTGATAGATGCCTCATTGTAGTTTTGATATGCATTTCTCTAGCAATTTAGTGATGTTGAGCATGTGCCTCTTAGGCATCCATATGTCTTTTTGAAGAAATGTCTATTTAGGTCTTCCCTCCATTTTTGATTGGGTTGTTGTTTTTATATTGAGTTACATGAGCAGTTGGAGGGATGGAGTGGGAAGGAGGTCCAAGAGAGGGGCTATATGTATAAAAATAGCTGACTCACTTCATTATACAGCAGAAACTAATGCAACATTGTAAAGCAATTATACTTCAATAAGAAATTTTAAAGTAAAAATAAATAAAATTTTAAAAATTAAAAAGTTAAAATAGTACCTATGGATCACCCCATTTGTGGTACTTCAGTAAAAGACATGGGGCATCAGGAAGAAACTCAATCTTGGAGCTTGGAATCAGAGCTTAGATGTGTCTACATATGCAAGGGCTAAAATGCAAACTCTAGCTAGCAGAGTGTATGGAAAGAAAATAATAAGAGTATGATTGTCACAGTGTGGTGAGGATGTTATTGATGGGAAGATGCTCACAGACTCAGAGAATATTAAGGTTTTATCATATCAGGGGAGTCAGAAATTAACAGAGATGCTATGCCAAGCAGAAGATAACACAGCATGCATCCATCAGGGCCCCAGACTGAAAACACCTGCTTGGATTAAAGATTTCCATTTTAATCTTCATGAGAAAGGTCAATGGTTAATACCCTTCTGGTTCTCACCTTCCCTGACTCTTTGCAGTCTCTGGCCACTCCCCTACTCACTTATACAAACACATTCCTGAACTGACACACGGAGTGAACCTAAAGTTGATTTTTACAGGACTAAGTCCTAGAAATTGCATTCTTTTCAAGAGTTTAGCTGCAATAACTCTGTGAGACAGGTACTGTTCTCTCCCTCATTGTACAGATAAAAAAAACAAAGGGAATTCCCTGGCAGTCTGGTTAAGACTTTGCCTTCCAATGCAGGGAGTATGGGTTCAATCCCTGGTTGGAGAGCTAAGATCCCACATGCTTTGTGGCCAGAAAAACCAAACCCTAACACAGAAGCAATATTGTAACAAGTTCAGTAAATATTTTTATTTATTTTTTTATTGTAACAAATTCAAGACTTTTTTCTTTACAATATTGTGTTGGTTTTGCCATACATTGACATGCGTATACATGTGTTCCCCTTCCAGAACCCCCCTCCCATCTCCCACCCGATTCCATCCCTCTGGGTCATCCCGGTGCACCAGCCCTGAGAACCCTGTATCATGCATCAAACCTGGACTGGCGATTCATTTCACATATGATCATTTATCAATGAATATAGTAAAGCTGCGGGATATAAAATCAACACACAGAAATCCCTTGCATTCCTATGTACTAACAGTGAGAAAACAGAAAGAGAAATTTAGGAAACAATTCCATTCACCATTGAAACAAAAAGAATAAAATACTTAGGAATATATCTACCTAAAGAAACAAAACACCTATATATAGAAAACTATAAAACACTGATGAAAGAAATCAAAGAGGACACAAATAGATGGAGAAATATACCGTGTTCATGGATTGGAAAAATCAATATAGGGAAAATGAGTATACTACCCAGAGCAATCTATAGATTCAATGCAATTCCTATCAAGCTACCAGCAGCCTTTTTCAGAGAACCAGAACAAATAATTTCACAATTTGTACGGAAATACAAAAAACCTTGAATAGCCAAAGCAATCTTGAGAAAGAAGAATGGAACTGGAGGAATCAACCTGCCTGACTTTAGGCTCTACTACAAAGCCACATTCATCAGGACAGTATGGTACTGGCACAAAGACAGAAATATAGATCAATGGAACAAAATAGAAAGCCCAGAGATAAATCCACGCATCTATGGACACCTTATCTTTGACAAAGGAGGCAAGAATATATAATGGAGAAAAGACAATCTGTTTAACAAGTGGTGCTGGGAAAACTGGTCAACCACTTGTAAAAGAATGAAACTAGATCACTTTCTAACACCATACACAAAGATAAACTCAAAATGGATCAAAGATCTAAACGTAAGACCAGAAACTATAAAAGTCCTAGAGGAAAACATAGGCAAAGCACTCTCCGACATAAACCACAGCAGGATCCTCTATGACCCACCTCCCAGAATATTGGAAATAAAAGCACAGTAAATATTTTTTAAATGGTCCACATTGGAAAAATCTTTAAAAACCTAAGACAGAAAGAGCAACTAAGTGACTTCCTCTAGATGGAGTTAGCGAGCACGTTCACATGACTCCACGCCCCAGACCCTCCGCCTCTAACCTGAAGGAAGGGTGAAACAGCCAGAGCACGTGAAGGACGGTGAAACAGCTGGACCTGGTCTGCAGCTGATGAAAACTAAGCAACTGGATCCAGGGGTTTACTCTTGCTTCCTCAGATTAGCGGGTGGAATTCATTTTCTCTCACCGCCATTGAGAATCCCCCTTGGTAGGAAACAATGTGGCTGAGTCTACAACTTCTGCTTCTTATCATGTGGTTCCACTCAGCATCTAATGCTGATCCAACTGAGGTCAGTGGGGTGGGGGATGTGAAAAGTGGGTGGCTCCCGCTGGAATCACGTGGCTAAAATGAGTATAATAGGACTGTTGGGTGTTGTTGAGCCTACACACCATGGATTTCCAAACAGTAACGAAAGTCCCAGCTTCTCTATAGAGTTATGGGAAATTGAAGAGATGAAATATACACGCAAGCATCCAACGTTAAAAACACGATGAGGCGGACATAGTCATTAGGGGTATACATCATCTTTAAAACTGCTTAATGATAAGGATGTCTGCTCACTGCCGGAAAGAATAAAGCAAGAAAAGCAAAAGACAGAATCACGTGGATACGCACATTTTCTGAAGCTGTCAAAGCACGTGGCAGGCCAGGCGTGACCAAGGAAGCAAGTTACCTGCTTCTGAAGCTTAATCATTAAAGCAGACAAAGCCTATAACTGGAATTGCTTGTTTCTTCTCTGCCCTTCCTGTGAGCTGTGTGACTTTGGACAAGTCACTTACCCTCTCTGAGTCTCAGGATTGGGAATGAGGGAAGCTCATAAAGCAGTGGTTTTAAATGTGTGTTCTGCTGAGCCCTGAGGCACTTCGCAGAAGCTGCTAAAGGAGGAGCGTCTGGGGCTCAGTGGGTGGGATTTTGAGCCCCCCATCCCCACCTTAACCAGAGCATTCTGCTTTTATCTCTTTTATAATTAGAGTTCTGTATGATATTTTGAAAGAAAAAAGAATTCTGAGGCTAGGAAGAAAATGAAAACCACTCTGCCGACTGATCTCCGAGGCCTTCCAGCCCTCATATCCTAGCAGCCGAGAGATAATTGTCTGTGTTTTCTAGTCCTTCGACCTCTTGCAAATAATTCAGGCACCGAAAAGAAACCACACCCAGATGCCTGTCTGCGTGCTGCCTTCTGGGGGTACCAGATGGCTCTGTTACCCACCAGTGATGAGAAAAGCTCGCCCTCCAGATATAAAACCCATTGTAAAGAAAGAGCTTTCTCTCTTGGGCTGGACTTCACCCTCCCTGACACTGTCCCATGGCAGGCATCTTCCTTGCTGCTTAACTGTTTATGTTCCCTTCAGAAAATCCAGAGTCATTGCGGTAAGATGGGGAGTAATTTTCCCTCTTGGCTAAATGGTTTCATGTGTAGTGTTTTGGTGTCCGTGAGATTGAAATAGAGCTTTCTGAGGCCCGGCAAAACTATCTATTCATTTGAGTTAATAACAACTGCTGACAAACACTATCTTTTCCATCTTGCTGATAAATTATGCCTTTCGTGATGGACATCTGATTGTAAAGGCCCTTGGCAGTACTTGAAGGCATTTAACTTAAAACCATTATTAGACTTTAGTTTCGCTCTCCCTTGATACCCTAGTCCAAAAAGAAGGCCTGCAGGTACCTCTGAGATATTTAAGTGTACGTTGTCTTAGGAGACCACCCTCACACCAAAGGCAAATACTTTAAAAGTTGCTTTGTAATATTAAAAAGAGAGAAACAGAAAGCATGAGACAGAGAGATCTGGCTAGGTTTTTCCTGATTACTAATTTAGCAGACTCTCGGTTATGTTTTATTGATAGCTCTAAACATAAATTTGCCTTTGGTATACTTTGCTGCTGATGCCTAAAATGAGACGTGTAAGAACACATAATCCTATGCCTACAGCTTTTCAGAATAATGTACAAAGGCTCTTTGCGGCAACCCAAGCAAGAGATATTTAAATGGAGAAGCACAAGGCTTAGGCAATTCTTCAGATTTGGGCAGAAAGAGAAGTTGCTTGCTACTCACTAGTGTATCACACTCTAAGTCTCCGTGTTCATGCAGCTTTAAACACAACACTTCTTCAAGTTTATTCTTGAATTAGGAATACCTGTCTCACCCACATTCTATTATTTGCAATTGGAGAATCACATTGTGAGGCCCCAAGTTCACAGCAAAAAAAATAATACATATTGCACCACTTAAGAGGCAGGTTATTTATGACAAAAACCTGCCAAGGTTACCAATATAATATGTGCTATGAGATGCCTTTACGTGCTCAGAGAAACACAAAACTCCATGCACGCAGCCTGTAAAAAAGCAATCACTTTCAAGGATTTGCTGTCAGGATCTTTCTTTCTTCTTCTTCCTTTTGAAATCATGAGGTGCCCAAGGATAACCAAATATATATTTTATCTTCCAAATACTAATGAGCTTGAACACATTAAGCTCATGTGAAAGACGTGAGGGATGATTAATGGAGGATGTAATGATGCCATTATAGGCACTGTTTTCTTTATAAATAAATGATCTCGATAAAATCTTTTATCCAAGAGGAATGCTACTGTGAATGATTTGATAACATCTGTAACGGGAAATGGAGATGCTGCAACGGTGTCTTTATCCTGATGGATAACACCACCTCTTCACAAATGACGTCTCCAGAATCAAACTGGCTTGTTTACTCCAGCTTGCTGGGGGTCCAGGCAGTGGGAAAGCCATCACTTCGTGGTACATCAAGGCCCTTCCCAGCAGGGCAAACGGTCTCTTCTGGCTCCATTTCTGCAGGTGGCAATATATGGCAGAGAGACTTCATAAAGCCCATCTCTTAGTATTATTTTAAAGAAGACAAAGTATCTAATAGTGCGCTCTAGGCAAACACACTCTCACAGACAGATCAGCTTAACTCCCCCTTATCCTGCAGCACAAAGCATTTTAATAAAGAAAAGATTTTGGCTGCTGCACGAGTCTGAATTGCAGGCCTCTTTCCCAGACCTATGCATTCAAAGAGAGGCAGCTGGGAGCGTAGCTGACATCACACTGAGCTTCAGGCCCTCATCTCCAACCCTTACTCCTCAAACTCAACCTCAGGCCCTAAGATGCCAACTGGGGAGCCAAGAAGAGGCTTCCTTTCTGTTTTCCTCCCAGCCATGGCTTGCCTTCCCCAAGCAGAAGACCCCCAGAGCTGCCCTCCTCCAGTGACCTGCTCTCAAGCCATGGCCTGACCAAAGGCTGACCTTTCCCACCATGGGTCAGGAGCAGGCTCCTGTTGCCAACACTAAGCTTTTCTAGGCTTAAGAATTGTGAGCTATGGGAAGTCTTTTGGGGGGAAGGGTGCTGTGCTGGATCTTCATTGCTGTGTGAGGACTTTCTCTAGTAGCTAGCCGGAGCTACTCTCTCATGGTGGTACCTTCTCCTGTTGGGGAACACAGGCTCTAGAGCATGTAGAGTAGATTTTTAATAAGATTTTTAATCTTGGGCTCAGTAGTTCTGGGGACTTGTTTACCCCACGGCATGTGAAATCTTCCTGAACCAGGGATCAAACCTGTGTCCCCTGCATTGGCAGGTGGATTCTTTACCATTGGACCACCAGGGAAGTCCCTCTGGGGAGCTTCTTTAAGCTACTTACAGACAGAGAGAGAAGGCATGGGTTCCAAAGGTGCTTTGCCTCATTGTAATAAATGTTTCCTGCTCTTCTACCGTGTGTAAAAATGTGATTCTGATGGTTTGTCTCCACCCTCAAGCAGTTCCAAGAGAGAACGGTGATGAAATTGGACTATGAGGTCCCAAGCAGAAAGGTGCAATGGAGTCTAAACATCAGACTAATCTTTCATTCATTTATTCATTTTTGAATGTTACTACAATATGCCAGGTGGTTTCCTATGTGATAGAATGTCATAACGATGAATGAACATGATTTCTGTTTTCACAAGGAGAGCCTACTACAACATGATAAATGTAAGCAATCAGGACCATAAAATAGAGAATTTTTGAAATTTTTAGGAGACCATTCTCCTAGGAAGTCCAGTGATCACTTATTAAAAATCTTGGTAAGCCACGAGGGTACAGTGGGGAGGGGTCTCCCTAAAAGGAGGAAGAAAAAAATTTGCTCAACTATATGCTTAAGAGAATAAGCTCTTTTAACCAAAGGACCCTTTGTTTACTGGACACTTCGATGATCTGGAAGTTTGGGGTTAAATGGTTCATTCCATTTGTCAAGGAAAAAAAAATAGATAGAGTGGAGGAGAAGAGGGCAGACAGAACAGGAATGTAGAATGGAGCTAGATCACTTTTGTGGCCCATGGATATATAAGTTCATAGTTTTAACAATTCCTAAAATTGGTTGATGACTGAAATTACCCTGGGGAAAGAGCCAGGACCAGGGTGAGCAGAGTGAGTTACCTAGGATGCAACATTTAAAGACTCACTCATTCTCAGCATCCAGCAAGCACAGAGTTGGCACCTGACTGTGGGTGCCTCCTTAAATCGTGCATACTAGGCAGTCCCTGGGGAATCTTTTCTAATTTGTATTGGAGTATATTGCTTTACAATGTGATGTTAGTTTCTGCTGTAGGGCAAAATGAATCAGCTATGCATATACATATATCCCCTCTTGGGGTGAGGGGGTTCCTTACCATTTTAATTAGAATTTAAAAGATGCTTGCTCCTTGGAAGAAAAGCTATGAGAAACCTAGACATAGTATTAAAAGGCAGAGACGTTACTTTGCTAACAAAGTTCTGTATGGTCAAAGCTATGGTTTTTCCATTAGTCATGTATGAATGTGAGAGTTGGACCATAACGAAGGCTGAGCACCGAAGAATTGATGCTTTCTAACTATGGTGTTGGAGAAGATTCTTGAGAGTCCCTTGGACTGCAAGGAAATCAAACCAGTCAGTCCTAAAGGAAATCAGTCTTGAATATTGATTGGAAGGACTGACGCTGAAGCTGAAACTCCAACATTTTGGCCACCTGATGTGAAGAGCCAACT
Organism: Antilocapra americana; assembly: GCA_007570785.1. Taxonomy (NCBI): domain Eukaryota; kingdom Metazoa; phylum Chordata; class Mammalia; order Artiodactyla; family Antilocapridae; genus Antilocapra; species Antilocapra americana. Next base: position 382,272 of record ML663568.1, on the reverse strand, counting down.
CATTGGAAAAGACTCTGATGCTGGGAAGAAAATGAAGGCAGGTGGAGAAGGGGATAGCAGAGGATGAGATGGTTGGATGGCATCACTGACTCAATGGACATGAGTCTGAACAAGCTCTGGGAGATGGTGAAGGACAGAGAAGCCTGGCATGCTGCAGTCCATGGGGTCTCAAAGAGTTGGACACAACTGAGTGGCAAAACAACAGCCATTTAGGTTACCACCAGAACACTGAGTAGAGATTTCTGTGCCATACAGGTTCTCATTAGTTATGTACTTTATTTACACAGTAGTGCCTGTATGTCTGTCCCAGTCTCCAAATTCATCCCACCCTCCTTTCCCCACTTCATATCCGTATATTTGTTCTCTACATCTGTGTCTCTCTTTCTGCTTTGCAAATAGGTTCATCTGTACCATTTTCTAAATTCTACATATATGAATTAATATACAATACTTGGTTTTCTCTTTCTGACTCATTTCACGCTGTGTGACAGTCTCTGCATACATCCACATCTTTGAAAATGACACAATTTTGTTCCCTTTTGTGACTGAGTAATATTCCATTGTATGTATATACCACATCTTCTTTATCCATTCCTCTGTTGATGGACATTTAGGTCACAAAATGCTGATTCCTAGGCCACACCTCAGAGGTTCTGATTTAACTGACCTAGTAATGGACCTGGGCATTAAGAATATTTTAAAGCTCCCCAAGTGATTATAATGTTTTGAGAACCACTGACACAGCGGGTCTCCTTAAGCCAAGCCCATTAGTAGTGGGCAGAGCAGTTAATTATAAATATCAAGGTTTGGAGGAGGAATAGTTGGATTCTTTGCATGCACTTGACTTTTTCTGGTTGGCTCTGTAAGATTTCAGAGTTTCCTCTTTTCCAAAGAGACAACCTTGCTCTTGATCAGAGTGGCTGTTGGGATAGCTCCCACATACATCATCTAATTCTGATGCCAGTCCTGATATTTAGATATTACTGTCTTCAATTTATGAAGAGGAAATGAAAGCCCAGAGAGATTAGGTCACTTGTCTAGGTATTTCTCAGGCTTCCCAGGTGGCTCAATGGGTAAAGAATCTGCCTGCAGTGCAAAAAACGCAGGAGACCCATGTTTGACCTTCAGGTTGGGAAGATCCCCCGAAGGAGAGCATGTCAACCCATTCCAGTATTTTTGCTAGAGAATCCTACGAACAGAAGAGCCTGATGGGCTACAGTCCTTGGGGTTACAAAGAGTCTGACGTGACTGAAGCGACAGAACACACACACTAGGTACCTCACAAAAAGGCAATGGGCTGTAGAATTTGACCCTGAGTTTGTCTTTTTTCAAAGCACATGCTCTTAACCTCCCACTAAGCTTCTGTATGTCTTTCCTGGGCAAGTGGCCACCTGGAATCAATGGTAATGGGCCATGACTCTTAATTTGTAATCTGGGAGTAACTTTACTTACAAAAGGTCCCTTAGCCTTGACCTAGGAGAAAATCAAGCCACACTATGCCTTTTAGTCTCCAGTCACCAGAGTTAGCAGGTGTCCAGTTCTGAAGCCCACATCTGATTAAGGTTAGATTTCAAGTTAATTTCTGGCTCCAGGAAGGGTCCCACATTGCCATGCCCAGACCTCTCAATGATGGCAAATGAGGCCATCGGGATGCTAGGTCCACACTAATTCTCCACAGTCTTCGGAGCATTCAGCCACAGGGACGCTGGGTGACACAAGTCCTTGAAATGACAGTCCCTCTCAGTTTAAAGATGCCTAATAATCACAGAACATGCTGGAAAAATGCCCCCAAAAGACAGGCATGGCTTCCTGAAAGGTACAGAGGATTAAGGGGAGCAAAATTAGGCTCAATAACAGTGTCTTTCAAAGCCAAATGCCATAACCACCTAGTGCTCCAAAAGAACGCTATGTCCCAAGGCCAACTGAGTTGAAAGTGGAATGGACTGATGTTGAAATAATCAAGGTTTGAGGTCTCCATGTTGCCAGCTCTTATTTTACTTTTTTATATTCATCTTATTTGTTTATTTGGTTGCCCTACATCTTATTTGCAACATGCAGGGAGCTTCAGTCTTCATGGCAGCATGTGGGCTCTTTAGTCGCAATATGCAAACTCTTGGAGCTTCGTTGGTGGCTCAGCAGTAAAGAATCCACCTGCCAATGCAAGAGATGCAGGTTTGATCCTTGGGTTGGAAAGATCCTCTGGAGAAGAAAATGGCAACCCACCCCAGTAGTCTTGCCTGGGAAATCCACATACAGAGGAGTCCGGAGGGCTACATTCCATGAGTTTCCCAAAGCGTTGGACACGACTGAGCAACTAAACAAAAACAACAATGCAAACTCTTAGTTGAGCAGGCAAACTCTTAGTTGTGGCATGTGGGATCTAGTTCTCTGACCAGGGATAGAACCTAGGACCCTCGCCTTGGAAGCACAGAATCTTAGCCACTAGACCACCAGCGAAATCCTGGTCCCAGCTTTTAGCCATAGAAATACCCGCTTCCTTCCATGTCTGCTGATAACATCACTCCTGTGCTCAGGGTCTTTATTGGGCTTTCCCCAAGTCAAGCACAAGTTCTGGTCCTTCATTACCAGCTATGTGAACTTGGACAAGATACAACCTCCTATGGCCACAATTTCTTCACTTATACAGATAATAATAGTAGCTACTACTTGTGGTAGATCGATTACACATCAGTGATTTTTGCAGCATCTCCCATCAGGAAGTGGAGCCCATTTCCCCATTCCTAGAATCTGGACTGGCCAAATAGAATAGTGACTGTGCCAGCTCCAAACCTAGACGACTTCACAGGCTTTGCATGTTTCCAGTCTCTGTCTTAGAATCCTGTCAAAGAACATCCAAGCTCTCCTGATAAAAGAATGTGAAAGCATTCAACAGAGGCTGCCTAGCTTAGGTCATCTTAGATCAGCTAGATCCAAGCTGACCCATCAGTTGAATACAGACATATGAGTGAGCCTGAAATCAGCCAAGTTTGGCCCAGATCAGCAGAACTTCTCTAGACTCACGATAACTAATAAATGATTATAATTTTAAGCTACTAAACTTTAGGATTGTTTGTTTGTTATACAGTAATAGCTAACTGATACACTATTTTATACAGTTTTTATGATAATCAAATGATATCATATATTTAATACGCTTAGCACAGTGCTTAGAGCAGCCTAAAAGTTGGTTGTGTTCAACTCTTTGCAACCCCAAGGGCTGAAGCATGCCAGACTTCTCTGTTCAAGGAATTCTTCAGGCAAGAATACTGGAGTGGGTATCCATTCCTTTCTCCAGGGGCTGAACTCAGGTCTCCTGCATTGCAGGCAGATTCTTTACCATCTGAGCCACCAGGGAAGCCCAAGTGCTCAATAAACACCAATTTGTATTAGTAATAGTTACATTGCTAATAGTAGTAGCAAAAACAGAAGAAAATAATCTAAACTTCTTATCATAATGTTCAGTGTATCTTGTCTATTTTATGGTACCTGGATTTAAACCAGATTGAGCAGCTCTCCACACATACTTGCATTTATCATATCTTGAACTTGATTTAGACCCTTCCTCCTACCTGAAATGTTCTTCACACTGTGTGCACCTCCCAAATCATCTCAGACCTTTAAGCCTTAACTGAAATGCTACCAGCTCTAAGAAACTTTCAATGGTGCCCATTATAGAACCCATTTCCCATTTTTCTGTGTATCATATCCTACTTTGTCTTGTTTTGGAGCTAATTACACCTGCTCCACCACTTCTGCATGACTTTAGGCTTTCTGAAGGCAAACCTAGCAGTGTTCATCTCTGCGCTTCCCCAATGGACACAACACTGTTCCTAAATCAAGGATGGCTAAAACTAAAAATTAAAATTTGGGGTGCAAATCATCCCTAATCAGTTGGTGGTCTTCCTGGAGTGCTAAGTTGAAATAGACTGTGAGGTTGTGTCCAGCTCAATTAACAACATCTTTCATGGGCACAAACGTGAAAGGGGCACCATCATAGCCCCTCAAATTTTTGCCAATTACAGTTTTAAAAGTCTATATCTGAAACAAAAAAAAGTAATATAATGCTGCATTTCTATATTGTGTCTAATTATTATTGCATTTATCCTCATGAAAACTCTATTTATTACTCTCCACTTTACTGAAAATGTTAAACGGCTTGGCTGAAATCACACAGCTAAAAAGAGGCAGAACACAAACTTGAATGCAGATCAGCTGCCTCTAAACTTAAGGCTGCTTTTATTATGGGATATGAATTGTCCTAATTGACATCATAGTCTTGAGTTTATATTTTCATGCACCATGGAAATTCACTAAAATTATATAAATTGGAATATTTATTTAAAACACAGGAAAGTACAATATAGCCAATAGCACACAAGCATACGGGCAAGCATACATGGAACGGAGAGACATAAAATCAAAGAGCTTGCTTTCAGTTCTTTCCTACTATAATTCTCAATGTGGGCAACTGGGCACAGACATCATTATTGCTATAATTGCATCATAAGGTCATAATTTAATGACTGATTTACTTGGTAGAAATGAAGACAATATTTCTAGCAAAGTAGTCTTGGCTGGGGAATAAAGGTGTTCTGGTAAATCCAATGTTCTGGTTAATAAAAAGGGATGACATGGAATATATAATATACACAGTAGTGAGGAACAATGAACCAGACATACATAGAATGATGTGGACAGATCACAAAACAGCAGGCTTCATGAGAAAAGTATAATCCAATTCATATAAATTAAACACAAACACACAAAACCACATTACATATTTTACATATATCACACATATCCTTACATACTAAGGGGAGTAAAATGGAAATTACAGAAAAAGGAAGAAAATTTAGTTAACAAGAAAAATTCACTCAGTGTTAATAACTGGCTAAGAATAGAAAAATATGAGTAAGATAATTCCATTTTTTAAATATTTATTTATTTGGCTGCACCAGGTCTTAATCACAAAATGCAGGATATTTTAGCTCTGGCATGTGAACTCTTAGTTATGGCATGTGGGATCTAGTTCTCTGACCAGGGATTAAACTTGAGCCCCTTGCATTGGGAGAATGGAGTCTTAGCCACTGGACCACCAAGGAAGTCCCAACATAATTCTGTTTTTAATTAAAACCAAATAAAAGTCCCTGCTTTAAAATGGATTCAAAATATACAAATACTTAAAGGGGTGCTTTATTATTGAAAATTATTTTCTCTACCTGCCATTACATCAATATATATGGATCACTCTCTATGATCTAGATGTTGGGAGTCCAAAATAACAGACTCTCAAGGAACTTAAGAACTGTTGATATTTATTGAGCACCTTTAAATGCTAAGTTCTGCCAAAGGTATGTTACATATATTAAAATTAGTTCTCAGAACATGATAGCAGTTGTCATCCCCTTTTGATTTTTTTAAAATATAAATTTATTTATTTTAATTGGAGGCTAATTTCAATACTGTGGTTTTGCCATATATTGACATGCCACAGGTGTACATGTGTTCCCCATCCTGAATCCCCTCCCACCTCCCTCCCCATCCCATTCCTCAGGGTCATCCCGGGGCACCAGCCCAGAGCACCCTGTCTCATGCATCAAATCTGGACTGGCAATTCATTTCACATATGATAATATATATGTTTCAATGCCATTCTCCCAAATCATCCCACCCTTGCCCTCTGTCACAGGGTCCAAAAGTCTGTTCTTTACATCTGTGTCTCTTTTGCTGTCTCGCATATACAGCTATCGTTACCATATTTCTAAATTTCATATACGCATTAGTATACTGTATTGGTGTTTTTCTTTCTGGCTTAGTTCACTCTGTATAATGAGCTCCAGTTTCATCCACCTCATTAGAACTGATTCAAATGTATTCTTTTTTAAGGGCTGAGTAATATTCCATTGTGTATAGGTACCACAGCTTTTTTATCCATTCATCTGCTGATGGACATCTAGGTTGCTTCCATGTCCTGGCTATTATAAACAGTGCTGTGATGAACATTGGGGTACACGTGTCTCTTTCAATTCTGGTTTCCTCAGTATGTATGCCCAGCAGTGGGATTGCTGGATCATATGGCAGTTCTATTTCCAGTTTTTTAAGGAACCTCCACACTGTTTTCCATAGTGGCTGTACTAGTTTGCATTCCCACCAACAGTGTAAGAGGGTTCCCTTTTCTCCACATCCTCTCCAGCATTTATTGCTTGTCGAGTTTTGGATAACAGCCATTCTGACTGGTGTAAAATGGTACCTCATTGCGGTTTTGATTTGCACTTCTCTGATAATGAATGATGTTGAGCATCTTTTCATGCGTTTGTTATCATCCCCTTTTTAACGAAAATGAAACTCAGGCTAACAGAAGTCAAGAATTTTACCCAGAGACTCAGCCAGGAAGTAGCAGAGCTTGAATTCAGACTCTCATCCCTCGGTCCAAATTCTTTCCATGGAAAATATTGTGCAATTTGGTATTGGGGCAAAGTAGGGATGGAGATATAACACATACACTCCTGTTCTTACAGTGTCTTGGTGTAATTATTATAAATGTTGCACCAACTATGAACTCCTTGAGGGCACATACCAGTTCTCATTTATCCCTACAGTGGCAGCACTCAGCACAGTGCCTGACTTCACATTCTTAGCAAATGAAAAAAGTAATAACACTAAGAATAGAAGAGCATATTGCTGGTTGAGCTCCCTTTTGTGCATTTGTTCTTTTATATATAGACTAGGCAGTTGCATAGACCACCGTAGGTATTGACACTTAATTGGTTTCATATGGTACAATAAACCATGCACCAGTACACACCAGGGCTTCCCTGATGGCTCAGCTGGTAAAGAATCCACCTCCAATGCAGGAGACCTGGGTCCAATCCCTAGGTTGGGATGATTCCCCAGAGAAGGGAACAGCTACTCACTCCAATATTCTGGCCTGGAGAATTCCATGGACTGTATAGTCCATGGGGTCACAAAGAGTCGAACACGACTGAGCGAGTTTCACTTTCAGTATGTGCCAGAGAAGATGCTCACCCATTGTCTAGAACTGGAGATTATCTGGATTCTTCTACTTAAATAGAAGTGTTTCAATTCAGTTACTATATCCAGCTTCTGAATCACCACCATCATCACCATCCCCATCACCCCACTATCATTATTACCATCACCATTGTCATGATCATCAAGCATATTCTATGGCCAAGCCCAGAGCAAAGCATTTTACATGCATCATTTCATTTAATAACCTTATGGGTTGATGCCATTATCTATCCTATTTTACAGATAAACAAAAGAAAGACTCAGAGAAGTTACTTGCCCGCATAGGTGGTAAGCAATAGGACAGCCAGGATAGGTTAGAATCTGCTGCATTGACAAATGTCTCCCAAATCTCATTCTCTTAATTCTTGCAAACTTTGCTGCATGTCAGAGAATCTTAAGGCTAACCATCCTCCATGCAGTGACTCTACCATATCCACATGAGACCTGCACATTTGCAGATTCAAGGAAAAAGAATGAGGGTCCTCTCACACAGATTTCTCATTGCCTTAGCCTGGAAGTGACTCATATCGTTCATTATCCTGTGGCCCAGACTAGTAACATGGCACTGTCTAATGGCAAGGAAGCTTGGAAGTGTCTTCTCCAGGCTACCAAGAAGGAAAGGAGAAGTATATAGGTGAACACTAAAAATTCCTACCACAAATGAGGACTCTAAAGATCTCCTGGTTCCTGGAGAGACTCTCACTACCGTGAATGTTAGATGTGACTTCTTGAACACTTCTGCAGGAGCTGGGGAGGATTATCATATGCTGTGCCTGGACCCTTTGCTCACACCCATACAAGATCGCTTGCATAAATGATCCTCGAACACTCACAATAACATCGAAAGATAGGCACTACAGTCCCCATTTTATAGATGAGGAAACTGAGCATCTGGGAGGCAAGGTGACTTTTCTAAGCAAAGCTGAGACCCAAAGCAATGATTTTCTGCCTCCAAAACACAATTCCAACAAGATAATCACATTCACTCATGTGTTGTTTACAAAATGCTTTCAAATGTGTTCTGGACTTTGCATTCAAGACAGTCCTATAAGGTCAGTAGAAAGACCCTCATTTCACAGGTGAGGATGCTGGAGCTCAGCAAGTTTAATTACATCACCCAAGAGTTCCAGCACTAGGCAAATGAAAAATAGGTGCCCCCAGCCCCCAACCTTATCATGGTAGCCCAGTCCTTGGGGAGAGAAAAGGCTAGAGAAATTCCAAACCCTACAGAGTTCATGCTCTTAAACACTTATAAAAGCTTTAAGATCCAGACAAAATCCAGACCTAAGTGCAAAGGTTACTGGAGTTGGGATTTTATTGCCAGATGTAAATCCATCTTCTCTAAGACCTGTTCCAGGTCCCTTGTGCCTCACTTGAAATATTTCATGTGTGCTGAATGGATTTGTTGGCTCCCTGTTGCCTTCGTAAATTATGAAGTCCAAATTTCTTAGGGCCGAGATCCAGCAGAGGTAACTCTAACTGCCCTCCTCCAAGCCCTGAACAGAGGATAACTTTGCTCCACTCCCAGAGATTGTCTTGATTTATTCTTTGATCCACCATTTTAGATTTCAGAGGACAGTGTTGCCTGGCTTATAACAGGTAGACCCTGTAAGCCTCAGTGCACAAGTTTGAGCCATCAGCCCATCTTTCTGTGGCCACAGATGATTGGTCCAGTCACAATAATACTAGACTGAAAATGGACCAATCATATTCTCTCTCTCAGGACTATCACACTTTTTACAAGGGATATTGCTATTGGATGCTTAATGGCAGCTTTCTGGAGGAATAAGTCCTCAAGTCTCTTGCTGAGATCTCTGAATGTGTGTGCTCAGCCACTCAGTTGTGTCTGACCCTTTGCAACACCATAGACTGTAGCCTGCCAGGCTCCTCTGTCCATGGGATTTCCCAGACAAGAATAATGGAGTGGGTTTCCATTCCCTTCTCCAGGGGATCTTCCCTACCCAGGGATCAAATCTACATCTTCTGCACTGGCAGCTTAATTTTTTACCACTGCATCACCTGGGAGGGTGAGATCTCTGGATGTGTTTTCCTAAAGTGGGATTGCTAACTCATCCTTTAATCCACTCTCCATTTATCTTTTTGTTCTTAACTGAGCCTGGCTTCATCTATTGTAGCAACAAAAAGAATCTTGACTGATATCTGTGTTAGCACTCACTCTCAAGACACAGGCACATCATCTTCAGCCTTCCCACTGCCTTTGTTGTTGTTCAGTTGCTCAGTCATGTCCAACTCTTTGTGACCCCATGGATGCAGCAGAGCAGGCTTCCCTGTCCTTTACCATCTCCCAAAGTTTGCTCAAACTCACATCCATTGCTTCAGTGATGCCATCCAACCATCTCATCCTCCGACATCCTCTTCTCCTCCTGCCCTCAATCTTTCCCAGCATCACGATCTTTTCCAACGAGATGGCTGTTCACATCAGGTGGCCACTGCCTATGACCTACTCTTCTGTACTTCTCCCCCAAACTCAGCGACTTTCACCCCTTTCTTTTGGAGCCCCCACAGAACGGGACAGCTTGGAGGGAGGGATAGGAAAGAAGCTGAGAGTGTGCACTGGGTAAGGGTTAGAGTTCTAGAAGATGCTACATTTGTCATTTATGACACTCCTAGATCCCAGAGACATGAATCAGAGATTCAGTGATACCCAATGCCCTTCTCAGTCTGTCCACAACACCTTCTCTGGCCCCATCCCATCTATGCCTTCCCATGTACCCTATGATCAACCCCAATATCTCACTTCATGGTGCTGCCTATGCTAATTTCCTCTCTCACATGGAATGCCCCCTCCCTCCTCTGGTCAGAAACCCAGCTTGCCTGTCATGGCCAGATTATTCCCTAATCTTCAGCACAAGCTATAAGGCACAATTAGCTAAGATTAGTCACTCCCATTGCCCTTTATGCTTATTCTCCCTCAGTACACTTCACGTGTTACGGTATTGTTATCTGATTTATTTCATGTCTGTGCCCCCACTGGACTAGTTGTCATTTAAATACCCCTTCCTTCATAGGATTAATGTCACCAAATTACCTATCATGTTGTCTCTGTACCTAGAGGACTTCTAGGTTGGTTTCCTTGTTTGTTCGTTTTCTTGTCTATCCATTCATCCGAAAACAAGAGACACAGCCTCATGGAGGAAAAGTCTGCAAAGATCCAGTTCTTAAATGCTGAAGTAGAATGCATCATAAATGCTTCCCTGTGAGTGTGCCTAGCTCTGAAAATAACTAAAGGGGAAAGTTTATTAGACAAGGGGCTGTGAAAAGGAAAGACTAGCAAAGAAGAAAGAAGGCCAATCACAGCAGATTCTCCTTGTGCTATTAGCCAGCTGCTGAGTGACATAAATCCTTTTACAACATGATCCTCAATCAAGAGGGCTCATTCAAGTGTCCCATGGACATTAAGAGAAAAAGTACTGATCTCTGCACTAAGCAATAATACACTGGGGTCCAAAGGAGGGATATCTGTGTGCCTTCTGGAAAGAGGTACAAGTCAACGGTTAAGGGAATAGAATGATACTCATTGTGTATAAAGTAGCAAACACTTTTGAGTGGTCACAGTGTACCAGAGAGAGCTACATAAGCTTGACCTCATAGTATATTAAATCACTAGAAGAAACTGTGGTAAGTTTGTTATTCTCATTTTCCTAATGGGGGGAATCGAAAAACAGGAATTAAGAAACTTATTCAAGGGACTTCCCTGTTGGTCCAGTGGTAAAGAATCTGCCTTGCCATGCAGTGGATGAGGGTTCGATCCCTGGTCAGGAAAGGAAGACTCCATGGACCCCAGGGCAACTAAGCCTGTGGGCCACAACTGCAGAGCTTGAGCATTCTGGAGCCTGTGCCTCACAGCGAGAGAAGCATGCATGCTGCCATGAAGAGCCCGAGACCCAGCAGAGCAACCAAAAGAATTTTTTAATTAAAAAAAGGAACTTATTCAAGATAATCATGGCTAGAAAGTGTTGGGGTCACTACATAGGCAGCCTGTATATCATGCAATACTATATAAACTGCTTATGTAATACCTATGCTGCATTACATAGATTGCCTATATCTAAACCGCCAACCCCATGCTATACTGTCACTAATTGTGTGTGTGTGAGTGTGTGTGTGTGTGTGTGTGTGAGAGAGAGAGAGAGAGAGAGGGGGGGGGATTAGGAGATTGCATGTATAGCTTATATTTATATGACTTGTATTAACATAGAAAATTTCTGGAAGGCAGCCAAGAAACTGTTAGGAGTCTGTTCCTCTGGAGAGTGGGGATGAAATAATCAGATGACTTACTTGTCTCGTTGTACCCCTACTACACTGTCTCAGGAATTCATTCAGTTGAAAGTAATAGAAAACCCAATTAACAGAGACTTAGACAAAACCAGTTTGTCTGACATAACCAGAGGTAGTGTTTAATTGGCTTCCTGATAAAGGGATACTTTTGTGCAGTTATCTTGACCTTTTACTCGCAGTGACTCTCCTTCCTTGCTGTCTTTTTTTCCTCCATAGCCTTTCTCTTCCTCTGGAATCTCTGTACTTTACCTGTGTACCTTGTTTATTGTCTGACTCATGCCAGAATATCAGCTCCATGAGGATAGCGATTTTGTTTTGTTCACAACTGTACCCCCACATCTTAGAATCCTACCCGGTACAGAGTAAATGCTCAATAAACATTTGTTGAATTAATGAACAAATGAAAGTTGCTGTTCAAGACTGAAAAGAGAGTATGTGTGCCACTATTGCTTCTGGCCTCTCTTATCATGAAAACAAGTGCTCTCCCAGAATCCTCCATGCAAATCTCCTCTGTGTTTTATTGGCCAGAACTGGCTCACATAGCATGCTCCTCTCTCTCATTGAAAGGTGCTAGAAATCCATGAGCAGACAACGTCAGAACATGCTTAGCCAGGAAGAAGCAGGGAGTGGGTATGAGCTAGACAATTAGTCATACCACCCACAGATAGTACAGCATTTTATCACATGCATATTCTACTTTTATTTTTTATTTTTCTATTTGTTTTATTTTTTCTTTTTCTTTTTAAAACTTTTTATTTTATATTGGAGCATAGTTGATTAACAATGTCATATTAGTCTCAGGTATACAGCAAAGTGATTCAGTCTTACATATATATATATATATACATATATATATATTTCAAATTATTTTCCCATGTAGGTTATTACAAGTATTGAGCAGAGTTCCCTGTGCTATATAATAGGTCTTTATTGGTTATCTATTCTAAATATAGTAATATGTACATGTCAGCAACATGGATGGACCTGGAGATTATCATACTAAGTAAAATAAATCAGAGAGAGAAAGACAAATATCATATGATATTACTTATATGTGGAATCTAAAAACATTATACAAATGAACTTATTTACAAAGCAGAAATATACTCAAGACTTAGAGAATGAACTTATGGTTACCAGGGAGGAAAGGTGGGGCAGATAGACAGATGGAGAGTTTGGAATTGACATGTGTACACTACTATATTTTATATTTTTCTTGAATACAGATGTCCAGGCCACACTTCAGACTTGCTCAGAATCTCAGAAGGCGAGGCTGGTCATGTGCACTTTTTAAAAATGTTCAAAAGATTTCAATGTGCCATCCATGATAAAAAAAAAAAAAGAACTTCCCAGAGAGTCTGTGCTTATAAATGTAGCAGAAGAATTTTTAAGTCCTGGAAAAGGAAGCGTGACCTGACTCCCAAAAAGAAGTGAGCCCAAGGGATCCTGGTAGATCACGGAACTCAGGCTTTCCATTTTGCAGATGAGTAAACTGAGGCTTCCAGAGGAAAAGAGACTTGTCTAAAGCCTTCCGGACAATCAGCAGCAGGATCAGGGCTAGATTCCAGCGTTGTCTCTCCAACCAATGCTCTGCTCTGTTAAGCTCTTGGCCATCTTTTCCTCCAACACCAAGTGTTCACAGCCAAGGGCAAGACCTTCCCGTTACTCACATTTAACTTTTACAGAGGAACAATAAAGTATCAACTTTCCCTTTCTCTGTTAACTGCATAATCTAGAGTAATAAATTAGTCCCCAAGCAAAAAGATGTCCTTAATCCCCACACTACTTTTCCATATCCCTGTGGTGTATAATGTAAAAGGAGTGTTAGTGGTTAATATCCACTCTCAGCCTTCCCCTTTATATATGTATAAATTTATATTTCATAATTATAGTTGCAGGTTTCCCCTCTGCTCCGCCCCTGCCCTTGAGCTGGAGAGTGACACAGGAAATGATTTATGTTCTCCGGTCAACACTGACAGTCTAATCCCACTCATGTATTTCATGCTGTCTCTGTCCAGTCCATTTTCTCCTGGCCATGAGATAGACACTGGGGCCAGCGTCTCCGTCTCTGCAGGTTCAAAGCAGCATGTGTCTGGAGCTAATGTAGGTATCCCCTCTGAAAGACGCCAGCTTTGGGGTTTCAGAAATGCAGGCAGGGGATCCAAAGTCCTGTTGGTGGATTTATTACTGTTGATTAAATGCCTCATACTCAGTGTCATGCCCTGTCATTGCTGTGAACACTGCAAACTTTCTCTTCTGAGCTCTCTGTCAGAGTAAACCTGAACCATCAGAAAGCTTCCCAGGTAGCTCAGAGGGTAAAGAACCTGCCTGCAATACAGGAGACAAGGGTTTGATCCCTGGGTTGGAAAGATCCCCTGGAGAAGGGAATGGCAACCCACTCCAGTATCCTTACTTGGAGAGTTCCATGGGCAGAGGCTACTTAGGCAGAAAGCAGAAGCATGTATGGCTTTAAAACTGTCAGGGGAAATCTGATAGCAAAACCAAAATGAAAGAGCAAGGTGCCACCTTCCCAGAGATAAAAAGAGCTGCTAGGCTACTTCCCAAAGCCTGTATAGAAATCCAAGGTCAGACTTCATGCTTTCTTGCAAAGGGTGCTGGAACCCATGAGAAGACCATGCATCAATTCAGCGACCCATTGGTTCCAAGATTGTCTCAAATGTTACTCAGTTATGTGCCCTAAACCAGAGATTTAATCCCTCTGAACCCTGGTTGCTCATCTGTGAAAAGAGGATAAGAAAACCTCCCCTATTTAATCCTCAGAGTGACTAGGAGAATGGAAGAAAGTAAGTAATGGACCTGTAATAGATGTAGCAGGTAATATGGGTATATTTGAAGCAACTGAGTCACAGAAGCAACTGAGTCACAGCTCAGCAGTGCTTCGGCTCCCATGCCCATCAGTCAATATTTCTGAGATGTATTTTCCTAGTCATTTAGACATTATATACAACCCTAGTCATCTGTACATCAGTCAAAGGCAAATGTAAAAAATAACCCCTGAGAATCCAAGGTGCTGGTGTAAACGAGACCAATACATCCACTTAGCTGCTTCGTTGTTTTTCATTTCTATGCAGAAAATTGGTATTACATAGACTTTAAAAGGTAGGGGAAGCCAATCATATGCTATAAAAAATAATACAGCAGCTCAGATCATCTGTATATTAGGTGAGGTGGTTATTTCTTGAAACAGCATCATCTCAGCAAGTAAGCATTTCATTAGAAATGTTATTTTCCCCAGATTTTAAAGCCAGAAGTTAGTTCAAACCCCAGATTTTCAGAACTAGCTCTGTTACACTGGGCAAGTTAAGCTCTCTTAGGATCCAACTTCTGTAAAACAAAACAAATGATTTCTAATATCAAGCAGACATTACAACTAAACTGTAAACTCCACGGGGACAGAAATTTTCATCATCTCTTTGAACTAAATTCACAGCCCCTAAGTCAGTGCTCTTAAAAAATAAGAACTCAGTGAATACTTGGCAAAGGAATGAATGAAGGTATAAAGGTTCTTAACTTCATGCCTAGAGTCTTGGGAGCATTCAATAAATACTAAGCCACTTTCTCAAAGTACTGCAGTGCTAGATAAGTGATTTCAGGATGATGCAAATAATATTTAACTCATCTGAATGTAACCTACATGAGGCAGGAAAGTGTTTTGTTCAGTTCTGAATCCTCACCTCCTAGAACCGTGCCCAGCATTCAGTAGGCACTCAGAAAATGTCTATTGAATAAATGATTTGTTCGTTCTTCCCAGACAGGTCATGTGCTACTTAAAGAGAAGAATTTTCTTATATTCTCACCCCGACTGTGTGTACACAAAAGATATTCAAGCGTTCAAAGCAGATGAGTTCAGTGGACCATCAGGGGCTCAAGGTTTCTTAGAACCACCACGATCTGTCAATTACATGTAAGTATCATGAGGATTATACAATACTTTTGACACCAAAGTAAAGGAAACATCTTCTATTGCCCTGGAAACTTCCTGAAGACAGAATTTTGAGAGAAAATTGCACAAGAAAATACTCACTGTGAAATTTCACTACCTCTGTCACTATGAAAAATGTCCTGGAAAAGGATTTTTCTTATAAAACAGCAACTTATGAAAGTAATCAGTGCTGGAAAGCTCAAAGATAGATGAAGAAAACAAGAGGAACCGATCCAATATCTCTGGTTTTATGAATAGACGATTCCACCATCCCACTCATTTGTAAGATTCTCATGAGATCTTTTTTTTACAGCAGGTTATGAATCATCTTCATGATATCTTTAAATGGATGATCAATACTATATTTTCCCATAAAATGTTTGGTTTGAAATCCGATTTTAAGTGCATTAGAGTTTTTGTGCACCGAATGGGTGAATGCCATAATAAATTGTCATCAAATATGAAAGAAATATAGCAGAGATTAATTGCCATATTTATTTATGAGTCTATAAAATACCTTGTGAAAGTCCTGGCACATTTTTGGGATACCAATTTGAACCTTCAGGAAAGTTAAAAGCATTAAAAGAGACTGCAAGGAGATTTATTATCAGAATGTTTTTAATTGCAGACCTAAGCAGACATGCAGGTATTAGAATGGCTATGCCCCTAATGGGCATGTCTCATGTGTTTCTCTTTTTTTCCCTCCTTTAAAAATGATATACTTCCCATATTTTTATTGATTTGTGAAAATTTGTCATAAATTACTCTGGCCAGCATGTGACATCACAAATGGTCCCAGCTTCCCTAAAGTAGCGGGCCCCAGGTGGCACAACAAAGAAGGCTCCTGGCCAGTTCTAATGCTCAGTTTTAAAAGTAGGAGAAACCCCAGTGAAATAGAAAACTAGCAGAATGCAGCAAATCAGACAAAATGTGTGTGGCTTGAAGCTGCTCGTATTTTAATTGAAGCCTTAAAGTCTATGACAGTGAAATACATTAGGGAGAAGAATGACAAAATAGCATCCTTTAAAATGGCCTATTAGCAATGGTCCAGTTAGAGAGTTGTATGCAAAAAGGCACAGTCCCTGGCTAGCATCAGAGCCAGCACCAAATCAGCTCCCTTTCCTACCGGGCTTGGCCATGGAGGTCTGTTCTCTAGTTGTACACTCAACCACTCTTGGGCCCTGTTGCAAAGGGGGAAAAGTACATAGCATCTTATCCTAGCAAGTCTTCATATGTGGCCTCTTTCAGGTCTTTGTTTTTTAACATGCACTTTTTTCCACCAAAGACTTTGGCTTCTGGAACTGTTCCCTGGCTCTCAAATCCATACATCACTTGTTGACTTTCAATTTTAATTCCTTGAGATTCCTTGAGCTATCATGAGAAAAATGTCAAAGATAAAAATAATGAAGAACTTCTATACATAAAAGCTGCTTTGTAACTGAGAAGTTAATGCACCAATCCCCCCAGGCTACTGATGCAAAACAAAGATTAAAATATGTATATACAAATGTAAATAATTTGGTTGGTAAATATATATATATACTGACCCAGGGATCAAACCCGGGTCTCCCAACTATGTTTATAGGGAACCTGAGTTTGATCTCTGGATGGGAAAGATCCCCTGGAGAAGGAAATGGCAACCCACTCCAGTATTCTTGCCTGGAGAATTTCATGGACAGAAGAGCCTAGCAGGCTACAGTCCATGGGGTTGCAAAGAGTCAGACACGACTGAGAGACTAATACTTTCACATGTATATATATATATATACACACACACACACATATATATATATATATCTTCCTGACACAGTCACTAACCAAATTGCATTAATTGTTTTATAAACCATCATAGATACATAGGTATAATCTTGGGTGGAACTTTTTAGAAGTTTTTTGTTGTTGCTGGGATTTTTAAATTATTATTATTCTTATTCATCACAGATGGGTCTGTTTGTCATTTTCTATTTTAATTAATGATCTTCATCTTCTAAAACTCCTAAATTATCACATAAGCTCTTTCATTTTTATGAAAATGAAGTTGATATAAAAGCATGTAGTAGAGACTTGAACTAATGTGCTTACTGTGGTGTCTCTTCAGATCTTTCTGGGCTAAATTACATTGTGTTATTCCAGGGTACTACATCTCCAGCTGTATCTGGCTTTATATGTTTGAAATAAGGTTTTGTGAAAAGACCCAAACTGCAATCCTGTTTCCTCCTCTGTCATCTGCTCATTTGTGTGATCTGAGGTTTGCTTCCCACCTTTTCAGTTTCCTTATCATGAGCCTTAAATAAGATAAAGCAGAGGGGTTTAAGATAGCTTCCAAGAATCTACAAATGCAAAGGAATATTATTATCACCAAGCGACCATTTTTTAAGTCTGAGCTCAGGTTTGTACTTGGCTTGCTGACACACAGGATCTCTGCATTGTCTCATTTTTCACTTTATCTAGAAGTTCATTCTTTCTTTCTATTTGCCACCTTCCTAACTAGCAACATCAACATCCTCATCTGGGAATTATTGCCTTTTTATTTTCCTCTCCTGATGCCAGAGTTGCTGCTGACAATATGTGTTCAGGCAAGGCAGGGGCTCACTGTGTTTCACAATCAGATGCCATGCACACTACTTCCGTCAAAACAATTAGTGTTCATTTCGGTTTTACTCAGGGAGACCTGTGGTGACTGATCAGTATAAATTATAGATGCACGTGTCCAGATGCACTTGTTCATTCATGCATAGATTTGAGGAGATGTCATCCTTCTCAGTTCAAAAACAGTCACTAAAAAAAAATTCTTACTTAGAAAATGTAACAGCACGTTTTCATCAGTGTTATTTTATCCATATACTCACACATTCCATCTATGATCTGAGGCATCTAAAGTTGATTTGGGGCATTTTGCAGTTATGATCCTCTCCCTGTAAAATCTGTTGTCTTTCTAAATCATTAGGAAATCAGAGATATTTAAAATATTCAAAATAGTACAGTATGATTTCTTCTCATTTTTTTTTGTGTGTGGCACCTGCATTCAGGTTCACTATCAAGACACATCCTTTACTCTGCCTGCTTAAGACCTTCAGTACGTTTCAATCAAAGCAACCTGAACTTCAAATAAACAATGTCAGATTAGTACTCTCCCTGCTCCAAAGAGGCCTTTGACTGTTGACTGTTTAAGATTTGTTTTAATGAGCGGTTAGAGGCACCATCAAAAGAATCTGTATCATCTGTATAAAACAAGGTGGAATGACTCCCTTAAATATAATCGGATCGGTATTCGATAAGTTTATTTACTTGCTTCAGTAAAATTCAAGACGGACACACAGACAATTAGGCAGTTCTCCCCAAACTAAATGAATCAGGGCTGAACAAAGCAAAGCAAAGCAAAGCCAGCACGGTGGAGAGGCTCAGGGCACTTAGCTGTCTGTCAGTGTGACTGCCTGTCAACAAGTCCGGAAGAGAGCAAATTCCATGGCAGCTTCCCTGAATCACTTTCCAGGAAACACTCGTTTTCACCAGAGGTTTCTGCCAGACAGAGGTTGATACTGGTTGAACCTGATGGTTTGGTTTTGTAATGAGGGCCCCCAAATAATGGGAAAAGGCACACTTCATAGGAACACTTATAGGGAACCCTACTACATGCTTAAGGTGGTGACAATCAAATGTCAGTGGCACCAAGTAGGTTTGCTTTGGGTGCCACCTCTCTCCAGAAAAGCAATGTGAAATCAAGGTCTCCATGCCTGAAAAGAGCAGCCTTCCTCTTATACCTCCAAAGGTATAAGACATTCTTATACTTTAAAGCAACTTTGAACACAATAGAAAGAAAGATACCTTAACAGAAAAGCCAGCTCTTTTGTTTGTTTTCTTTTCTGCAGATGAAGAAAAATGCTGAAGCATTTATAGTCACACCTCCCAATTCACTTCACCACTGTTCTTCCTCCTCTTTTCTTTCTTTTTTTTTCTAAATCATGTTGCTTTTCTTTAATCCTAGAGAGGGAAGACAAGAGGTAGGCCTGGAGGCCCTGCACACAGCACTGATACCACAGAGATCTTATAAATCAGCTGAAAAATCAATAAATCCTATATGGTAGTTTCTCCTTTGCAACCAGATCGTCAGGGGACAGAACTAATGCTTTTTCTTCAGCACTCTCCCCATTTTTCTGTCATTAAAAAAAAAAAAAAATCTGCTTAGGAATGAATGGGCAATCAAAGTTGCTGAGTAAGTATTTCAACTACCTAATTTTATTACTTTACAATTGACATACCTTCCCTCTGGAAATGTTTGCAATTAATTAATTAGCGGTAATCTCCCCCAAGGGACTAATTTAATGAATTCTCTCCAATTTTTACTTAAAAAAATAGATGTATCCCAGCTGCAAACGTGTAGATGGCTCCAAAGTGCATTTTGAAAAATCAAGGAATCTTATCTATTACGGTGAATTTTTATCACTAAATCAATCTGGCGCTAACTGTAATTCTTCTTCTAACTAGGGTTTCCCCGGGTTGAACGCAAGGTTTCTCCAAGGTAACAACACGCAGTAGCCGCAGCCAGGAAACCTCGCTGGGTTTGTTCGTATTTGGAACGGATCTGGTGCTCCTGTTCATCATCTATTAGGCGGTGGAGTCTGCGGTTTGCCGCTTATTCAAGCTCCGTGCGCGTTCTGCAGAATCTGTAAAGAAAAAAGAAGCCGGCGTCGTTCTAAAGAGGTCGCTGACTTCCAGGCACACTAGTCTCCGCTGAAAGGTGCCTGAGGAAAAGTTCGGGGTCAGGGACCCAGACCTTACCCGTCCCTGGGCTTCCTCCTTGCCTGGCCAGAACCCAGGTCAGAGATCCAGGTTGTTCTTAACCTCCAGGCCACACGTTCTTGCGTTTCAGCTAGAAAATAAAGCTAGGCCCTTGAACCACCACCCTCGGTTTCTCTGGGGAGGCGCAGAGAGGGCCTGGGAGAGTGTTTTGTAAGATGTAAAGCTCGGTGACCCCTCGAGTGACATTCTGAGACAATCTAAGGTGTCTGGCCTGAAAACCCTAGAGTTCCACTCGGATGCCGGATGCCGGCAGCATCCCCGGAAGACCTCCTCCCATCAGACTGACAACCCCTTTACGCCCCCGGATGTCGTGGGGTTGGAGGCCCCAGGAGGCCTGGGGACTGAGCCTTAAGGAGTCCAGCTTCCCGTACTGGCAAACTGGCGGCCCCTTGCCCTGGGGGCCAGGCCTAGAGGACACAGCCCCCTCCCAGGCACCAGTGAGCTCGTCCGACACCAGTGCCCCTTTGAGGCCCCTGGGATGCAGGGTATGGTCAGATCGCTGGGCCCAGCCAGGAGACCCAGAGTGCAGGGCACCGGCGGCCCTCCCCGCGCGCTGAACCGTGGCTCGCCAGCGCCACCCCCAGCGGAGCGCAGCGGCTGCAGCCCGGCCCCAACGCCTTCGTGCGGCTCCCCGGTCCTCCGTGGACCCAGCGAGCGGCGCGCATGAGGCAGCCAAGTCTCGCCTTCCGAAAAGACGCCCGGGGGTCTCCGCCCGCTTTCTGCAGATGCCCAGGGGGGTCCGACTTGGCGCCTTTCCCCACACAGTCCGAGGGGGGAATCTGAACTTGACCTGGAGGGGGCGCTATTCGGTCTATTGGAGGACCCAGAGAGCAGCAGAGGAACCTGGGGTCAAGACCCTAGTAAAGACCGGGTGATGGAGATCCTGGATCGAGCTAGACTACTAGCGCGGGGAGCCAGGCCCCCGGGGACAAAAGACAGCCGGAACAGTGGATCCACCGACGCTGCCCTCAACGAGCTGGGGGCCCGCGGCGCGAACAAACTTTCCTGCAACGGAGGTGGAGGGTGGGGGGCCGGGCTGGAGGCTTGTCCCCCGAGCCTCTGCACTCCTCCACCTGCCAGCGTTCCACCTCCGCCCAGCCTTCGCCCACCCCTGTTTCCTCCCCTCCCCCGCGCGCCTCTGTTCACTTAGACTCCTCATCTCTCTCCTCTCCCCTCCTCCTTCTCCCTCTAGCCTTTCTCCCCCACTTTCCTCCTGTTGTTTCTCCAGTCTCTTCTTTTGTATTCTCTCCTCCCTCGCCGCCCGGTGCTTCTCTCCTCCTCCGGGCCGCAGGGGAGGAGGTCTGCGCGCTGCGCCCGGGGCCTGCGCGACGCGGTGGGAGGCGTTTCTCCTACTTCTCCCGGGTAATTTGGAGAGATTGTATGTGCGCGCGCGCGTGAGCTTAAGGCGAAAAGGGGTAGGATCCTGCGCCAAGCAGAGAGGGTCAGGGTCTTTGACGTTCCTCACCAGCTGCACAAACCTCCCGGAACAAGTGTGAGTGTGGTTAAGAGTGCGTGCGCGCGCACGGGCTGGCTGCGCTTGGCAGGCTTGGTGGCCCGGGGCCCCAGGGCCTGGGGGCCCTCCTGGCGGCCCAGGATTACCGTGACGTCACATTGAGCCTCTGGCCACCTTGCACTGGGGCACCTCGGGAGCCGCACAGCCCCGCACCGCGCCTCACCTGGCCTCGCCGCCGCGCGCTTTTGGGAACCCTCATCCTCTCCCTTCCCCTGCCCATCCATGGGCCCTTCTGTCTTCCGGACCACGCGGGCCGGAGGGGAGCCTTCTGGAGCGCAGGGCTCGGCAGCCGGGCTGCCTTCGGCTCTGCCTCCAGCCACACCAAGCCGGCGGAGGACCCAGCACTGGGCACCGGCGACCGTGTAAGGAACCGAGGCCGCGGACGGCTGGAGGCTGCAACCCGCAAGAGAAGAGGGCGGCGGGGTCACAACAGTGACAATGTCCTTCCCGCACTTTGGACACCCTTACGGCAGTGCTTCCCAGGTAAGAGCCGCCCCCATGGGGGATGGGGGCAGACTGGAAGGAGGGAGCGCCCAGTGCCGGAGCCTGCCCCTCAAAGCCCTCCTCTCCCACGAGTTCCCAGGGAAACCAGAGAGATCAGGAACCTGGGTAGTGTACCGCAGACCCCTCTGACATGCCCCATCCCTGTTAGAGAATGCGCCTCTCCCCCAGGCAAGCTGAAGAATCGTGTGACCCGAAACCTGGACACTCTGACCTCGCGCTCCGCGAGGTGGGTGGGATCTCGGGAACCTTCCAGACATGCCTCCTTGCTGTACAGATATCCGAGGTGGCCGGGAGGGTCTCAGACTCCTTCCCACTCTTTTTCCGGGCTCGTTCGTTTGTGATCCTCTGTTCTTTTTCTCTCCCTTCCATGGGGAGGTCCAAGCTCTCGGCTGCCAGGTCCTTCGATTTTCCAGATCTGGGTGGGCACTGTGCAGTGACAGGGTCTCCTGGGGAAATTCTGGAGACGCCCACCCCTGTTCAGTTTCTCAGCAGAGAGCCCAAGGACCAGCCCCAGCTTGACCTCTGCCCTGCTTTGTGATCTCCGATAAGCCTCCTACTCCCGATAGTCCTCATTCCCTCTCTATATAGGAAGAGTGAGACGTGGTCTCTAAGGCAAACTTCAAGTTCGGCCTTGGTAGGATCCTGTGGCTGCGAGGAGGGAGGGTTCCCCAGGGAACTGGCCGAGTCCGGCTTTTGTATTCGGGTTTCAGAACCTTCCCATGGCCCGGACCCCTGGAATTCTGGAGCTTTAGCAAAGCTTTAGGAGTGTCTATAAAGGCGGTTTGGATAAATGGCGTCTAGGGATCATTTCCGTCCCAGTCCTCAGGAGAACGCTGAGCTCAAGGGGGATGAAGTTCATATTGAGGGAAGGACTGATCTGGCAGTTCCGCCGCTGCTCCCGCCAGCCCGAGGCGCCGATCTCTGACCTCCGGTGCCCTCTCTCTCGCCCCCGTAGTTTCTGGTGTCTGCAAGTTCCGGTGCCACTTGCTGCGAATCGGCCCCGCGCTCGGTCCCAGACGTGGCCTCGGGCTCCACCCCGGCGGCCGCGCTCTGCTGCGCACCCTGCGACAGTCGGCTGCTGGGCAGTACGAGGCCCGAGCT
The DNA here is from genome assembly GCA_007570785.1 of Antilocapra americana. Lineage (NCBI taxonomy): Eukaryota > Metazoa > Chordata > Mammalia > Artiodactyla > Antilocapridae > Antilocapra > Antilocapra americana. Next base: position 359,080 of record ML663568.1, on the reverse strand, counting down.
GGGCGCGGCCCTGGGCATCTATGGAGCTCCCTACTCGGCCGCTGCAGCTGCCCAGAGCTACCCAGGCTACCTGCCCTACAGCCCCGAGCCGCCGGCGCTGTACGGGGCACTGGTGAGTACCCGGGGTGGAGCCTGGGTCCGCGCGACAGAACCCACTCGCCTGGGGTCAGGAGCGGCAGGGGGGAAATCCCATGTGATATTTACTGCCGTACAGCACCACTTCCAGGAAAGGAAATGGTTAGGGTTCTATATAAAGTAAAATAAATAAATAAATAAAACATCTTTACAACATGTTACAGTTTGTAGAAGTCCATCCTGTTTGGAAAACATCTGTACCTCGATTAGGCAAGTCATCACTAGGCTCAGTGTACAGATGAGGAAATTAAGGTTCAGAGTGGCTTGAATAACCTTACCCAAAGTCACAGAGATAGAAGGAGGCAGAGAATGGCTCCGGAAAGGGAATGAGAAAGTGCCCCAGCTGTTGGGAGGTGATTGGGGAGACACAAGTAGTAACGGTTAAATGGCTAAATGACAGCGAATATTGCTTATGCTGCACCAAGAATTCTGCCAAGCATTTTTCTTCAGTAACCTTTAGGCATGATTGTCATCCCATTTACCAAGAGGCAACTGAGGCATAGAGAGGTTAAACAGCTGTGCCCAGGATCACACAGTCAATGTGAGTGGTGGTGCTGCAGTGCCAACCAGACTTGACTCCAGAGTTCACACCCTTAGCAACTCCCCAACCCTCTTCCTCCTCCCCAAATGTAGTCTTTATTTCTTACCTCCTCCCCCTCCAGAATCCACAGTATGAATTTAAGGAGGCTGCGGGGAACTTTACATCCAGCCTGGCACAACCAGGAGCCTATTACCCCTATGAGCCGACACTGGGGCAGTACCAGTATGATCGGTAAGGCATGGGGCATTGGTGGCTGGCATCACAAGTCCCTTCCTCCTCTCCTGCCAAGGTAGAACGAATCCACAGAGCATGGGGTGGGGGACTGTGGGCTAGGATGGTGAGACGAACGTCACTTTCTTCAGGGACAGAGATTGTCTCCTGCCTGCAGCCCTAGGTTCCCAGCCCCAGAACTGTGAACCAGGTTCTCCCCACAGGTATGGAGCAGTGGAACTGAGTGCTGCTGGGCGCAGAAAGAATGCCACCCGGGAGACCACTAGCACACTCAAGGCCTGGCTCAACGAGCACCGCAAGAACCCCTACCCCACCAAGGGCGAGAAGATCATGCTGGCCATCATCACCAAGATGACCCTCACCCAGGTGTCCACCTGGTTCGCCAACGCACGCCGGCGCCTCAAGAAGGAGAACAAGATGACCTGGGCGCCCAAGAACAAAGGCGTGGAAGAAAGGAAGGAGGAGGGTGGGACAGAGGAATTGCTGGGCTGCCTAAATGGTGACACCAAAGGTACTCCCATATTCCCTGCCCCAACATACATGGGTTTTCCAACCATCAAACAGTTTGATTGGATTTTCACAACCACCCCCGCGGCGTAGCTTCTACAGAAGGCTTCCCCTGGCTTCCTTTCACACCTGCAACCCCTGCATGCCCCAGGGCCTTTGCCTGTGCAATCAGTTCCCTTTGCCTGGAATTCCCTATGGAACTGGGCACTGCCTTCTTCTAGACTTGAAAGCACCACCTCTAGAAAGCCTTCCCTGTGCACCCACACCACCTAGCTTCCCAAGTTATTCTCTACCACATGTGTCTACTTTATTTCCTGTGGCATACTTACCCGGTTAGGGATGTCATCTCCACCAGAGAGAACCTTATCCACTGCTGTATTCTCTAAATTCCTAATACTTTAGTGCCTCAATGATGTCTGGCACATAGCTGGTGCTCAGTAAATATTTTCTGAATTAAATAATACGCACCAGCCACCAGTGAGTGTTGAAATTGGATTAAAAACTGCCCTCTGCATTTTTAAGGCTGAGAAGCTGAGATCCAGGTCTTAGGGAAAAGTGTCCATTTCCTTGGGCTAAAAGGCGAGGGCTCTTTCGAAGGGTGCGAGCAGGTCTAAGGGGGGGGAATTCTTTCCCAGCCGCAGGCCAGCAGCTCAGGGGCAAGTGTTGGAGGCGCTGTGGCCATCCTGGTGAATTACACCGAGTCTGCCCTGAGTGCAGGGCGCATCTTGCTAAAAGCTTCTCGGGCATGGGCACTCCCGAGGATTTCCCTTGGGGGCTGGGGCTTTTCTCACTCGTTCTTGACTTCCCTCAGACGTTACTGCTGGCCAAGAGGCCCGGGGGCTCCGGCTGAGTGACCTGGAGGACCTGGAGGAAGAAGAGGAGGAGGAGGCGGATGAAGAGGAGGCAGTGGCCGCAGCTACGGACAGACTGGTTGAGCTCCATAAAGACACTCAGTCGCTGCCGGGGGCGCAATGTGTCGCCGCTCGAGAGGGCCGGCCGGAGCGCAGGGAGTGCAGTCTGGTGGCACCCCGCTTCTCATTCACTGAGCCCCCCAGATCGGGAGAAGCCGACTTCCTCCGGGCCGAGCCAGGGGGTCCCACGTTGACCATGCACTACCCCTGCAGCGAGAAACCACCACGCATCTGGTCTCTGGCTCACACGGCAGCCGCCAGCGTCGTCGAAGGGGCACCTCCAAACTTGCCCCAGCCACGAAGTCCTGAGCACCATCTGATTCCCGGACAGCCTCCAGGCCCGGGCGCGCGACCCGCGGTCCCCAGAGACTCCGCGTGCCAAGAGTCTCCCCGAGTAGCCAAAGCCTTCGGAAACCCCACGTTTGCCCTGCAGGGACTGCCGCTGAACTGTGTGCCGTGCCCGCGGCGGAGGGAGCCGGCGGTGCGGTGCCAGTACCCATCCGGAGCAGAAGGTAGTGGGCCCCCAACGGCGCGCTGGGCGTGTCTGACCAAAATACCTGTCCCCTCCCCACCTTCCCTCACCCCACCTTCCCTCACCCCACTCCCCGTATCCCAAGTCCTGGGTACCAAGCCGCTGCACAGGCTCTCTGCCCAGGTTCAGACCTAGCCTAGCTCAAGAGTGTCTCAAGTGTTTCACTCCTTGAAACAGAAGCTTAGAGATCAAAGTTCTAGCTCATGAATCTTAAAACCAAATACTAGATTAGGCTAAAATGAGACAGTAACTTATTAGGAAACACTTAGAAAGTCATTGAAGAGAAGGTCAGCTTAGGTCTCTCCAGATGTGCTAGATGGGCACTGTCATGATCCTCCAGCCCAGGCATTCTTGTCCCCTGCCTGCCCTTTGGAGGAGGCCAGCTGGCTCCCCTTATGGTCTTGTACCAAGAGTTTGCTAGGGCTAGGCAGGCACCAAGGCTTTCCCAGAAGTCTCAGGGGAAACCCTACAGTCGGTTCAAGGCCAGTGCTTAAGGCCAGAAGCTCTCCGGGCAGCCCTCTGAAATCCGTAGGGGTGTAGTTCAGGTGAGTGCTGTTCCAGTAGGGCCCTCTTACCCCCAAGCTGGGTAGGACTGTCAATCAGCTGTCTCCTGCACCTGGCTGGTTCACTGGTTCACTGGCTGTGTTGGGTTGGAAGGGAATTTCACCCCACAAAGGGATATTCCCAAAGCATTTGGAAGCCTCCAGCAATTACCATCAGATTCTGCTCTTTGAAGTTATTTCTCTCAGGATTAACTACTAGCTTAGAAAATTGGGTTACACTGTTATTTGAATTTCCACCTAACGGGGTCCAAATGTTACCTCTGGCAAGCAAATTGCCTCTAGACCTTGGATTCCCTTGGGATGAGACACCACCGACCTCGGATTTCCTAGAAATCGCCCCTGAGTGGCCTTCGGGTTTTAATCAACCTTTCCTCTCTCAGCAGGTTAGCGCAATGGCTGCGATTAGCAGAAGCATCCTGGAAATAAGCCCTGCTTTTTGGAACTCACCTCCACGCTAAGAAGCTGAGAGACCCCAGGGTCTGGGGCTCTCACTTTGCCTAAGAGACTGACACACAGAAATACTCCGACTGGCCCTCCTGGCACACAGAGGAGGGGAGTGGCTGGCAGAGGTCGATCTTGTCAGATCCCTGGAGGAAGTGGGAGGGCACCTTGGGGAAGGTCAAATGGGAAGGCTGGGCAGGTGTGCCCAGGGCATCCAGCTCAGCAATCTAGTCTGCCTCTCCCATCTGGATTCAGGTCTCAAGCCACTCCCTCTCCTGTTCACTCACCCCATCACCCTCACTTTGTAACTTCAATGCTGACCTGACTCCTAAGGACCACGTGTGTCTCCTCCCTCTTCTCACTCTTTGTGTCCTTAAAAATAATCCACTGAACCCAAGCTGTGTGGCCTGTTTGCAACTGGGGAGCTCGGCGAGGTCGGGGTGGTGGGAAGGAGGGGATGAGGTCTGGGGTTCTGGAGACAGGGCAGGCAGCATGGGCTGCAGGTTTCAGTCCCTTTTGTAGCTGGGAGAGAAGTTGGCAATGTAATTGCCAAGGTCTACCAAACTTTGTGGACCCAACCAAGTCGGAGACCTGTGGGACTCCCGGCTGATTCCGGGGAGTTGGAGGTGGGGAACGAGGGCGCTACGTGGGGTTGGGGCAGGAAAGGGGAGAGGGGAGCTGTCAGGATATCTGGGTAGAAGCTGGATTTGTTTCTGAGTTCGCACTTGGTTTTGAAGTTTCTTGGGAGGAGGGGCGATGGGGTCCTCTCGGCTATGTTTGGGCGTGCTCCACCTCTCTGACCCAAAGGCCAAGGTCGGACAGCTTGCGAGGTTGATTAGAGGCGAGAAAGGGGCATCCTTCCCGTTTAATCAAGTGTCAGCAAACACTTCCGGTACAGGCCAACCAAGGGGAGCGGATGAGCGGTGAAAGCTGCTTTGTCCCGGGAGTGAGCAGCGTCCAGACTAGGGCTGGGGAGTGCGGAGGGGCGGAGGTGAGAGCCCGGAGTTTGTGTCCCCGGCCCCGCGGCTTTGGCTTTAGCCCGCGAGTGCGTTTGCCGCTGCGCCCGAGGAAAGAGGGAGACGAACCCCGGACGGTCCGGGGAGCCGATGGGAACGGGGAGGCAGGAGGGAGGGCTGCTGGGGTGTGCGCCTCGGGGCCGTGTCTCCACTGCAGGGCTTCGGCCCCTCCAGCCGTGACTGGGTGACAGCCTTTCAGACCAGCGCGGTGCCAGCAGACTGGTCACTGAAGTCTGGGACAGGAGGGCTCTGCAACCTTGAGAGGAGATTGCAAGAACCTCGGAGGCTGCAGAGAGGAAAAGTGGGTGTTTAAAACATCAGGGGGAACAGGCCACCCCCCCCCAACTCTGCCTTCTTTTCTATAGAGTAGTCAGAGATAATGAATTACAAAAGCACAAACCCCTTCCTCCGTTCCGATGAGGAAACTGAGGCCAAATGACAGGGCAGAGACTGACTAGGAGTCATAGAGAACCCATGGTGAGGATAAATCCAACTCTCCACTCAGCCTCCAAGGCCCGCTTTCGCTCTGACTTCTCTCCCTCTTCCTCTGGGAAACCCCCTCCCTGCCTTCTTTTTGCTCCTGGGTGACAGCTGTTCCTACCCCCAGCCTCTCCGGGGACCCTCCAGTCGTCCTCACTGTCCGGAGGCTTAGGGTCCGGGAAATTAAACTGCGAAAAGATAAACATTATTTCCAGTCGGCTTTGCGGGATTAACGCTTGTAATAAAGAGCATTAGCTAGAGGTTTCTTTCAAGGCACTCTCGACCCCACCCCCTCCTAGGGGGCCAGGTAAACCCACCCCAACCCACCCTAGCCCTACCCCACCGCCAGGCTGCCAAGCCAGTTCCCAGGGCCTCCGGTTCGAAGTGGGGCACCAGCTAGCCATTCTGTGGAGGGGAGAGGGGAGAGGGGAGCATCTCATGGAGTCAGATTTCCAGATGGGAAAGTGAACGAATGCCAAAGAGAAGAGACTCACCTAAATCAAGGTCATGTGACTGAACTGGGACTAGGATGCAGAGTATAGGGAGGGATGGTCATGGGCAGAGGGTTTACCTGCACGATGCCTCCAGTCATGCAGCTTTTATAGGACCCTGAACATCGGAAAAGAAGGTCCAGGTACCATCCAGGACCTTCTCTACAGGATCCAGCCTCTCCCCACCTCCCACAACCCAGAGCAGAAGCCTGTAGCCCAGGCTTGTCCCAAAGATCTGGGCCTTGTTGGCTGGAGTGTGAGAAGGGCTGGAGTATGAGAAGGGCCAAAAAGAGGAGACTTCAATCCCAGGAAATGGCTTGGCCACCTCAATCCCATTGTGTTGCATGCTCAGTTGTGTCCTACTCTTTGCAATCCCCTGGACTACAACCTGCCAGGCTCCTCTGTCCATGGAATTTTTCCAGGCAAGAATACTGGAGTGGGTCGCCATGTCCTCCTCCAAGTGATCTTCCCAACCCAGGGGTCGAACCCACCTCTCCTGTGTCTCCTGAATTAGCAGGCAGATTCTTTACCACTGAGCCACCTGGGAAGCCTATTACTCCCTCGATATGTGGCCATGGACAAGCCCCTTGCCCACTCTTAGTTTCCCCAGCGGTCAAGTACAGAGATAATCTAGTTCTTCATCCTTGTGCTCAGTGTTCGCTACAGAGCTGATGGTCGGCTCCAGGAGTACAGCCAAAGGCCTGAGAATGGCGAGTCTGAGCCTGCGATCCCAGCCTCCAGCCCCCAGCAACAATCTGTTCCCACTATCTCTGCCCCCACTGACAGCCTCCTGCAAATCTCCCAATATAATCTCCCAGAATCATATTTTGAATACTGTTTTGATTAAACACCAGAGCAAGGGGGGGGGGATGCAACTGGGCTGTCCTTGGCTGAGCCTGCTGGGGCCTGCAGACAGCTGGCCTGTGAGCTCTGCAAAGTGAGCTACGGTCAAGGCAGCAAGGTGACGTTCTCAGGCTTGGAGAGACTGTAGGAGGGTCTCTCCAAACTCCCTTGATGACAAATGTGTTTCTTCCCTCAGCCGGGGAACAACCACCAGAGGACTGGGTAGAGGGAGACTGAGCCGAGGGAGCTGTAGCACATAAGTGCCTTCTTCCCTTATTGATTTCTTTCTGGCCAGTAGTCATGACATTGGCATGGGACTCACTAGATGACCTCTGTGATCACTTTTGGCTGCAACATCCTATGACCCTGGTAATGACGATAAGAGCTTATAAAGCCCTTACCGTGTGCCAGACTCAGTGCCATATCCTTTAAATGCACTGACTGATTTATACATTGCAAGAGTCCCAGGAACCTTTGTATTTTCTAGTATGTCCCATCTACTCATTGAAAGAATAAGCAGCTCAGAGAAGTAAAATACCTTGACGTCATTTATCCAGTTAGCAAGTAAAGAAGTCAGACCCTGAGTAAGGCTGATTCTTAACTACTAGGTGAAAGAGAAGATTAGTCGCTCAGTTGTGTCTGACTCTTTGCAACCCTATGGACTATATAGCCCACCAGGCTCCTCTGTCCATGGAATTTTCCAGGCAAGAATACTGGAGTGGGTAGTCATTCCCCTCTTCAGGGGATCTTCCCAACCCAAGGATCGAACGCAAGTCTCCCACATTGCAGGCAGATTCTTTACCATCTGAGTCACCAGGGAAGCCCCTTAACAACTAAGTTCTACTGTCAGTTCATTTTCTTGTTTTAAAATTCTTTTCTTCTGCTGTGAATAAGAGCCTTGTCTCTGAGACTCTATGAGTGTTATCTGTTGCCTCTGGAGCTCCGGGTTGCCCTGCTTCCTTCTCAGGAAGGGCCAATGGAAAAGGACTTTCAGTGCTTCCTGGACCTACCCCCACATCCTGGCCAAGAGCATCCCCCACTTTCCCACTGCCCACCTTTCCCTGGGTCAAGACTGTCTGAGACAACTCTGGTCAGTGTTTGCTAAAATATAGCCTGTGGATCTCCACCATTGCAATCAGACCATGACTAAGGGACCCCGCTGAGAGGTGGGCTGGAAGATTTGCTTATGTGACAAGCATCCTAGGTAGCCTGAGGGGCCTCTGACCTGAGTAGTAGTAGCTGATCCTCAAGTGGCCAGACCCTAAGTTCAGCCTGACACTTTAAAATGCCTATTGTTGGCCAAGAGTAAATCACATCCCAGTAACAGGTGCAAATATTCCCTCCAGGATTTAATCTGGATTCACATGCAATCACCTCATCTGGTTCGGCTCCCTACCCCCATCCTGAAGCTCAAAGATGAATTGTTATTGGAGGAGCAGGAGGTGACCTAGGAGACGAACATGCCTCCTCCAGCGGTCTGACGATTAACTAGGGTTCCAGAGTTGGAAGCATCTTTGGAACTCCCAGTACCTCTTCATGTAAGAGAATTCTGCCCCCAGACCTGAGCCTGCTGTCCAGAATCCTTACATATTCAAGAAAAATCAACACCATGAAGGGAAGGTTCTATCTTAAGCAAACAAAGAAGTGATGGAAGGGGTGGGTCTCTCACTATCTCCTGTTGCAGCCTTGGCTGCAGTAGGTTCTTTCTTTTTTGAACCATTTCTTTTCTCCACATCCCTCCTGAAATCAATCTCTTGAATCAATGAGTCTTCCTCTTCTCCACAATTCCAGGTTCTTTGTCCTACCCTGTATGCCTTCTCCTTCCCTTGCCCTCTCAATGGGACCTGGTTGGCCCTTACTCTGAGATCAGAGTAAGAATGGAGTCCAATGGCTGTCTCCCAGTTATGCAGAGGAGGACCCCCTCCGTTGGCATGATTTGCATTAAATACTAAGTTGGAGAGTGTGGTTTTGAACTGTGGTGTTGGAAAAGACTCTTGAGAGTCCCTTGGACTGCAAGAAGATCCAACCAGTCCATCCTAAAATAAATTACTCCTGAATATTCATTGGAAGGACTGATGTTGAAGCTGAAACTCCAATACTTTGGCCACCTGATGTGAAGAGCTGACTCATTGGGAAAGACCCTGATGCTGGGAAAGATTGAGGGCAGGAGGAGAAGGGGATGACACAGGATGAGATGGTTGGATGGCATCACTGACTCAGTCAATATTAGTTTGAGTAAACTCTGGGAGTTGGTGATGGACAGGGAGGCCTGGCGTGCTGCGGTCCATGGGGTCTCAAAGAGTCGGACGCAACTGAGCAACTGTACTGAAACTGAAACCGGAGAAGGTGAAGAAGCAGTGACCTGAGTCCTTGGGTAAGTCCCCAAAAGCCTCTGAGATTCAGCTTTCTCCTAGTAGGTTGAAATCATATTGAACTATATGTCTCTTTCACAATTTCTCTAACTGCCACGGAGACAAAGATGTAGGTCAGTGTTACTTAAATTTTGGTCAGTGCAAATCATTGCCCTGACTTTTGCCAAGAGTTGGAGAGATGTTAAAGACATGCTAGCACCAAACAGAGGCTTCTCTTTTGTGAATCAGAGGATTCAAAGAAAGTTCAAGAGGGACTCATTTGGATCACGCTGAGATTCAGCATTATTTAATGCCATGACCAGCTCACATCAAGCCTGGTACACATTCAACTGTTTGGTGAGTTAATCTGTATTAATGTGAAGGGTGATTATTATTTATGAGATCATCAGAGACTGAGGTCTTCCCTCATTGCCTGGGATTCTCTCCAAATTCCAACTTGGCTTTATTTAGACTCTTAGACAACCTGCCTTAGCATAATGCCAACAGTGATAATGATGATGAGTCTAGAGTATTTGTTCTCAACCCTGGGGGTGCATAAAATCAGCCAGGAAAGTGTTTTGTTTTGTTTTGATTTTTCATACCAATATCCAAGCTGTGTGTGCTAAGTCACTTTAATCATGTCCAACTCTTTGCAACCCTATGGACTGTAGCCCTCCAGGCTATGTTCATGGGATTCTCCAGGCAAGAATACTGGAGTGGGTTGCCATACCCTCCTCCAGAGATTCTTCCTGACCCAGAGATTGAGCTAGTGTGTCTTAACATCTTCTGCACTGGCCAGCAGCTTCTTTACCACTAGAGCCACCTGGGAAGCCATACTCCAGACCAACTAAATTCAACCTCTAGGGGCGCGCCCCCACAGTAATTTTGAAACTTTTCAGTAATTCCAATGTATAGCCAAGATTGAGAACCAGTAAACTACAACAAGGCTGTTTCTCTTTCTAGCCCCAACATTTTTTAGAAAGGTGAAGGAGTAAGCGATGAGGCTTAGCAGAAAAAGTTGACAAGCCTCTAGTTGCTCCCTAGACCCTATGGCCTTCATGTTTTCCCCAGGATAAAATGAGGTGTAACAGTTACATTTTTCTATTTTGTTTACAAAGGAGCTCAGAGATGGATGTAATCTGGGACATCAGAGGCCAGTGTCAAGCCAGGGAGAACTTCTTGAGGTCTTGCTCATCTCATATCCCAACTGCCTGCACATGGAGTGGAAGGTCCTAGGCACATGAGCCAAGTCATGCCTGGGACAGCTCAGAGATGGCTCTGAGCAGGGGTGGGAGCCCTTTGGAAGTGTTTCTTGGTGTTTCAATTATGTATTGCAGAGGGGAAAATCTCCCTCGAACTTAATGGCTCAACAGTCATTGATTTTGCCCATGGATTTGACATGTGGGCAGGGTTCAGTGGGAATGATTTGTTTCTGGTCCATGAGGTATTAGTAGATGCAGCTTGACTGGAATTGGAGGACCCACTTCCAAGGAGGATGTGGGGTTCCAGCCTCTGCATAAGTTTCCACCCTTCCCATGGGCTGCTTGAGTTTCCTTACATTGTGGCAGCCAGGTTTGGAGAGCAAGAGGCCTCGGAGAACCTGCAAGATTTCTTATGACCCATGCTCAGAAGTCCCAAGATGTCACTTCTACTGTATTCTGTTGGTTTAGCAAGTCACTAAAGCTTGTCCGGAGTCAGGAGGAGAGGAATTCAACTCTACCATTTAATGGGAGGAGTAGCATAGAGTTTGTAGTAGAGAGCTGGACCATGAAGAAAGCTGAGCGCCGAAGAATTAGTACTTTTAAATTGTGCTGGAGGAGACACTGGAGAGTCCCTTGGACAGCAAGGAGATCAAACCATTCAATCCTAAAGGAAAACAATCTTGAATATTCACTAGAAGGACTGATGCTGAATCTGAAACTCCAATACTGAGGTCACCCTGATGTGAACAGCTGACTCATTGGAAAAGACCCTAATGCTGGGAAATATTGAGGGCAGGAAGAGAAGAGGGCAACAGAGGATGAGATGGTTGGATGGCATCATCAACTCAATGGACATGAGTTTGAGCAAACTCTGGGAGATAGTGAAGGGCAGGAAAGCCTGGCGTGCTTCAGTTCATGGGGTCACAGAGTCAAACATGACTTATGACTGAATAATAACAAACAATCTTTACCCAAATTGGGATCATTGCTGAAGGCACAGTTCTGAACGTACTTGCAGAGTTTATTATTCTCCCATTCAGCTTGTGGATTTGGGGTTCTGTCTTAGTCAGCTAAAGCTGCCATAACGAAATACCACAGCCTGAGTGGCTGAAACAATAGACATTTGTTTTCTCACAATTCCAGTCTGGGAATTTCATGACCAAGGTGCAAGCGAATCTGGTTTCTAGTGAGAGCTTCCTTCTTGGCTCACAGATGGCCACTGTATCATGGTTCCCTCTCATGGTGGAAAGAGAGAACACTGGGGTTTCTTCCTCTCCTTACAAGGGCACCAGTCCTATAGGATTGGGGGCCTACCCTTACTGCCTCATTTGATCTTTATCACCTCTGCACAGGCCCTGTCTTCAAATATAGTCCCACTTGGGTTGAGGGCTTCAACAGAGGGGTCCTGGAGGGCCGTAAACATTTAGCTCATAGCAGACCCTAACGGAGAACCCAAGATAAACAGGTCCAGTTAGGAAGTAGGTGACTGAGAAAAGGGTGCTGGCTCTCTGACCAATGATCTAGACCAGCCACTAGCCAAAGAGATGCTGAGTGGGGTAGACATCTAGCTGCCAATCGTATTCCCTCATCAACATCCTGCCCTGGCAATCATGTCTGCAGCCTCGATGGGGAAGAAGAAGGCAGTAACATATATTCAAGAACCATTAGGTCTCTGACACCACATATAATTTCATAGCACTCTATAAAGGAAGAAACGGAGTTTTCAGAAGCAAAGTCCTGGGACTTCCCTGGTGATCCAGTGGTTAAGAATCTACCTTCCAATGCAGGGGATGTGGTTTGATCCCTGGTCAGGGGACTGAGATCTCACATGCTGTGGGTAACTAAGCCCTTACGCCCCAACTAGAAGGCCTGTGTGCCACAACTAGAGAGCCTGCATGCTGCAACAGAGATCCAGTGCAGCCAAAATTTCAAAATGAATTAAATAAAACAAAACACTCACACAAAAACAAGCAAAGTCCTTTTTCCAAGGTACCACATCTGGAAAATGGCAGAGTTGGGATTCCAACCCAGGTCTGTGTGACTCCCAAAGTCTATGCCATCCTTCAAGGGAAAAGAGAAGGAAGCTGAGTGCCTCCAGTCCAAGACCAGGTTGGGAGCAAAGTGATAAGAACATGACTTCTAAAAGCAGACCACCCATGGTGGATCCATGTCAATGTATGGCAAAACCACTACAATATTGCAAAGTAATTAGCCTCCAATTAAAATAAATAAATTTATATTTAAAAAATAAAAATAAAAGCAGACCTATGGGTTTAAATCCCAACTCTGCCATTTACAGGCTGTGCCACCTGAGGCAAGTGGCATAACCTGTCTAAACCTCAGTTTGCTCATCTCTAAAATGGGAATTATAATAGTGCTTGCCTCATTGGACTGTGGTGAAGACAAAAGAGTTAATATGTAAAGCATTAGAATTGTGTACCTGGTCCATAGTATGCATTATGTAAAATGCTACCTGCAACTTCTTTTACAATGACTGTACCCCCGTGGCCCCTGCCTCCCCAGTGAAGCTTGAAATCACTGTCCCCACCCCCACCAGCCCTGCCTGCCCCATTTCTTCTGCCAACTCGATGTCGCAGCTCACACATGTCCCTCTTACCTAGAGCAAAGACATGGGGTCAGTCTCCTGGGTGTCCATTTAGGGAGAAACTTCACCCAGCAGATTTTTATGAATTGCTCACACTTCCCCTTATCAAGATTAATGGCACCATTGCCCACGGTCAGTCCTTCTGTGGTCTCAGCTAATGACTTCAACCCTCAACACGTTTCCTCTGCATTTGCTTCAGAAAATCGTTCTGAACAGCAAGACTGCTTTAATAGCCACTTGGTACTAATGATGCCTTTTAAGTGCATAAAGAGAATCTCTAAGTACCAAACGGGAGGCCCGCTGACTGGTGACAACAGCTATTGACATTGACACGTGAGGCAAGGTCAGAACGCTGCCCACCACAGGGACTGTCACTGAGCCTAACGGTGGGGATTTTTTTTATTACATTGGAAAGCGCCTCATTTTTTCCTCTGGCTCCTCAAACACACCCACTAGCACCCTTTACTGGATTCAGCTATGTTTGTGTCAGAGCTATCAGCCGATGCTGGTTCTCATTTCACCTTTAAGATTCGGGCCATGGCCAAACTTGCACCATTTTCTCTTCATATTTTCCTTTACATATACTCACTTTTACATTTTAAATACATGTTTTTGAAAAGGAAACTTTGTATTGGTACCTGCTCTTTATGTCTGCCCTTCTCCTGCTGTGTGGCCACCATTCCACACTCAGCTAGTCGAGAGGTGGTGTGGAGGTGTGATTAAGAACGTGGATAGAGAGGCAGCCCTGGTGGCCCAGAGGCTAAGACTCCAGACTGCCAGTGCGGGGGCCTGGGTTTCATCCCTGGTCAGGAAACCAGATACCACATGCCACAACTAGGATCCAGTGAAGCTAAATAAATAAATGTGTGTGTGTGTGTGTGTGTGTGTTAGTCACTCAGTCATATCCAACTCTTTGCAACCCCATGGACTGTAACCACCAGGCTTCCTTGTCAATGAGATTCTCCAACCTTCCATTACTGAAACACATTGGTTCTTGGTCTCACCTTATGCTCAGCTTTTTGTTGGTGGTTGGTGTTTAGGCTCCATCCGTAAGGTTGGGGCAGAGCCGCAGGATGAGGCTGTCCTCGGGGAGGGGATTCCTGAGCACTGGTGAGAGCCGTAAACTTTCAGTGAGCAAAAGAGAGGGGAAGGAATACATGGGGGAGAAGGAGAAATGGAGCCTGGATTGGGGAGAGGAAGTGAAATGAGGACGCGGAGATGAATGGCATGCAGGATGTCAATTCAGAGACTTCAGAGATGAGGAGCCAGCTGTAGGGTGACCAAGCCTGGGATGTTCAGGAAATGAAGTCCCTCAATGCTGGGTTTCCAGTGGATTTTACTTAATGTGCCGTATGCTGTACATTGAATGAATGTGGCAGAAGGGCATGGACTGTTATTGCATTTAGTACAAAACTGAATACTCCAGCATACATTCTAACTGAAGCAAAGACACCTCTAATCTGGGGTGTAGGCAGTATCCTTTTCACTGTGGTCCAGGAGGCAACAGGCCCTGGGATGGATCCAGAAGCTCTGTCTGTGGTTCCTCCCACTCTCCATCTAACTCTTAGCTCCTATCCAGCCCCCCCACCTTCACCGTGACATTTGACATATGACACCCATGAGTTTCACTTGACCCCTTTGTCGAGTGTCATTAAATGGCCTGAAGTTAAAATGTTAATTATCATTAATCATTTTTTATGAAATGGCTTTGCCAAGCCATAAATCCAGCAGAGAGAGGCCTCTTGCGTGGAGCTGACGGTTTATGGAATACTGACTGTCAGAGAAGGCACTTGAATATGTGGATGTTTCTAGAAGGGTAAGTTGTAAAGAGAAAAATGAATGCCTACAGGTGGGAGGGGGTGATAGGCAGTGACTCAGGACACAAAGGGCTTCCCTGGTGGCTCAGACAGTAAAGAATCGGCCAACAATGTAGGAGATCCAGGTTCAATCCATGGTTCAGGAAGATCGCCTGGAGAAGGGAATGGCTACCCACTCCAGTATTCTTCTCCTAGGGAATCCCATGGACAGAGGATCCTGGTGGGTTACAGTCCACTGGGTTGCAAAGCATCTGACACAATGGAGCAACTAACACTGCTACTGCTACAAGAAAACATAATGGCACGGTGAGCCCAGTGGGGGAGAGGGAAGGACAGAAAGAAGTCAGTTTTGTCCACCTTGCTCCCTACACCAAGTGCAGTGACCCATCAGAAGTAGATGTCCAGAAACCTACCTGGAAAGGTGAACAAATCAGGAAGGAGAGAAGAGGTCAGGAAAGAAAAAGAGGAGAAAAGCAGGGGAGACGGAAATTTACAGAGAGTTGGAGAGTAAATCAAAGGCATGTGAAAAGAAAACAGCCCAAATTTCTGACCTTGGGTTCATGACCCTGGAAACCTCAATATATATGGATCTACTTCTTTAGTTTTGGCCAAAGTATGATTTACCTGTTTGATTCCTGTTCAAGAAAAATGTGCCCATCATCAACGATATTCCCTTGTACTCTTAAAAATCTGTTGTGGGGTGGGGGGTAAATCTCATGTCAATTCGTCTTACCCCAAAACAAAACAAAAACAAACACACTCAAAGAGAAACACAGGGAAACTCTGGGAGGTGATGGACATATTTGTTACCTGGGATGTGGGCATGGTTTCACCAGTGTATCCAGCTGCCCAAATTCACTGAATTGTATACATCGTATATGTGTAATTTTTGTGGATCAATTATACCTCAGTGTGCTCATTCGCTCAGTTCTATCTGACTCTTTGCAGTCCCGTGGGCTGTAGCCCACCAGGTTCCTCTGGCCATGGAATTTTCCAGGCAAGAATACTGGAACGGGTTGCCATTTCCTTCTCCAGGGGATCTTCCCATCCCAGGGATTGAAACCACCTCTCTTGCATCTCCTGCATTGGCTGGTGGGTTCCTTACCAGCTGAGCCACCAGGGAATCCCAAATACTTCAATAAAGCTGTTAAAAACAATCTTTTTATAAGAATAAACAGAAAGTGCCAGATAGTATCTATTATTTACAGAAAAAGATGTTCAGAAGTGCACCCCATATAAGGGTGTGTTTGTTTATAAATTACATGCATGTACTGAAATATGTAAATGCACATAATATATTTTTTAAAAATAGGACGTAAGTGATAGTTTTAATATTTCCACTCCATCTCCCAAAGGAGAAATCCAACCTCCCTGGACAGCACTTTTTGGAGAAAGTCACTTCTAGAGTTAAGGTCCCCATCTCCCCATTCTCCAGCCAAACTAACCCCCACTCTAGAGTGCCAAGTTCCACAACAGGAAATAAAAACTCTGGTGTCAAATTTGACATTGATAAAACACTGAAAGTCTATAAAGCACTGCATAGCATCATAAAGGTGGAGAGGTACTTCCTCCTGGTATAGTTTTTTTCTAGGACCTGTGGCTTCTTGGCTGAAGTACTCACATCTCCAAAGTTGCCCTGCCATCTCAGCTTTAAATTCAAGCAGCAGTGGTTTTACTTTTAGGGTTTAGTATAATCATACAGGGGCTTCCCAGGTGGCACCAGTGGTAAAGAACCCACCTGCCAATGCTGGAAACATGAGAGACACAGGTTTGATCCCTGGGTTGGGAAGATCCCCTGGAGGAGGGCGTGGCAACCCATTCCAGTATTCTCGCCTGGAGAATCCCATGGACAGAGGAGCCTAGAGGGCTACAGTCCACAGGGTCACAAAAAGTCACATATGACTAAAGCAGACAGATGGGGGTCACAGCATGGACAGTCATCCAGCGTGCATTCACCTCAACCCCACTCTGAAATTACCATGGCTTTCGCCTTTCTACCTATTGTACAGTACAGGGAACTATATTCAATATCTTGTAATAACCTATAACGGAAAAGAATTGGAAAAATATGTCATTCTGCTGTCCATCTGAAACTGACCCAATATTGTACATCAACTACACTTCAATTAAAAATACTTTTTTTTCAAGATGAGGTTTTCAACTACAAGGAAATAGATGACGTTGTTTTTTATTTTTAAAAGCCTGGCTTCATTAAGGTGATTGTACCCAATACAATCACCCTTTTTCCCCTGTGGAGAAATGAAACCAGGGGTAAAGTTTTCTGAGGCAGTTCCAACAGATTTCCAGTTGAGTACCTGTAACAGAGAATGAACTGTTTATCTTTGTCAACACACAGAATATTAAAAATTGTAATGCAACCATGTAGTCCATTTTATCGCCAGCTCCCCATCGCTGAAGAAATAATAGTTAATTGGAATTCTAGCACAGTGACAGCCATAAAAGCAAGGCTCTCAGCTGAGATTGAGAGGAAGTACCATTTTAACAATTACACTTCCTTTACCTGTCAGAGGAAGGGATCTCTGCCCAAAGAATTCAGTCCTTGGCAAGTCTGGGTGAAATTACAGAAATGGAGTTTAAACTGGTAGCTTGGGTGAAAAACACCTTGTATTTTCCAGACCACGTTATCCTTTTGTCCACTCAGTGCTTTACAGTTTGCAATGTATTTTCATGTGTTTTGTCATTAACCCTCACAAGTGGCTATCCTAGTGGAGATTATTATCTCCCTTCCACAGTTAGCAGAACTGACATTGAAGAGGTTCACATAGCAAGACTGGATTTCCCCTAGAAACTAACTCAAAAGCAAGAGTTGAATTGTTGTTGTCCAGTTGCTGAGTCTCATCTGACCCTTTTGTGACCCCATGGACTATAGCCCACAAGGCTCCTCTGTCTATGGGATTCTCCAGGCGAGAATACTGGAATGGGTTGTCATGCCCTCCTCCAGGAGATCTTCCCAACCCAGGGATCGAACCAGCATCTCCTGAATTGGTAAGCCAGTTCTTTACTACTGAGCCACCAGGGAAGCCCAACAAATTCAAAAGAGACCTTAAATATGTGTTATGCTTGGTCACTCAGTCGTGTCCGACTCTTTGTGATCCCATGGACTGTAGCCCGCCAGGCTCCTCTGTCCCTGGGGATTCTCCAGGCAAGAATAGTGGAGTGAGTTTCGAGGTCCTTCTCCGGGTGATCTTCCCAAACCAGGGATCAAACCCACATCTCCTGCATTGGCAAGTAGGTTCTTTACTACTGAGCCACCAGGGAAGCCAAGACTTGAATACACGTGGTTTCTTTGGAATATAGCCTCAGAAAATACCCGTGCAAGAGTTGAGAAGGAAAACAGAGAAGGCAAGGAAGCCAATTTAGAGTGCATGGACAAACAAGTTACTTCTGTGGGCAGCTGGGCTCAATTCCACTAGAAACCACTGGAAACTGATGTGAAATATGTCTTAGAACTGCCCCACTACAGGGCAAGGGAGCTGGTGTCCATCTCCAGTGTCTCCTCCACCTCCGATTTGCTCCCAGAGGTGTGCCAACATGCAGAAAAGAGAAAGCCCCCAGCCCCTCACAGCAGAACACAACTAGCATGTATAGAGAGTTCCACGGAGATTCTGCAAGCATAGCCAATACGTGGTAGGCACCAGGGCTGCCGGTGAGCATCACACCCAATCCCTTCATCCACACCTGTCTCCCAGCAAAGAGGTTTTCCCTGCTGTTTCTGCAGCTAAAGCTGGCTTTCTTTTGGCTGATGTGATATAACAGAACATCCTTTGAAGGCTTCTGGGAAAGATTTTTTTTTTTCTTTCCCATTAAAAGGAAACAGATTCACATGCTCACTTCCTGGCCTCCATGTGTTTCCTGCCTTTGGACGGGTTATGTGAGGTCATGTTTGGAGCAGTGGCACCAACTCGGACCACTGTTTCAACCCTGACATCATTTGTATTCTGAACCAATACTGGGACTGCATATATCAAGACTTAAAGTAATCTAACAGAGACTATCTTTTGTTTGAAGCCACTATTGGTTGAGTTTTCTGGTACTTGCAGCTAAATGCATTCTTAATGGACACAAAATTTGCTTTTGTCTCTGAATACAAAGCTTGTGTCATTGTCTATTTAACTGCTCTTCTTTGTTCTGCTGGGTAATATAAAGCATAAAGGCAGTCTTTGCCTTACTTATTTTTTTTTTTTTTTGCCTTCTCTGTGTGGCTTGTGGAATCTTAATTCCCTGACCAGGGATTGAACCCAGGTCCTCTGCAGTGAAAGCATAGAGTCCTAACCACTGGACTGCCAGAAAATTTCCACCTTACATTTTTAATAATCATAATGAGGGTGGTGGTTTAAACTGATATAAATATATGCTGAAACTTAACATACTATGCAACAGAAACAGTCAAAATAGAAGACAAGCTATTATTTAAATGAATAAATTTATGCTTGTATTTTCTCAATACTCTTTTCAGCTTTTACACCTCACAATTTATCCTGGATATTACAGAATTCCTCCCCCCAGCACAACCCCTAACTTCTCTTCTCCCTGCAAACAGTTCATGAATCAGATGTAATACTGTTCATCCACGATGGGAGGAAGGTACAGAAGGGTAACTTTTGGCAGAAATCAAGTTAAGAAAAGACAGCAATATAAACAAAGCTTTACCAACAAATAGTAATGCATGCCGAGTCACTTCAGTCGTGTCCGACTCTTTGCAAGCCTATGGACTGTAGCCTGCCAGGCTCCTCTGTCCATAGAATTCTCCAGGCAAGAACATTGAAGTGGGTTGCCATGCCCTCCTCCAGGGGATCGTCCTAACCCAGAAATCAAACCCATGTCTTCTGTGGCTCTTGCATAGCAGGTGAATTCTTTACCACTGAGCCACCAGAAAATTGGTTACTTAAGGAGCACAGGGGCAAACTTTGGAATGAGAGGAGAGATGGCATGCAGAATAGGGAGTCCTGGGTTTGAATATTAATAGAAGCTTCACCAGTGCAAAGGGAAAACTCAGCTTTCCACGTGTGTGGGAAAAACCCAGTTCTGTCTTACTATATTTCTCTCCTGTGTGCTCCCTTTACTCTCACACTACTGTCATGCTCACAAAGAACACTTCACTTGTGACAAGTCTGACCACCAATATGTTTTTCCTCCACCACAAGCAATTCTTTGAAACACTAGCTGGATATCCTAACGTTTAACTCACTTCTGACACTACCTACCAGAGGTAGTGTCAGAATGCCAGTTGCAAGCCCAAATTGCCACCTGAGTTTTTGACCAACTGGCTATAGATTGGAGCATCCAATAACCTCTCCCCTTGGGTTGGATTATTTTCTAAGAGTGGGTCCCAGAACTCGGGGAAACACTTACAGTTACCAGTTTATTGAAGGATATGGTAAAGGATACAGATGAGCATCCAGATAGAAGAGATGTGTAGGGAAAGGTATGTGGGAAGGGACATGGAGCTTCCATTTCACATCTGGGTTCACTGTTCTCCTAGCGACTTCACATGCTTACAACCCAGATTCTCTCCAAGCACCCTACTTTGGAGATTTTAATGGAGGCTCCATCACGTAGGTGTGATCAATCATTAACTCTGTTTTTCCCTTCTCCCTTCTCTAGGAAATGGGGACGGAGGGCAGTGGGGCTGAAAACTCTAAACTTCTAATCATGACTTGGTTTTTCCCATGACCCTCCCTCACCCAGGAGCCCACTCAAGTTGCTTCATTAGAAAAAAAGACGACCCTGTCACTCGGGAAATTTCCAGGGTTTCTAGAGCTCTGTGTCAGCCACAGAGGTCAAAGACCAATATTAGAACTAGAGATGCTTCTAATGTTCTTACCACTTAGGAAATTACAAGGGTTTTAGGAGCTCAAGGCTGGGAACTGGAGGCAGAAATCAATAAATATTTTATCTTATTTCATAACCAAGCGCCCACACTGGGCTCTTGTGTAGGTCATTTGCCCCATCTAAGCCCAACTTGTCCCCTCAGTAAAATGAAAGTGCTATAAGGACTACTTATAATGCACTGGGATTCTAACAATGCCCTGATTTATCTTCATTTTCAGATTAGATTTTTATATCCCTGTTTTTTTTTCTCAAAGCTAAGCACATTTATTATTAGAAGCTGCAACCAAAGGTATGTTTGGTTTGCAGGCCACTTCTAAATCTTTATTCCAAATATTAGTTGGAGAAAGGTTGTAAAGACAAAAATAAATAAATAAATAAATGAACCATGCCAGAAAATGGCATCCATTTATTTTAAAGTCTTTGGCCGCTACAAAGCAAGGAGCATGTTAATATGACATTTACAAATCACCCCCAACCACTCTCTAATTAACTTAATGTGTGCCTTCTCTAAACTAACATACGCAGAATTAGAGGAGAAACACTTATTTGTTCTGTTGCTAAGGAACCAATATAATTTGCATAGTGAAAAAAATCATTAGTATATTTAAGCTCAAAATCTATCTATTTAGAACAGCCAAATTTAAAACATGAGATCAAAGTCTCAGCATTATTTTTTTTCCTCCACTCTTAAGAAAGCAGCCCAAAGCAGGAGTGTGGTTGTACTTAATATATAACATTAGCAAGAAGCTCTGATACACTCTCTGGTACTTACTCCTACACAGTCAGCTGTAACGACTAGCCTGAGGAAGGTCAGAATCGGTCAATGTAAGGGGACTGCATGGGCATTACATGTCATTTGCCCTCATTTGACATTTCACAATGCACAGCTCAACATATACCTGCATTCCAAGTAAGTTCAGATTTATTTTTAGGCTCTGGATAAAGGTGACGGTATTTTTTCCTCTTTTCCAAACTTACTCTTTCATTTATATTTTCTGGGGGTGACGGAAAGGGCATTGGATTTAAAGTCAGAAAAACCTGGATTTTACATCAGTTCCCCTGCTTATTAGGCCTTGACAAATTATTCATCTCTATATAATCTTTTTCCATCTGTAAATTATACTAATAATAATATCTACTTCATAAGATCACAATGAGGATTTTTTTCCATCCTTTTTTTTTTATTGTAACAAATTCAGTAAAGACTTTTTTCTTTACATTATTGTATTGGTTTTGCCATACATTGACATGAGTCTGCCATGGGTATACATGTGTTCCCCTTTCATAACCCTCCTCCCACCTCCCTCCCGATTCCATCCCTCTGGGTCATCCCGGTGCACCAGCCCTGAGCACCCTGTATCATGCATCAAACCTGGGTTGGTGAGGGTTAAGTGAGGTATTATGTATGAAAATATTTAGGTCAGTACTACACAACTGTAGCTATTTTATTGTTGTGTGTATATATTTTCAATTTTTTAGACTTATACATGAAACTACAATAAACATCTTAATGCATAAAAAAAGAAAAAGAAAATCTGGATTTGAGTTTTAGGACATTGCCTCTGTGTCAGCTGGGTGACCATAGGCAAATGTCATTATTTCCCTGAGTCTCAGATTTTTCGCCTATAAAGAGGGATTCCCAACATTATTGTAAAGCATAAAAGAGAAAGTGGGTCAGAAAGAGCTTTTCAAAGAAAGAAGTAATTATTTTTTCCCAGCTTCACTAAGGTACAATTGACAAATAATATTGTAACATTTGAAGTGTACAGTGTGATGATTTGATATATGTATAAACTGTAAAAGGACCTCCCTCACTGAGTTAATACATGCATCAAGGAGGTAATTATTAATTAAGCATCCATTGAGATTGTTTTGAGCACCTTGACATAAGGATATCAAAATTCAGATGTAAAAATAATCTTATAAGATTTTCCAGGAAAATTCTAAAAATAAAAAATATTGTGGAGAACTGGCACAATAGGATATTAAAGCACATTACGAAGCTGCAGTAATAAAAACAGTATGGTCCTGGTGCAGAACAAGGGAGGCAAATCAATGAATTAAAAGAATCCAAGCTAAATATATACAGGAATCTTACATATAATAAAAGTGTCATTTTAAATTGATGGAGAAGCTATGGCTTATTCAATAAATGGTGCTAAGAAAACGGGCTAAACATTGGCAAAACATAAAATTAATCATTAATGCACTTTTTACAACTACTCTAGATGTCTCAGATATTTAGATATCAAATGTGAAACCATTAAAAAAAAAACAGAAAGTGAGCTTAAATAATTGTGTTTTAACAAAAAGGCAGAAGAAGGTTATTTCATACATGGCATACTACCCAGACACTATTATGTTAAAGATTGACAAATTTGACTGCATAAAAATATTTTGTGTGGCTAAAAATAAATCAGAAAACAAGCTGCAAAAATATAAAGAAAAGGGCAAAATACATAAACATTACATGTTTTTTAAAGAAATACCAATGGGTAATAAAAATGTGACTAGATAGTTAAACATATTAGTAATTTGGAAAATGTAAACAATAAGATACTTTTCACTCACTGCATTGGGTATGAATGAGTGGATTATCCAAATATGAGAAGATTGGATAATGTCTACAGTTATTGCCTTTGAAACTCAGCAGACATTCTGATATTCTTTTTGAAGCACATGTATTTGTTGTAAACTGATTTGGAGTAATTTTAGTTGTTGTTTTATTAGCTAAGTTGTGCCTGACCCTTTTGCGACCCCATGGACTGTACCCCATGAAGCTCCTCTGTCCATGGGATTTCCCAAGCAGAAATACTAGAGAGGGTTGCCATTTCCTTCTCCAGGATCTTCCTGACTTAGGGATCAAACCTGAGTCTCCTGCATTGGCAAGCAGATTCTTTACCATGAGCCACCAGGGAAACCCATAATTTTAGTAATAGCTATTAAATTTTGGCCCAGTAGTTTAACTCTCAGGAACTTTGTTCTCATGAATAAATTCACACAATTGTGCAAATGTTTGTGTGATTATATTGTAACATTGTTTGTAGTAGCAAAAAGCTGGAGATAACCTAAATATAAAGGAGCCTGCTTAAATATAGTTTAGTAAATGCATATAATGGAATAGTAGGTGACTTAAAAAATGAAGTGAGAGAAATGATCTGATAGAAAAAGCTAATACGTGTCACTTCTGCTCTTACGCTTGACATGTATTTATCACAGATAACTCACAAAGTCCTATGAGACAGGTGCTTTCACTCTGGTCCAGTTTTACAGATTAGAAAACTGAGAAAGGAGAGGAACTTGTCCAAGGTTATACTGCTGGCAGTTGGTGAGCCAAGGCTGTCTGACACCAGAATGATGCTCTAAACGCTAGATTGCACTGCCTCTCTGCAGAGCCTGGCCACATCGTTAAGTGAATAAGAGGCAAAATCAAGTTACTGAACAGCATAGCAAGTTGGTGTGGGAAGAGAATGAGAGATTTTGCATTTCTATAGAAATGTCTGGAAGGCTACCTAGGGAAACCACAGCTAAGGGAATGGATGGGGAAGGGGACTACTCTTCCCTCGTCATAAATTCTGGTTTTGAATTTTTTAAACCATGACAATGAATGACTTTATTATTTTAAATAGTAGTTATTAAACTTCCCCAGGAGGAAATTGCCACAGATCTCTCCTTTTATTCTCTCTCCTTACAGACTCCCTCCTCTTTACCTCTTATCTGTTGGCTTCCAAGATCCGAAGAAATGTTGATTCATTCATTCACCTCTGTTGCAGGGCCACCTACAGTACAGCAAAGTGACCAATGATGCCAGTTCAGACAGAGTCAGATAGAGCCTCAAATGCCCTAGAAGCACAGCAGTGATCTCTGTCCTGTGCTCGTCCTCACCGAGGTTCAACTCTGCCTTTCTAAAGCAACCACTGTGGGTCCTTGGGGACTGAGCTCCACGAACTGGTCCTCCCACTGCAGTGGGTTGACTGATTGGACTTCATGACTCAATGGCCACCTGGAGTCAGAAGCTCTGAAGGGCAGCTCCAGGCAGTGGTTCAGTGGTTTACAACTGGCTGGCTCTGTAGGGCAGAGGAAAAGGAAGCTCTGATTCCTACTGTTGGCTGATTCCTGAAGGATAAATACCCCTGAGTGCATGCTAAGTCACCTCAGTCGTGTTCAACTCTTTGCAACCCCATGGACTCTAGCTCACCAGGCTCCTCTGTCCGTGGGATTCTCCTGGCAAGAATACTGGAGTGGGTTGCCATGCCGTCCTCCAGGGAATCTTCCCAACCGGGGATCAAACCCATTTCTCCTGTACTGGCAGGAAGGTTTTTTTGTTTTGTTTTGTTTTTTTTACCAGTAGCACCACATGGGAAGCCCAAATATTCTTACTCTAGTAAATTTCCAGCTACCAATATATCACAGAACATGAAGCTGGGAAAAGAGGCAGCTTGAATAGCACATATGACATAGCATTTCCATTACACAGCTATAGAAATAATCTCAAGATCAGCAATATGGTAATAATAATAAGGAAGCAATGACCGTTTAATATATATTACCTTTGTTTTGAATATGATTTACTTAATTGAAAAGTTAAATAGTCTAATTTTTAATAATGGCTGTGTGTAACAAACAACTTGCAAAATTTCACAAAATGTAGTTATTAGATTTCGAGAGTTGGCTCAGGCTGGTGCAACTGTTCAATTTTTGGAATTGCAGCAAATTTACTGATTATAAACAATGATTACTTCTGTTTGGAGTTAATTTTTCTTTGTGGATTTTCCATTTATTTAAAGTCAGATTTGACTGACAGCCATTATGTTTTAAGACCCAATGAACTCTATGTCCCCACTTCCCTTTTCATTCTCAGATCCATCCTTACCTCCTCCAGGAAACCTGTTTTTCATGGCACTCACCCCTGTTCCAATATTATTTAAATGATCAGCCTACTGTTGGCATAATATATAATATTGATATTATAATATGTTTCATTAGTTACGTGATTCATTAGTTGTCTTTCTCCTTCCTAAAGTGTAAACACTTTAAAGTCAGAATATTCTGTTTGGTTTTGTTTTCAGTGAAATTAGGGAGGCTTGGTATTTTCTTTTCAGCTTCTGTCGTAATTGCCTGACCCAAAAGAGAGTCCCAAAGAACATCTGCTGCATATCTTCTCAGAAAAATATATCAGCATCAACCCACCAGGTGGGGTTTTTGAGATGAGCATGCTGCTGCAAGTTAGAACAGCCATCTTTGGTTTTGCTTTTGTGCTGTTGGTTCTATTTATTCATTTATTTAGTTTTCCTTGTTTGTTTGTTTAATTCATGAAGAGCAGGGGCTTTAGAGAGAACCTCCCATTCTATAGATTGGAAAATGGAGTCTGGGGAATGGGGAGTACTTTTCTCCAGGGCACACAGCCTTTTCATAGGAGCACTCAGATCCCTTGGGTCTCACTTTTTACCACACTGTATCATCTCAAATAAATTATTTATCTTAATTATGGTAATAGGATGAGAATTTTTAAAAAATTAAAAGACAGCAGCATCTCAACATCACTCATTATCAGAGAAATGCAAATCAAAACCACAATGAGGTACCACTTTACACCAGTCAGAATGGCTGCCATCCAAAAGTCTACAAGCAATAAATGCTAGAGAGGATGTGGAGAAAAGGGAACCCTCTTACACTGTTGGTGGGAATGCAAACTAGTACAGCCACTATGGAAAACAGTGTGGAGGTTCCTTAAAAAGCTGCAAATAGACCTGCCATATGACCCGGCAATCCCACTGCTGGGCATATACACCAAGGAAACCAGAATTGAAAGAGCCACGTGTACCCCAATGTTCATCGCTGCATTGTTTACAATAGCTAAGACATGGAAACAACCTAGATGCCCATCAACTGATGAATGGATAAGAAAGCTGTGGTACATATACACAATGGAATATTACTCAGCATTAAAAAAAAAATTCATTTGAAGCAATTCTACTCAGATGGACGAAACTGGAGCCCATTATCCAGAGTGAAGTAAGCCAGAAGCAAAAACAACAATACAGTATATTAACACATATATATGGAATTTAGAAAGACAGTAACGAGAACCCAACATGGGAGACAACAAAAGGAACGCAGATATATAGAATAGACTCGTGGACTTTGTGGATGAGGGTAAGGGTGGGATGATATGGGAGAAGGGCATTGAAGCATGTTAATTGTCATGTGTCTAATCAATCACCAGCCCAGGATTGATGCTCGGGACTGGTGCAGCAAGATTTCCCGGGGGGGAGGGAGGAGGGAGGGGGGATCCGGAGGGGAAGCATATGTAAACCCATGGTGATATCATGACAATGTATGGCAAAAACAATAATAATAAAAAAAAAAAGACAGCAGCATCAATAACAACACTCCCTCCTCGAAGACAGGAGGGCTAATGAATATCCTGAAACTTTGATATATTTGAGGAGAACTTTAGTGAGGCCCAATGACAATTATAAATCTTTGGGTTTAATTTGCTTGGGTTTTTTTTCACACGTATGCTCAAAAATACCCAATCACCCTGCATTTATAGCCTACCATTTTCTTTGAATGAGAAGGAAGCAACCAGGCTGTCCCTCAGGACATAAAGATGGGGTTTAGTTGATTTGGCATTTTATTTATTTATTTATTTATTTATTTTTCTTTACATTATCATGTTGGTTTTGCCATACATTGACATGAATCCACCATGGGTTTTGCCATACATTGACATGAATCCACCATGGGTATACATGTGTTCCCCTTCTAGAATCCCTCTCCCACCTTCTGCCTGATTCCATCCCTCTGGGTCATCCTGGTGCACCAGCCTTGAGCACCCTGTATCATGCATCAAACCTGGGCTTGGCGATTCATTTCACATACGATAATTTATACGTTTCAATGCCGTTCTCCCTCGACCTGAGTCCAGGTGTAGGAATAGAGAAACAGGAATCATTTGCGTTTGCCAGGCAGACTCTGGGTTTGATGTGTTACAAAATGAGACAGTTGTAGTGATATGATCAAGAGAATCAGCTGAGGCACTAAGAATCCAGATTCCCAGGCCTTCCCCAGAATTATTGAATCAATTAATAGAAGAGAGACCTGGAAATCTGTATTTTCATATAACCACATGGGTTTCTTGTTATCAGATAAATTTGGAAGATCCTGGCAGAGTAGCCAAGGCACTGGACTTGAGAGTTGCCAGTGATGCATTTTCCTAAGTGGGTAAACCTGAAAGAATTAGCTGCTTAACCTTCCTGGGCCTCAGCTTCCCCATCTGTCCAATGGGAATAATAATAATCACCATAATCTCAATAATAATAATGGCAACCCACTCCAGTATTCTTGCCTGGAGAATCCCATGGACTGTAGCCTGTCAGGGTCCTCTGTCCATGGGGTCACAAGAGTTGGACACGACTTAGCGACCAAACCACCACCACCACCTCCTAAGGTTTCTAAGACTGTCTGTTCCAGGTTTTAAGAAAACTGTCTTAAAAAAAAAAAAAACTTTCATAGTGAGTTCCCTACCCCAGATAGCTAGTTTCTTGCTACTAAGAGGTACATTATTACAGCATGTAGAGGAACAAGAAAACAGAACAGGGCCTCTTACCCGGCCAATATAACAGAACCAAGTGCTGGTTTTTCTGAGTTGCCATAAAGCATGCTGTGCTGTTGGGTAAAACTAAAGAGCATTCACTAAGCAGGCAGAGAGGGTTGTGTAAGAACATCAGTTCAGGAGTCTGGTAATCTTATGAATTTCAGCTGTAACACTCACTAGAAAAATTGCCCTCAATGCAAGAGACCAGGGTTTGATCCCTGGGTTGGAGAGATTCCCTGGAGAAGGGAATGGCTACCCACTCCAGTATTCTTGCCTGTAGAAATTCCAAGGACAGAGGAGCCTGGTGGACTATACAGTCCCTGGGGTCACAAAGAGTCAGACACGACTGAACAATTAACACTTGAGAAGAATTGAGCTTTTAAAAAAAATCTTTGAGCCTCAGTTGCATTGTTTATATAATGAGGAGTAGTAAAGCATGTCTTATCTAGGCTGTTAGGAGGCTGCAGTTATCAAATGAGATAATAAATATTGGAATGATTTTTATTTGGAAATAGAGGCTGGTTCTATAAGAAATGCTCATTAAACAAAACAGAGAAACTCCTAGATAGAGTTTTTAAAAATCCATTACCTACAATCTACCCAATCTAAGACAATGATTTTTTTCTAGTCTCATAACATTCATAATTTGGAGTTGCCCTTTTTAAAGAAAAGAAATTGTTTTTTCATGTTCTAATCATAGGATCTATACAGTTTTGCTTTTTATCTTCTATTTAATATTATTTCATATGTATTCTTACATTGTTGAAATGACAACACAAGATTACCATTTAATTCA
The DNA here is from genome assembly GCA_007570785.1 of Antilocapra americana. NCBI lineage: Eukaryota > Metazoa > Chordata > Mammalia > Artiodactyla > Antilocapridae > Antilocapra > Antilocapra americana. Next base: position 330,165 of record ML663568.1, on the reverse strand, counting down.
TCAGCCCTGCATTTGCTGGACCTTGCTTTGCCTCATACCTAGTGCTGTGATAAAAATCACTGTCATGAACATCTTTGTGCTTTAATATTTCAAATTTATTTTTACTATTTCTTTTCTTTTCAAGTCATTCCCAGGGGGAATTCGGAATTACTGAGTCAGAGGCACACATTTCCAATCTCTAACACTTTTCATAAAACCACAAAATGTTATGCAGTAAGGACTGGCTGCAGCTCACATTTATCAAGCCATTCCCACAGCTGCGTGGGACTGTCCTCCATGCCCTAGGAACAACTCACAGACCAGCAGGGAATCCTTGTGTCAGTCCTAGAGACACTAATAAGTTAATAAGGATGACAGAGATGAAATCAGCAGAAACCCAGACCTCAAGGAGCCCTCCCTAAGGAAAGCAGAACGATATCTTCATAAATAACATCACCAGATTCAGCCTCGGCTCAGCCACTGAGGAGCCGGCCTACCGAGGGCCAGACACTTCATCTCTGGGGACCTCTGTTCCCACTCAAAAATGAGGATCTCACTCCAGACGGCCTCTCAGAGCTTCTGAGCTCTGGAAGTTCTCTGATTCTGCCCCAAAATTGTAGTCTATGTCTTCCGGCAGGGATTCCAAATACTTTACTGTACAGACTGAGTGCTCAGCACTTGGGCATGTGAAAGATGGGACCAGTAGTGCAGTGGGCAGAGCAGGCCAATGACCCTCCGCCTGCTCCAAACATGGGATGTGCTGCCATGCACTGCGGAAGGTTTGCCTGGGCAAGAACCCTGGTTTTCTCTGCAAAGACTCAGTACTTGGGAGAGACAGATGTTTCTTCCCTCATGGGCATGCTGCTTCTTTTTCTAGCTTTGGAAGGAGTCAATCATATCCAAGTGAGATGAACTCTGTTCATCCGTGAAAATAAAAGGCCGTGCCATCAAGAAGCGAAATGAAAATGCCTGAGTGTAAACAAAACTAGCATATTTGAAATGGCATGATGTAAATGACTTCACTAATATTTTTGTTTTTAAACTGCTTTAAAGCAATACAAATCAATCTCAAAGTATTAACTTCAATGTAAGCTTACAAGGGGCTTCCTTGGTGGCTCTGACAGTAAAGAATCCACCTGCCAATTCATCCCGGGTAACATCTAATTTTAGAGACAATGTCAGGATGAATCCGAAATATCTCTATAGTAAATTTTCCAAACTTTTTTATTGTGTTATTCTTTTAATTCAAATAGGGCATCTTGTTCTCTGTGAGTGTGATACCGCCCTTGTTTACTTGAAAACTCTTAAAGAAAAATCTCCTTGATTCTGACCTCATTGATTTTGCAGAATGGGAGGTTTGCTAGATGAATGTGGGGAAATCTGGGTTAGCTGCCACACCACCCACTCATTCTTTGCCCTGGAAAAGGCCTTTTTCTCTTCTTGAACTTTAAGTTTATGATGGAAGCCAAGAGAACTACATTAGGTATATAGAACTAGAACATTCCTCCTTTCTCTAGTTCAGTAGTCTTGCTATTGAACTGGGGTTGCATTGAGATGCTCTTTGTATCTGAGAAGATAAACAAATAACCAGTAAAGTCGCAGATAGAGATCTACTCTTGTGCTTAACAAAGAGGGTGTGGAGTCTGCGTTATTGACCCAGATTCATCACCCCACCACACCCCACCATGTCCCTGCCTTTCATCACATATTTGTTATATATTTCTCTGCCCTTTGAGTTCATCCCTGTGACTTGCTTTGACCAATAGAATGTTCGCTGATGTTACTGGAGGCTTGAAATGTGCTTGGTTGATTGTGTTTGCAAAGATAGGCTTGCTGTTTTGCTTCTTTGCCTTCACTCTAAGATCATATCCTGGTTAGCCTGCTGGTTCCAGGAGGAGAAAGAGAGACATGGAGCAGAGCTGTCTCAACTGCTACATCCTAAAGCAGAATCTTTCAATGTATGAGCAATAATAAATGATCATTATTTCAAGTCACTGAGTTTTGGCGTGGCTTATTACACAGCTTTGCTGTGGCAATAGATGACCAATATTAAAGGGAGCTTTTTATAGAAGGGAACTTATACTGGCCTATGAGTAAAATACCAAATAAAAATAAGCTTTATTTGTTGTAAAATATAGAATTAAGACTTCCTACACCGTAGGCAGCCTAAATTGGATTGTGTCCTGTATGATTTGGGGCCGATTAACTTCTCTTGACCTCAGTTTACATATTTGTTAAGTGGGATGCCTGTGTAATTAGATTTACTGTGAGGATTAAATCTGAGATCTCTTTGCAAACATTTAACACTGCCCACACATAACAAGAACTCAATAAAAGGTAACTTTCAGTTAGTCTATCATCTTCCAAACTCCTATGAAACAAAATTCAGCACATATCTAGGAAAATAGCAGATAAGTAATCATTCTGATGGACAAGTACTTTCTTACCAACAGGCAAGCATCTAAAAGAAAAACTAGTTTCTGGATCCAGCCCAAAGGAATGGGACCACTGTGAGCACTTTAAGTCAAATCCTTCAGTCCTTTTTTCACTGTTCTTTACATCCGTCTGATTATCAAAGAGATAGTCTCTACTGGTCCTAGCACTTCTTCAGCACCTTTCTGACACAGGACACAGGATAATCCCCCTTTTTAATGAAGAAAGAGAAAGCCTGGGGCTCAGAAAGCCTTAGGCAAGCAACAATTATTTTGATGGTTACTTTGTATTGGTAGTAAGTGGTATCCTTAGTGAGTTTTTTTCCCATTTATAAAAGTGATGCAAACTTCCTCTTTAAAAATAAATTTATTTTATTAAAAATTAAGTCTGTTTGAATAGAAAAATAGGTAAATAATAGTATAAGTTATACTTGGACCAGATAAAAAACAAAGTTGGTGCTTCAATGATGTTTGGAAATCACTGTGTTAACAAATACTTAAGTGATTAAAGCAAAAGTTTTGTTTACATATGGAACTTAGAAATTGTATCTGTTCTGCTAAAGCATTTACTAATTCAGATTTGATTTAATGAGTGGCTTTATTTTCTATTTAGTGATCTACTGATTGGCCCTATGTTTCTGCCCCTGGATTTTAGTCCAAATAACTGAATTTGATGGTGTTTCTGATCTAAAAACATAAGGAACTCTTCTGGGAAAAAAAAAAAATTCAGCATAACACTTCTCATTTCAACACCCACGGCACTGACAACCAGCCCCTTTCAATAGTCTGAAGGAAAAAAAAAATATGGATTCTGTGTTTTCCCATTTTATTGGAGTCGGCAGGAACCATCTGCACACATGTGGACGTGCAGGGTGACACCCATGACTCCAATAGGCTGGCAAATTAGGCCGAGTGTATCTTTGTGTCCACAATTATCAATTTCAAATCCTGGGACGATGTCTATAGAACAGAATCAGAGGGAAACAGGGCTCTCTCTCGTGTCTCCGTGCAAACAGCCATTGTTCAAGACCAATTAGCATTACTGGTGGTCCCTTCTTCCCAAGGTTTACACTTCTGGGCAGCGAGCATCTGCTGTAAGTTTTTCATTTCTTTCCCATTTTGAACAATTTGGTTCCTCAGCCTTCTTTCCTTGTGGCTTCCTGGAGTTCTGATGACAAACCACCACACTTTGTTCCTGTCCTTTAAGGCCTGAAGGGCACTGGAGAATGCGCAAAATTTGTTTCTAATTTTGCATCTGCCAAAACATTCCTGGGGTAACAATACAAGCCTGTAAAAATAGGATGCACCATCCCTCTAATTCTACAAAATAAACAAATCCAAAAGGAAATCAAACACAGTCCTTGAAAATGCATATTTTTTGCACCCGCTCTCCCTTTTTCCTTAGCTGGTGAGAATTTGTTCCTGAATTATGATTTGAGATCACATATTTATCCTTTTATGTTTACAACCAATATCATGACATAAGCAAATGAAAAGAAACACTAAGGCTTTCTTCTTCTTCTGGGTTTATGTCTTGTAAAATGAATGTCCCTGAAGACAATTTAAGAGAATGCAGAATCCAATTTCCTCACTGGTGTTAGGAGTTTTATTTTTAACTCAGCTACTCAAAGTAATAGACATTCCCCATGTACTCTTATCCACAGCTGGAGTACACATAGGCAGAAAGAAGAATCATCTTTCCATTTTCGTTTTCATATAATTCAGGGAACTTAGAGTTCTGAATTCCTGAATCTTGGCCAAGGTGATGTCATTAAATCTATAATGAAAACAGTGTCACTGGGAGAATTAATTCATTATGGTGGAATTAAGTTAAATCCTTTATGATATGCCATTAAGTACCCCTACTAACTTGCTTGCATCAACCTGAATGAAGCACATTCAAACACAAAAAAGAAAAACAAGTTCCAACCTCAAACCTCATAGAATATTAGGTAACTTTCAAAGTTAAATTCATTTAACTATTAAAATATTCATAAATCTCATGGTATTTAAGCATCTTAAGATGTCTTAAATGCTGCTGTAGCCAAATACTTTGTGGTTTATATAACATCTTTGCCTAAGGGAGTATAACTTACTGTATAAATCATTATTATGTATCTTATAAATGTTTTTGCCTTGTTTCTCAGTTCCTTACAACAGCCAAATAGCACAAGAATTGCCCAACATTTCAATAATCCTCAAAATATTACTATCTCAGTCCAGAGATGATAAAGCAGCATTGCTAGCATTTGAAGTAACTTGGTCAAGATTTTAAAGACATTTCTCATCCCCAAGTCTACCATAAAGCCAACATACAGTTATGTCGTTAGGGCCTGCAGAGAGGAATAAACAAATGAAATCTATTCCCTCTCCTGTAGGATTTTACAGTTCAGTCCGGAGTCATAACGTATTCGTGTAAAAATCTATCCCCTACAACTGGCCAGTAAAGGAAGAACTACACGACTATTAGCCTAGCACTTACAAGGGGCTATTTCTGCTTCTGACACCAAATTTCTGCTGAGTCCAGGGAAACTTCCCACTTCCGCTGTATATCCTGGCTCACCACACACTCATCTAGAATAATGACTGCTTAGGAAGGGGGTTGGGTTTCTTAGAGAAAAAAAATATTATTATGGTATTGAATATGAAAACGCCAATGTTAATAGTTCTGTTTTGGTTGCTGTTGTTTTTCACAAAGGTTATTGCTTCAAAAACTAGGTCATTTCATACTGTTGAAAGAACAGCAATTTTTAAGAGATATTGAAAAAAATCTCAATTTGTGTTCAAAGCACCCTGCTTCCGACACATGACTGTTAAGTGACTAACGGAAATTTCGTCAACTCAGGAAAATGAGTTGACAATAGGCTGCGTAGAGTTTCTACAAAAGTTGGCTGTCAAAAAAGTTGTAGCCATCACGCATTCCATCATTAATAATGACCAGCCAAGTTCTTTGTCTGCAAAGATATGGACTAAATATTGTCATAGCCCGGACTGTGCAAGCCTTTTTTTTTTGTTGTCACCTTGCAAAAGGAAATTTTATTTTTACAAATTGGCTCTCATTACAACAAATATCACCCCAAACCCTTGAAATAACAAAAAGAATTCCAAAGCCCAGCCAATGACCTGCTTGCTTTATACAATATTGATAGGGCAACCCCTGGACAACAAAGGAATTCTAACAGTGCCTTGGTTCTCTTTGTAATGGAGTTCGGCCAGGATCAGGAAAAGCATGTGTTTCTTTTTCATTTATTTAAAATGTATAGCGTTCCTGCTCTCAAAAGGTTTAGGATAGCCTACACAAACAAAAACACAACAGAAAAACCATCTGCATTAGGACTGGTACAAGTATAAAAATGAAATGCTAAAAAAATTAAAATAGAATATTTTAAAAGCAAGAAAAGAAAGAAAGAAAATAATCAAACACATCACTAGCCTAGGCAAATACAGCTCCTATAATGGAGCATTAAAGGAACTTGGAGGTAGTATTTCCTGTTCAAGAAATACACCGGACAGAAACTCAGCTGGGACACTAACCTAACTTTCCAGACGTAACCAGCTGTTTGTTTTCTGCTGGCTTCCGCTCCAGTTGGTGGGTGCTGATGCTGTACTAGTTGTTAAATATGTTTATCATCACCCCAGGAGCCAGGCAGAGAAGAGGCACTCGATAAATGGTAGCAGGTATTCAGTTCATATAGATTTGCAATATACAGAAAATATATTCACGGTTTCCCTCCAAACAGCTGCCTGCTAAGTGCCTTCTGCCAGCAAAAGAAGACAAGGAATCAAATCGATCTTTCTCTGGGTTCTATTTTTCCTTAGTAGACGAAATGAGCGCAAGAGGCCACTGCTCAATTGACGTTTACCAAAAATCTGATTCTTCTTCCTAACAGACTTTGCAACACCATTATAAATAGATTGAATACCACACTGGGGTACCCCAGTTCTGCTCTATTGCTGAGAAGTATGCAAACACCATATGGAGTTTTGAGCTTATAGCAAAAAGACAGGCACGGGGAGGTGGGGTGGGCTCACTCTCCTTTTCTCAAATTTTCTTTATATTTAAGCTTTCCACCTCTGGGAGACTTCATGGAGCTAATTGTGCATTTTCCCTTGTGTGAGTAAAGGACAAGTTGCCTGCTTTCACTTCAAATTGCCTGGCCCTCAATCAACATCACCATAAATGTGACAGATGAATATTAAATCCAAATATTTTATTGGTGCAGATAAATATGATTTGTAAAAAGAGTCAAATTAACAATCCATTACATACTAATGGGTTCTAATCAATAAGTTTAATTTGACTAAAAGGAGATGGGCAGGGGTTGGGGGGTGGGGAGAAGTGACTCAATTACACCCAAATGGTGCAATTTAAAATTATAAAGGCGACTGACTTCTACAACTTTTGAGCTCTAGTCTGACTTCGTGGCTTAGGGAACCAAGGCCTGAGCTATGTTGAAAGTGGACTTCTGTCTGGAGTCTACACTCTTATATTTCTGATTATTTTTCCTTTAAAAAATTACTTTAAAAACAGAAAAAGCACTGAGAATAATAAAGACAAACAGGCTTTCACAACCCAGAAAGAAAAAAAAATGCTAGTGTCATATTTGCATCAGATTATTTTAATACAAATAAATCAATGTACAAAAAACGTTTTTGTCCCCCTCTCTGTCTCAACCTCTCTTCTTTCCCTTCTCCCTCTCTACAATCTGGATTGAATGCTGTTTCCTTCTTGTCCTTAGTTCTATACTCTTCTGACTAAATAGATAGGGCTCCATAAGTCAGCATAGTATCACTAGATGTCCTTGTGAAATATTCTACTGCTGGCTTTTCCCGCTTGGCACCCAGAGTCATCTCTTTGGATATTCTGACTTTTTCGTGATTTTTTTTTTTTCACTCATTCATTCCTCTCCCGATGGGCGATTGGAAATGAGCTGGCTTGCTAAGGTTTATTCCGACATCAGTTAGGAGGAAGGTGCCCACGTCCCTTGGTCATAGATGTAGATTTCAGGTCTTAGGACAGGCCACAGCCTTACCTGTGGGAAGACCTACATCCCGTCCTCTAGGACTCAACCGTGAGAGACCCAAGTGACAAAAATATCCCCTACTCCTGCTCCTCTTTCTCCCCCTCAGCTTGAATTTTATGTGAGGACTCTGGTCAGTTTGGCTCAAGCTGGCAGGAGCCTTTGAGCGTGAAACGCGCCCTCCTTCCCTCTTTCCTCTCCCACTCTGTGGCAACAGACAGAACCGAAATAAAGAAGCAAACAGACAAGGCTTTTCTTTGCAGCGGCTCTGCCGCTTCTGACGGGGCGTCTGCAGCACACCCGTAATCCTTGTGTCAGTCTGCTCCCTAGCGTCGCCGGTCGCGACCAGCATCTGACAACCTCCAATCTGCAGCTGCCGGCAGCTCCTTTCTGAGAAGCAACTCACAGCCCCAGCCGCCCTCCTGCAGAAGAGGAACAAAGCCCAGCGGACTATCTCGCTATCTTCTGGGTGGCAAGGAAATCTCAATTATACACCCAAGGGATGTGGTTTATGAAAAACTAGAAAGAATGTTTAAATTGTATACGTAAATTGTTTTGTTTTACAAGCTGGGGTAAATCAGCGCATTTGCAGCCCATATTTATCTGATCCACTCCATAAGACTCTTTTTGAATGTATGCCATTGATGTGGGGGAGATGCCTATGCAAGACATAACCAACCCCCTAAATTCAATTAGGGCATTAGCGGGGGGAAAATGGAAATTTTGCTCTGGGGTTAGTCAAGACTGCTGAGAACTTCTCGGAATAGTTCCTTGGCTGTAATCGAAGATTGAAATCGGAGGATAAAATTTCCAGCGGATGCCAAGTAGTCAGAAGACTGGCTAGGGCACGCCCTTTTAAGAAAAAGATGGCAAAGGAAATGCCCTCTTTTTGCTTGGTTTCTAGCTCATTTTAAAAACTCTCTTCTTTGTGTCTCCCCCAACATAGCAGAGTCAACATTTATTGAACTAGATATAAAGCTTCATTCACATTCTCTATCCCAAGGATCATACATGGTGGAAGATGAGAACACAAAATTCCACAGGACAAACCATAGATTGAGGGGGAAAAAATATATCCCAAGGAAAGAAATATTTGAAAACAGTGTTTTCTTTTTATCCAACTCTTAGCAGCAGAGCACACCCCAGGGATGTGGTTGATGAAAAAGTAGGAGTGTTTAAACCGTGTATGTAAACTTCTTTTGTTTTGCAAGCTGGGGTAAATCACAGATAGAGGTCACAGTGATGAGAAAAGTTTGAGGCGGCAAGGGAAGCTAGGCAGGAATAATCTCCTGGTTTTGACCTTGGGCTGCTGAGCCCTAATCACTGATAACAACCTTGAAGAGACCAAGGGGCTCCACTTCATATTGATGTGGCATTTACTTCTCCAGAAAGTCCCCCGTTTGGACCGACACTTATGGTGAGATAATTAATAGTCCCCTGAGTTTTAGATTCTGAGTTAAAGGTAGCAGTACATAATAGGAGTCAAGGTCATGCATAATACAGTAGCTTCTATAACAAAGGGGATTATTACTACAATTACTGTCCTATTGGAAAGATTTTAAAAGTTTTCATCATTTTAATTCTTAAACCTTCCTGTTGCCACTGAAGCTCACCAACTTATGATAAAGGAGTAAAAACAAAAGCTTTCTAGAGCGTTCAAGTGGCTGCTGGGGAGGTAGAGAGACAGAGAATGGTGATCCTATTTAGCAGCAAGGCTTTTGAGAAGTTTCCACAGACTGGACCTGTCTACTTTGCTTTGCTCCTTTCTGTGTTGTATCAAATACACACTCAAATCCCACTTTAGATGTAACTTTTTCCTTTTTTTTTTTTTTTTTTGCTATACAAAACGGGAAAGAAGTTTCTAGTTTTGTATATAACATTATTTATTCATTTTCAGCAGATAAGTTTCTATTTTCCTTTGGTAGCCACTGATTCCACCCCCCGCCCTCCCTCCCTAGGTCACAAAGATTTTCGAAGGCCCTTGAAAAGTTTAAGGCTCTGGCCCCTTGCCCGTTGCGTCCAGTGAAGGCAACAGCTCTGTGTGCCAAGACCTAAATTGGACTTGAACCCAAGAGAATGTTTCCCACCCAAGCTATTTAGTAACTAAATTTGCTCCTGGCTGGAAGAAAGCTAGTTCCTGTCCTTTAAACCAAAACAACAACAACAACAACGAAAACAAAACAAAACCTGTTTTAAAAACTTCTAAAAAAAAAGAGTTCTGGTCTAAAAATTGTAATTAGTTTAATAAGACATCCTGCACAGAGCCCCTCAGAAGCTCTCTGTGCCATTTGAGTGAGCCTCATGAGCACAGTGGTGACAGACAGCGTCGTACAAGTGCTTTTTGAAATGGTTTCTAACTAACACTGCACTCATTTTTATGACCCGGACAGTCTTGCCGTCTTTTTGCTTGGGGACAAAAGAGCGAGCAGACACAATCATCTTTTGAGAATGATGGTATCGTCATTGTCTGCATAGCAGGACTGTAATTAAGCACCAGAAATAGGACAGCTGAGAACAGACAAAGAGAGGGAAAGGGAGGGACGGTGAACCAGCGTCGGGTGAGAGGCCTGAGCAAAGATAGTAGCTGAAATCAAGCACACGCATAGATGAGGTCATCCTGGGAAAGAGCGTGTGTTTGGAAGGAAAAAATGTGAAGCAGGCCAGAGGAAGGGAGGCCCAGTGAGCTGCTTGGTATCTGGGGCCCAGCGCACATGCTCCCTCCTCCAGGCAGACCTCAGGGATGGCTACTGGAAGAATTATTCATGTACCAAATATTTATGAATATAAATGTGCCAATCTCTATTTTAGGTGCTGGAGATTCTCAGTAAACAAACCAGGCCCTTGCCTTTTTGGGGACACCCGAATGCCAACTCCAGAAGGAGCTAGACATCCAAAACTCCAGGGGAAGAGCGTTCAATGCAGAAGGAACAGAAATGGCAAAGTTCCCATGGTGTGTCTCTGCAGGCCAAAGGAGGCCAGGGCACTGGACCTGAGGATGGTAGAGGGTGGTGTCGGGGGTGAGATTGGAGAGGTGGGCAGGGCTTTGTCCCATGGGATCTGTGGACCCCTGGTGAGGATTTGAATTGGGGTTGCTGAAACCATGGAACTGACATGACACTTCACTTGCACAGAACTGCACATATTCACAGGAGCCCTTCTTTCCAGGTTTCTCACCTCTGATCCAGCGCTTACAGGCAATACCCACCCACAGCAGCCACCTCATCAAGGTACACGGAACTGAAAATGGGTCAGGATTTAGGTGAGGAAACAGACTGTGAAAGCCCACTTATTCGGGGTACTACCTGCAGACCTCACTTATGCTCAGCGAGTTGGTAGATGATGGCAAATAAAATAAGAGCTGACTCTGAAACTAAACTCTCCAGGAGGGCTCAAAGAGAACTTCTACAAAACCTTGTTTTGATTTCTCTCATCCCGCAGTTGATGAAGCTATATAAAAATGTATTTCTCTCCAGAAACCAATAGGTCAGTCATGGGACTTTCCTGAAGGTCCAGTGGTTGAGACCCCTGTTCCCACTGCAGGGAATGCCGGTTCAATTCCTGGTCGGGGAACTAAGATGCTGCAAGGCAAATAAATAAATAAATAAATAAACCCAGAAAACTTCTTGAACTGAATAAAAATGAAAAAACAACAAATAAACTTAAAAAATTTATTTCGGAAAAGTTACAGATTTAAAAAAAATCAGTCATGAGTCATTTAATATCCACCCAAATAGAGGCCCAAGTAGAGTGAGTATTGAATAAGAATAATAGCGCTGAAACATATACATTACCATATATAAAATAGATAGCCACTGGGAGTCTGATGTATGATGCAGGGTACCCAAAGTCAGTGCTCTGTGACAATTTGGAGGGAGGGGGTGAGGAGAGAGGCAGAAGTGGGGTTCAGGAAGAAAGGGACACATATATGCCTATGGCTGATTCATGTTGATTATGGCCAAACCATCACAATATTGTAAAGTAATTATCCTCCAATTAAAATAAATACATAATTTTAAAAAAAGATATGCAGGTGAAAACAAAACAAAAAGAATATATATGTGAATGTAGCACATAGGATGGAGAAGGAAATGGTAACCCACTCCAGTATTCTTGCCTTGAGAATCCTATGGACAGAGGAGCCTGGTGGGCTGCTGTCCATAGGGTTGCAGAGTCGGACATGACTGAAGCGATTTAGCATGCATGCCTGCATTGGAGAAGGAAATGGCAACCCACTCCAGTATTCTTGCCTGGAGAACCCCAGCGACGGAAGAGCCTGGTAGGCTGCCATCTATGGGGTCACACAGAGTTGGACATGACTGAAGCGACGCAGCAGCAGCAGCAGCAGCAGAACATAGGAACTCATTTCAGGCATGAACAAATGAACAAATGGATTTCTTCATCTGTGCCTCAGATGACTCATCTGTGCCTTGGACAGCTCTAAGAACTTGAGGCCTAGATATCCTGATTTGGGGCCTGAAGAAAGAAGACTCCTTGACTCCAGCTCTCAGCAATTCCCCTGAGTTATTTAGAGATCCTCTTTAGTGAGTAGAGTCATATAGCATCAGAGCAGCAATTCTAATCCTAGCTGGAAACTCTGAGGCCCAGAGAGGGGAAGTGACTTGCCCAAGGTCATACAGGCAAACCAGGACTAGAATTCTACGTAGTGCTCCTTCCAGTGTACCCCACTTCCTCCTTTTAGGATAAAGAGGGGCAGGGGAAATCAGTTCAGAACACACATATATGAGTGAGTATTAACTAACAAAGGAAGACCTGAACAGCAGGCAGAAACTTCTCTCCCTTTCCTCCCTGGGTCTGCTTAGTAGGCCCACCCATGACAGGGCCCTTTCAGCAGGGAACCCAGACTCTGGGGTTTCCAGGGCAAAGCTCAGAAGAGGAGCATGGGCTTTGGGTGGGCACACTGCCTTGGTTTCCTCATCTGTAAAGTAGGTATAATTATAGTACCTGTCTTACAAAATAGTTGTGTGGTAAGTTTATCTATGAAAAGTTTATCACAATGCCTGGCATGTAATTAAATCCTAAATAAATACTAAAGTAGCCATTGTCAATATTGTGTTTTTTTCATGATATAAAATATAGAAACATACATACCAGAAAAAATCACCCATTGTCCCAAACCTAGAGATAACCATAATGAACATTCTGGGGATTATCTTTCCAGTCTTCCTTCCAAACCTACATAATATATATGACATAGAAGTATATATATGTTACACATAATATGTATAATGTATACACTCTTTCATGTGCGTGAGTGCCTGCTCAATCACTTCAGTCATGCCCAACTCTTTCTGACCCCATGGACTGTAGCCCACCAAATACCTCCATTCATGGGATTCTCCAGGCAAGAACACTGGGGTGGGTTGCCATGCCATCCTTCAAGGGATCTTCTGGACCCAGGGATTGATCTCCTCCATCACTCACTTTGCAGGCAGTTTCTTTACAGCTGAGCCACCGGGGAAGCCCACACTATTCCATACTTTACTCATTAATTTCAGGTATATAATAAACATTTCCCATGTTTATTTCATGTATATTCAGGTATATTTCAGGTATATAATAAACAGTTCCCATGTTCTTCCAAAAATATTTTCATGGCTCTTTTAACCAACCTCCAATTATCAGAAATTCAGTTTCATCAACTTTGTGCTATTGCAAATAGGGCTTCAGTAATTATTCTTATACATAAATCTTTATAAATATTTATGATGATTTCTCCAGAAAAATCCCTAAATGTTGACTTGCTGGGTCACAGGGCATGCATATTTTTCAAGCTTTTGATAGAAACTTCCAAAGTGCCCTCCGAAAGAGTTGGATCACTTGACACACTACTAAGCAAGGTACAGGAGTTTATGTCCGCATCTCCACCAACCCTGGGTGGCATCTCTTTAAATACCTTTACCTTTTAGTTAGGCCCAAAATATTGCATCTTGTTGTTTTCAATTCCTCCATTGCTCGGAAGTTATGAAGGTTGAACTTTCCTCTGTATTGATTCATTTAGGAACTGCCTTGCTCAGTCACTCAATAGTGTCCGACCCTTTGCAAGCCTATGGACCGTAGCCTGCAAAACCCCTCTGTCCATGGGATTCTCCAACCAAGAATACTGAAGTGGGTTGCCATGCCCTTCACCAGGGGTGTCTTGCTGATCCAGGATTGAACCTGTGTCTCCTGGGGCTCTTGCATTACCAGCAGATCCTTTACAGCTGAGCCACCAGCGAAGCCCAGGAACTGCCTGCTTGTCTTTTAACTATATTTCTACTTGGGCATCTGTCTTAGTAGAACTACTATATCTTGGTCGAACCAGTTGGTAAGAGGATGTTGTGTAATTTGGATGCTAATGTTTTGGCATGTTATTAACTGAAATATTTCTCCCATGTTTTGCTTGTAGCCTTTTAGTATAGTAACCAAAATGTTGGAAGAACACAGGTTGATGTGCTGTTGATCTGAATCTGCTCTGCAGTCACTGGTGACTAGACAATCTCATTCCTGTTCCCCAATTTGTCACCCATACGGGTTAGGAGTCGCTCCAGCAGGGGTCCACTTTGGTGACCACTGGAGCCCTCTCTAGCACCCCCTTGCAGTCCCAGCACCCATCCCCCTTTCAGTAAAGACCCTCTTTAGGGCCTAGAGAGATATATCCACTTGAACGCCTCCTCCTTCTCTATGCCCCGGGATATACAATTAGCACACAAAATTTCCGTGTGTCCCAGATAAGGGATATTATCTTTGAACAAAGGTGAGTGGGGGAGGTAAGGGTAGCTGCTGGCTTTTTTTTTAAGCAACCTAATTTAAGTGTGAAAATCAACTTTTCTTTTGAACAATGTGGCAACAACCTGAAAGCTGTGAAAGATGGTGCTAAAGCTAAGGAATTTGTGAGGAAAAGCTTTTATCGAAAGCCCAAGGGGTGAGCTGGCTGCATCTGTGCTTACAAAGTACCTCCCTGACCTGCTTGGTTAACCCACCAAGGCTCTTCCTAACCTCTTCGAGGATCTCTACGTGGTCCCCATAGGTGACCTATGACCTGGAGACACATCCCATCTTTAGTTGACCTGATGGACACTGACGCCCCTCGCTGTACTCTCCCTCCTCCCAGTGACAGGACTCCCATTTCCCTCTGGCAAATCCCTTTCTCACTTCATGTATTTGAAGAGAAGTTGACTCCAATGCCAGTGCCAGGGATTTGTCTCACACTTAGTCAGTCTGGGCAGCGCCATACTTGTGGTCTCAGCTCTCCGTGTGGAGATGGACACACAATTCAATTCGGGCCAATGAGAGCCAAGCCCAGAACTCTGGCCCAAAGTTTCATGGCTCAGAGCTCTGAAAGCTTGGGGCTGCTGGCAGCCAGCTTGCCACCCTGGGAACCCATACAGAGAAGTCAGGGGGAGAGATGACAATTAGGGAACCCACAGATGAAGCCACACCTGTATTTTCAGTGGTGTGAGCCAATCAACTCCCTAGTTAATATAAACCCCTCCTTTTTTTTGTTCCTTGGGTGGACTGGGTCTTCGTTGCAGTGCACAGGGTTTCTCTAGTTGCAGAGCATGAGCGCTAGAATGTGAGGGTTCAGTAGTCGTGGCATCTCTAGGATGGTTGCAGTGCTTGGGCTTAGTTATTCTGCCACATGTGGGATCTTCCCAGATCAGGGATTGAACCCGTGTCCTCTGCATTCATGGTCAGATTCTCAACCACTAGACCACCAGGGAAGTCTGCCAACATAAGCCCTTTTGAGTTGGGTTTCTATCACTGACTGTTGAAGGACTTGTCAATACAGTCCAGTCCATCAGCTGGATCTCTGCCTTGAACAACTTAATTGTAGATACCCATGAACCCAAACCCAGATGAATTTACTGTGTGGGTGGATGGGGTGGGGGCATTGGTAGCCCAATGAGCTCCTAGGACAGGGACCTGGAAACACACGTGAGGAATAGTTAAGGAAAGCAGAGGAGAACTCCAAGAAGATGTGACAGCCTGTTGTCATGGAGACCCCACAGCATAGACCACTGGATGAAGGATTTTTAGAGCTGGGTTTTAACTCAGTATGAAGAAAAGTTACTGATTCTCAGATGTGAGGAAGTAGTGAGTTCCCTTCCCCTGGGGATGTATAAGAGGAGAGTGTCTAACAGGATGTCATGGGAGAGATTCAAGGATCGTGTGCAAGCTGAACTATAGACCCTTGATGTTCCCACTAACCCTGAGCCACAATGAATATATTTTCTGGATGCAGAGACTGGTGTTTGAATTAGGTTTTCCTTTTTTGCGACCTAGCTTTTCTAGCAGGAAAATTATGTTTATGGGGCTACAGTTGGTATGGAGATGATTAAAATGACAGGTTCAATGCACAAAGCAAGGAAACTGAGAAACTGCCTTCTACACACAACCCCAAATCCTTACCCATTTCTGTTACCCAACACACACACACTTCAGGCGGCTCCCCCAAAAGGAGCTTAGCTCCCAGGAACGCAGAGTTGAAGTCTGGGTAGACCATGGAGCAGAGATGCTCTCTGGGCACTGCCCCAGGGTTTGCCTTACTTGGGTGTCAGAAGGCCCCAATAGCTAAGGTTCCTTGTCTTGGTCAGTTTCTACTAACTATGGGATTCTTGATCTACTGCTGTTCTCTCTCCTTCTCTCAACCCAGAGCCACTTGCTCCTTTCTAAAATGGAAGCTGAACCATTTATTCTGCCAAGTGGCGGAATGTGTCTTAACACAAAAGGCCTTATTGGGTCTTTTGGGCTTTTGCTATTTTTTATTAGTATTGATTATCATTATCCTGCATATTCGCATTCATATTTGGGGCATTATTTTGAGAATCAAAATTATTTTAAAAATCTTTTTCCAGTTACTGGTGTTTGTTTTTCGATTTTGATGTTTTCAAAGTATGTGTGCACATGTTTGTACACGTGCACATGCATACTTTGTTGCTATTTTTCAAGTCCATTTTAAAAGGTCAGGCAAAAATATTTTCCAAAATACATATTAGCTGTTTATAGGCTCCTTCTTTTTTACGGAATCTATTTATTTTGCCATGTCAACCATACCTGAACTATAGGTGTTTTTATGACCTCTCTGTAGGTCTAATACAACCATTGGGAGGAAGTTATTTTTTTAGTAAACTACCTTTAAAAAAGAAATTAGAGACTTTCCCCTTTTCTCAGCATCTTTCATCTCTCTTCTGTTAGTGACTTTTCCCCTCTCCCTCATTTGGGTAAATACATACCATGCCTGGGACTCTTGTGATCCATAATCCACCAAAAATAAAATGTACAGATGTTTTTCAAGTGGGCCAAAATGGACATTTTCCATATCTCACTCCTTGGGGTATTTTATTATTGATTTTTATTTAGGGGAAAAGATGCATCATCCTTTTGGCAATGAAACCAAAGCAAAGGCCTGTCTTTAAAAGCTATATCCTTGTGACCCTGATGGGAACACCTGGTATGAGAGGACCTAGTAATTAGGAAACTTTTCCTAAAGCAAAAATGCCAAAAATACCAACAGTGTTAGCTCTGGGGGCTGAGAGACATGACAGATTTTTATTTTCAACTTTATACTTTTCCGTGGCTTCTGGACTATCTATAGCAATCATGAGCTAGTTGAAAAATAATTGAATACATGAAGACATATTCCTTGGAAAAAATGAAACGTTATCTATAAAGTTAAAGTCTCTTTTGACTTCTATCCCTTCCCATCCTGGTTCCCTCTCTAGATATAACTGCTGTTAGCAACTTAGTGTGTATCCTTCTAGAACTTTCTTTGATTAATTGACATACACACACACATACACACACGCACACAAAAATATATGCATTCATGTTGGTCTTTAAAAATCAAGGGTGAAAGCATAGCCAAGAATACTTACAAATGTTAGAACAAAAAGAGTTTTAAGGGCTTTCTAGTCCAACTCCTTCTTTTAACAAATGTGGCACTCAGTTCTCCGGAGCCTCTCTTCCCAGGAAACCACACTCTGATGCGAGCCATATTTTGATATGTGGGTCTTCAGATGAGCAGGAAGATGTGTAAATACTCGTCTCCCAGGCCTGAGTATGACTTTTAATAATCGAATATGGAGCTTGAGCCAACATTTTATTCAGGCACTAAATTTAAAAGTAGAGCCAAGAGACTTTAAAAAATTTATGATTCCACAAACGCAGGGAATTTTCCCCCACGATCGCTATCTCAGAACTAAAAGCGTAAAACCGGCCCTGTGTGGCTTGGCTCTCTTTGCCTGAGCTCCAGCTCTGGGGTGTTCTGAAGTCTCAAGCAAGCTGCTCTGGCTGGGAGTCCCTCCAGGAGGCTTGGGTGGGGAAGATGCCCACCCCCACCCTCACCCCTGCCCCAGGACTAAGGAGTCTTCCTGAAGCCATTTGGCTCCCTTATCGCCCCTCTCCCTGTCCTCCAGCCCTCGAGCAAGCTCCTGAGTGCCCTGTGATAAAGATAGTATTTCGACTTGAAAGAGTAATTGCTGACACACATTACTGTTTCCCTGGAGGAAATCAATCCAGACAAATCCTCTGAAACCTAGGACAGCAAACGCGGCAGATTATGGTGGGAGCCGACTTAGCTTTTGGTCTCCTTGTGAAGCAACTCTGTCTCATTTTTAAGATTCCAAATGCCTGCTGTGCCCACAACACCCTCAATCCTTCCCACCCAGCCTGGCCCATCACCCAAATCTGGACCTCAGAGGTTTGGGCAAAGCTTTATCCTCCTTCCCTGCTTCTAGAAGACTTGTGGGACACAGGAAACCCCTCCTATGTGAAGCTCCAAGGACTGGGAGCCAGTAGATATCCTTCCATCCCAGAAGGAAGAAGCCGATTGGACAGAGACGACTTTCATAGGAATTTCTTAGCCCTCATTCATTCATTCATTCGACAGTATTCATAAGCATCAACTATGTGCCTGCACAAATAGGTAATAATGATAAGCTCAGGAAAGAAAAAATAAAACAAGGCACAGAAGATGGCAAAGGCAAGCAAGGTGGATTTATCATTATGTAAGTGGTGAGCATTGATGACCTCACTGACCTCACTGACTGGATGACATCTGAGCAGAGACCAGAAGGAAGAGAGGCTGTAGATCACGCAGCCATCTGATGGAAGAACAGTCCAGGCAGTGGGAACAGAAAGTGCCAAAGTCCTGAGACATGAACAACAAAAAGGCAAGTCTGGCTAGAGCAGGAAAAGTGAGGGAGGAAATGGGAAATGAAATTGGGGAAGAAGATTATTTATGGCCATTGTAAGGATTTGATTTTTCCTTCAAGTAAGAGAAGCTATTGGAGGGCTTTGAGAAGAAGAATAATTGGATTCAGATTTTGACAGAATGACTCAAACTTAATTCTATACATACTGTGACAAGAATGGAAAGAAGGAAACCAGATAGGAGGCCATTGTTGTCATCCAAGCAAGAGACAGTGGTAGCTTGGCCCACGTTAGTAGTGTGGAAGTGGTGAGAAGTAGGAGAGCTCCAGTTGTATATAACTGGACCTTTCTTCTCCTGTATATATATAGATATCTATGCACCTTCATCTATATCTATGCACACACTTACACACACACACACACATACACACACACATATATATAACCACTCCTACTTCAACTTCATAAGTTGATCTTATGGAAAAACCTAAACATTTTAGCCAACTCAATACATATACATATGACAGGCCAACAGGAATTTGGCTTATTATATTGGGGAAATAGAGGTATTGAGTTAACCAAAAAGTTGTTCAGGTTTTTCCATAAGATCAGCTTTTTGGTCAACGCAATATATTCTGAAATGGGACAATTGCAAAAGAACCAAGTCATAAGGAGTGGGGAACTTAGGAATTTGGACATGCTCATTTTGAGATGTCTTTTAGACACCAAAGTGGATAGAGAGTCTGAAATTCAAGAGAGAGGTCTCATCTGGAGATATGGTTTATGATGGTATTTAAAGCTATGAGACTAAGTGAGTAGGTAGAAAAGAAAAAGCATTAAAGTGTGTATAGAAGCAGAGAAGAGGGGAAGGATGGGGAAGGGGAATGAAAGGAAAGGGGAGGGAAGAGAAGAGTAAGAAAGAGAAAGAAACTGAAGGCTTAGCCTGGGGATGCTTCAACATTTAAAGATTGGGAAGACATGGAAGACCTCTAATTAAGGAAGAGTTCGCATCGAGATAGCAGGAGAGCCGAGTGAGTGTGGTATCCTAAAAGTCAAGAGAAAAGTGTTTCCTGAAGGAGTGATCAACTACATACAACGCTGTTGACCAGTTGAATAAGATGAAGCATGGAGACTTCACCATGAGATTTAGCAACACGACCTTGAGGAGAGCTTTCTCAGTGGAGAGGAACCTGATGGAACTGGATTCAAAAGAGAATGAAAGAACTAGAAGATAATGAGAAGAAATAATTAGTTCATGAAATTCCATAACCTCAGCTCTTGGAGGCACCCAATGCCTTCATGGATTTCCATCCAGTGCAAGAAACCCTCTCCTTGTCAGTCACTGCATTTCCGTATGCCTGCACTTGAGAATTTACTAAGAGTCCCAAGTATTCAAAAGCAAAACAAAAATAGGATAGGCATTTCTATAGAGTTTCTCTATTGCCTTTTTTTGTTTCAGTAAGGAAGAAATTTTATAACACAAATGAAACTAACCATATGGCTGTCCAGCAAATGGCTTTTGCTGGACACATTCCTCATTGTTGGAGTTTAGAGGATTCTGTAATTCTCACTCAAACTTTTAGAGACTGTTGAGCAATCTGACCTTTTCCCAAATCAACTAGGAAAGAAAAATAGCTGGTCTTAAATAATTCATCTATGAAAGTCACATAGCAGCTGCCAATGCTATGTCTTGCATAAAGACTACAAGACTCTCGTGTTTTCATATATATCATCTCATTTGATCTTCACAGCTATATAAGATGGCAGAAACCATTATCTCCACTTTACAAAACAAGAAATGGAGAGTCAGAGAGATTAGAGACTCATCCAAAGTTATTTAAAAAATAAATGGTTGGACTTCCCTGGTGGTCCAGTGCCTAAGACTATGCACTCCCAATGCAGGGAATCCTGGTTCGATACTAGGTCAGGGAAGACCCAGCACAACCAAAATAAATAAATTGAATAAATAGATTTTTTTTTAAGTAAAAAAGTAAATGATAACCCTACACACCGCATTACTTCTCACTCTAAAGGTGATCCTGACGCTTCCCAACACATACCTGATGTGGGATGGATGGACAGAGCACTGACGTGAGCCAGAGAGCCAGACAACTTCTCCTTGGACATTTCCCCTATTTGGAGTGGGTTTCTCCACATACAGAAGTGGCTTCCTCTGCCCAAATGTGTATCTGACATTGTAGCTGACATTGAGTGAACATAGAAAATCATCTCTAAATGCCTCTGCAAGCTGTAGGAAACATGGAAAATTCACCGTATTCTTTGTACTTCACCTGACCAAGGAGTTTGCCCTCATCTTTTACAAATGCTCAATGATCGTGGCCAAGACTTCCCACCAACCATGCGGACAATATGTCAAATGACTAATTGGCAAACACAGTGTTTCCAATCAGAGTCTTTATCAAGACTCTGCACTTTATCAACCACTGCACTAGTCTGATGGAAGTCTGCCCAGCTGTAAAGTCCTAATGGTAATGGGTCCGTGTCGTCTTTGACCTCACATCCAAAGTTCTTGGTTTTTAAATATTATTAATGTGCAGTCATTGCGTATGGATTTATTTTAATCAACCAGCAACAGCCATTGTGGCCTTGGAACATGAGTAGACAGACGTCCATAGATTAAGAGAAAGTTCGGAAACAAACTCAAATTTACATATTCATTTGTATGATAAAAGAGGTATTTCCAATAAGTTAGGAAATTAATAATGATTTAATGCAATTGTGCCAAGGAAATTGATTAACTGTTTAGAAAATACAAGGTTAAAGCCTCACCTCACTCTCCCTACTCAAATGAATTCCAGTTCAATTAAAGACATAAATGTAGAACTAAAATAATACAAGAAATAGACTAGATGATAGGGAGCTTTTTATCTGACCTTCAACTGGAGACGATTGTTGTAAATACCCACACAAGGAAGGGAGCTGTGTATGAACATATTAATAATTTGAAAAATATTTTTCTGTTTTTATTTAGTCATGGCTGTGCTGGGTCTTTGCTACTGCCCTCAGGTCTTCTCTAGGTGCAGTGAGTGGGTGCTCCTCTCTAGTTGCAGTGCTTGGCCTTCAGCAGTTGTGACCTGGGAGCTCAGTAGTTGCAGCTCACAGCAGAGCGTAGTTGCCCTGGGGCATGTGGGATATTCCTAGACCAGGGACTGAACTCTTGACCCCTGCTTTGGCAGGCGGATATTTAGCCACTGGACCAACAGGGAAGCCTTCTATTTTAATTAAAACAGATTCTTGCTGCTCAAGCCCTTCCCCGACTCTTACTGCCTAAACTCCCTTTTCCACTCCTTCCCTCTGACCCTGAGTCCTCCTAGGATCCAAGGAACATCAGGCCAAAATTATTCACTCATCTTGAGAAAGGGAAACCAAAGACCCAGAGAAAGGAAGCAACTCATCTAAGAACAGATAGCTTGTAGACCAGAGCTGGATGGCTTGGGTTTGACTCTCATCTCTGCCACTGTGTGCCACTGTGCCCAAAGCTGTGTGACTTTGGGCAAATCACCTCTCCTCTCTGAGCTTCAGTATCCTCAGCTATAAAAGAAGAAGGAACTAACACTGTCCTAGTGGTTTGTTGTGAGGATAAAATGAGTTAATTTGCAAAGTATTGGAAACAGTGCCAGCTCTATAGCAAGAGCTCAATAAATGGTAACCCTTACCTCAGACTTCCTTGGTGTTTCAGAAGGTAAAGAATCTGCCTGCAATGCAGGAGAACTGGGTTCAGTCCCTGGGTGGAGAAGATCCCCTGGAGAAGGGAATGGCTACCTGCTCCAGGATACTTGCCTCGAGAATCCCATGGACAGAGGAGCCTGGTGGGCCACAGTTCTTGGGGTTGCAAACAGTTGGACATGACTGAGCGACTAACACCCTTACTTTATCCTGGAAAATAGGGTTTACATGATACATGTTCTCATTGGTAGGTACTGGGCCAACATTAAACCCTCAAGAAATACTTATTTTAGATAGAAGCTGAGTAATGGTATATAGCGCCATTGTTTTGAGACCTAGTCTTTCATTTTAGACTTAGAACAACATTGGGATACAAATAGGGCAAACACAACTGTACCCATTTCAAAGATGATAAAACTGAGATGTGGAAGGCCTTGTCTAAAGCCACAAAGACTTGGGAATAAGCTCAGATGTCCCGGCTTCTCCACTATGCTTTCTCACTGGAAACTTTCCCCCCACAACCAAACAAATGATAGCCATGGTGCTTGTTTTTTGTCATCAAAGTCCTCCCATTTATCAAGCTTATAAGGTACCAAATCCATCACTAATGCTGCACAAGCATCATCTCATTTAATCCTTAGAACAATCCTGGAAACTAGACATTCCTGTGTACATTTTATACCTAAGGAAATCAAGAGTTAGATAATAAACCCAAGGTCATAAAAGAACAGAACAAAATCCCTATTAATGGAGGTCTGTGTGATAGTAAAGCCCAGGTTCTTTGCCATTTTTCTAATGGCAGAGGAACTGGGAAGCAGAAGGGCCCAATTCTTGTCTTAAAAGTGGTCAGGAGTCCACCTTGGGACGATGCCACAGCTTATAATAGACATCATCAGCATTCAGACTCAGGTTGTCTGATTTGGGGCCTGTTAATTCATTCCCATGTTACCCTGCCAATTAGTCCCCAAACAATAATGCTGAAATATTTGATGATATTAAAATATATTAAAATGGTAATACTGAAAGAAATCATTGTGTACCTACCCCAAAACAAAAGCACTATCTGGGAACCACAGAGATGCATCCATTGATTATTAACAGACCAATGGGTCCAACCCACTGATGTTGATTCCTGCCACGTGCCAAGCACTGCTCTAGATGCTGGTGACACAGCCACGCCACACCACACCAAGGAGTTTGCCGAAAGGTTGAGAAGAGACATAGTTAGACAACTGGAGAAGAAGTCATTCAAGATGAAAGCAAGAGTCTGGGGAAAGAGTTCCAAGAGATGGGATCTTGGTCTCTGCTTTCAAAATACTTAACACCTTTTTGAGGAGCCAAGACACAGAAATCACCAAGAGAAAAGTTCCATGATAGAAGTAAATAGTGTAGATGATTGTAGAAAGGTGGCCAATGAATTGCCAACTGAGGAGTTTGAACAAAGCATGGTAACTGGGAGGGTTAGTGAAAGCCAGAAAACTGTGGAGCACTCATGCAGACTTCAGTACATCTGTGACTTAGAGCCTTAGATAATCTTATTTCCCTGAGTTTAAAATGAATAATAATAATACACTAAAAAAAATTAAGAGTAAAAGAGCAAAGCATTGTCTGCTTCCCCTGCTGCCCTTCCTCTCCCATTCCCAATCTTTCAGGTTGTCACCCTTCTCTCTAAGTTGCCTGGTCCATAGATCCCCATGTCTGATGGAAATCGAGGCAGGGAGAAATTGTGAGATCATGTTCCCTTTGCCTTGCTCAGCCCTTCCCCAAATCACTTCTGACCCCACCATTAGGAGACAATATTGAAAGCAGTCCAAAACCACCCCACTAAAAACATGAATCAAAAAGTCGCGACTCCTGGACATGTTTTTAAAATTGCTTAGTTGCATGCAAGTCCCTTTAGTGCTGGAAGGACTTTAATAAAATTGATTTTCTGAGTATAGCCTTTTAGCAGCTACTGTATAAGCTTGAAATATGAACCCTTCATTGTTGAAAGTGTTTCATTTTTGGCCTGTTACTAATGATGAAGGGAAAGTGTGGGTTTGGAATTCTCTAAGGCTGACATTCTCATAATTAAATAGTGTTAATAATAAAGCTTTTGCAGATTTTAAACAAACTGGCACAGAGGTGGAACAGTTTGCCGTATTTCATTTAGAGACCACAGCAATTAGCCTTTAATGAATAGTACACAGCGACATAGAAGCGAGTCATTTCTCCCTGTCGTTTATTTGCCAAATCACAAAAGGCGATGTTTTCATTCTGCTGATTGAAAATGATGCTCAGGATTTCTCCTGAAAGCCTCTTAAGTAATTGCCTCGTGAAACTGAAAAATAAATAAATAAAATGAAAGGGAAGAACATTAATTGCTTTTAATATCTCTGGTCTAATTTTGGCCAAGCTTAGTAGGCTAATAGCTGGAGATCTCAAGCTGTACAACAATGGATCAAAAATAGAAGGCTCATCGTGGCTGATATATTTAGAGGCTGATGTTTTTCTTTTATAATTTTAGGAGAGAGATGTTCCCGGGCACATTGTGACTCCTCTCTGTGAACTGACATGGGGGTGTCTTTATAGAGGACTCACGGGTGGGGTGACTCTGAAGTCATTGCCAAAGGAAGATGACAATGATTATCCCGAAGGCGAAAGGAGAAAAAGCTGCTCCACGGTCAAGGTTGTGAACAACAAAGGAACTGTTATCCTTTTAGGGTCTTCCTCCTCCAGGCTTTTGAGGACAAAGATGAATTATTTTTAAAAAGGTAGGTAGCCTCTAGAACTCTTTTTTCCACACTTGAAAATATTATTTCTTATCTCTGAGACTCGATTTTCTTATCTCCAAGCTCCATGGAGGAAGGAAAGGCAGGAAATAATGACTTAACTGGATAAATCCTAACATCACCTGGATGCTGTTAAACATTCAGAGTCCCAGTTTCCATTTGGAATCCAGTGAATTGGAATTCCCAAAGGAAGGGCTCAGGGATTCCACCCTTTATGAAAGCAGGCTCAGGGGTCCTGAGTACAGGTATCCGCCACTATTGGAAAGTTCACTTAACACCTCTTCACTTTGAGGAAAGACCTACGTTAGTACCTGCTTCACTAACTGAAAGAAATCCAAAGATTTCTTTGCCTTTAGGAATAAAAGACAAAAATGGGAAAATAATGTTCAGTTTTTGCTTTGCAGAAGCCACATGGAAGCACCTGGAACAGTGAGAGTGGTTCCACCAGGGTCCTTCTCAGGCAGTACACTCAGCATCGCAGCATCAAGCCACCATGGCTTTGAACTATGTCTGTGAGTATCTGTGCTTTAACTCGATTGATTTCATGCATCTTTTGGCAAGATGTGTCATGGAGTATTGTTTCTTCACTTGACACCACTTCAGTTTATGAAAGGTTTCATGAAAATGTCGTACTTTTGGACAGCAGGGAATCCTGAACCTGGTAAATTTGGTTAACTCGCTTGAGCATCTTTGGACCGTCCAGTTCCACAGATGTTGACAGAATCAGGGACCACCATGTTTGAAGCAGTGCATTGTGGGAGAAGGCAGAGGATCCCTACATGGGGCCACTTGAGAAATCACAGATCCCCAGCCTGAGTAAGTCTTCCAACTGGTCTACCACAGTGCTGCAAACAGTTCACCCTTCACTGTGATGCTGAAAGAGCAAGGGTTGTGTTGAAATAATTTCCTAGACTCAATGTGGAGCTTCTCCTGCCCAGGGTGCAAGGTCAGCAAACCGAAACTCAAGACAACTTCTGTGTTCCTGTAAATGACTCTCCTGAAACACAGGCTGTCCAGTCAGCCAGTCCCCAGACTCCAGCTCTGGGCTCTATAGTTACTTACTTGTTCCTTATCCATTTTCTGTCTCTTCATTGTTCCTTATTCTTTACCCAATGAAAGCTCTGTGCCTCCCACCCCATTCTGCAGTTTTCCAGACCCTTGGGGTCAGAAAATGCCCACTTCGTGGAGTATTCAAGTTGTATCACCCACATGGTCTTCTTTAATCATTTTTAACAGTTATAAGGAACAGGACTAAGGAAAAGTAAGCTGTAGCAAGGCTTGGGTGGAAGGTCAGGTGATGAGGGAGGCAGAGGCCCCACAGGGAAATATATGCTCAGTAGCAGACAGTGCAAGACCGACCAACAGACAATTTGAATGTCCCATGTGCACCCTCATCTATGCCCTAAGGCCTGAGTGATGCAGAGGCCCTTCCTCTTTCTGGGTTTCAGAGTGCCCAGCTAGAGAGGATGCAATGTGTGAACCAGACACCAAAGACGCCTTCAGGTTGTGGCATTACAGCTCTTAACACTTGGCAGCTTTGCTGGGCTGGTCCAGACTTCTGCTGGGACAGTCTAACCTAATTCTGCTCTGCAGGGAGGGCCTGGGTAAAGTACCTTGATTTGACCTTCTAGGGAATTCCAGATGGTGTAACGGGAGCAGGCCTCATCCAGAATGGCAGGTGCTAACTTCACATCCAGGCATTTTAGAAACAAGACAGCCTTAAAGATTGAAAACTAAGGTTGTTTTGTTTGTTTTGTTTTTAATACTCTGCTTTTTCTAAATGAGGAAAAATGAAGACCAGCCTGATACAAATACCTGTCATCAGAAACCAACTTAAACATTTTGTTTTTAGTACCATTTAACTTTTTTCTCAACCCTCTTGCAAAGTCATTGTTATATCACAGCCCGTATTTCATAAAGCGCCTCATACTTGGCACACAGCAGGCACTCAATATGTGTCAGGAGAGCTAATTAATATATTAATAATTTATTGAAGTATCACTGTGCTAAATACTTTCCACGTGTTGTGTCCTGTAATCTTCATAGTCATCCTTAGAGCTAGGTAGGTAGGTGTGAAGTGGCATCTCACTATAGTTTGGATTTATATTTCCCCAGCAATCAGGGATGGTGAGCATCTTTCCATGTGCTTCTTTGACCAGTTGTATATTTGCTTTGGAGAAATATCTGTTCAAGGTTTTTTTGTCCATTTTTGAATCGATGTTCATTTTTTGTTGTTGAGTTGTGAGAGTTCTTTGTATATTCTGGATATTAATCCCTTATCAGGTAGAGAATGGATTTGTGGCTACATGGGGAAAGGAGAGGGTGGGACAAATTGGTAGAGTAGCATAGATATAGATACACACACATACACACACACACACACACACACACACACACACACACACACACACACACACACACACTACAATGTGTAAAGTAGATAGCTAGTGGGAACCTGCTATAAAGCACAGAAAGCTCAGCTAATGCTCTATGATGACCTAGATGGGTAGGATAGGGGGTGGGATGGAGGTCCAAGAGGGAGATATATATCTTTACGTATGACTGATTTGCTTCATTGTGCAGCAGAAACTAACACTACATTATAAAGCAATTTTACTCGAATAAAAAATCCTTTATCAGATATATTATCTGAAGTCCTATTCCATAGGCTGCTGCTTCACTCTGTTGATAGTGTCTTGATGCACAGAAATATTTAAGCTTGATAGTCCAATTTTTCTATTTTTTTCTTTTGTTGCCTGTGCTTCAATTGTACTTCAAGAGCTTAAGTGATTTTGATGTAGCCAAATATGGGGATCCTAAACCTGATCCCTAGTCTAAACTTTTTTTAATTGAGACAGTGTAATCCTCACCTCCCTCTCTTTTAGTTTTTCCAAATAAAAACTCACTTAGAAAAATCTCTCTTTAAAAGAGAGAACTTCTTGAATGAGCAGTTCTCCTCCAAGTGAGTACCTGATCCCCAGGGCATCAATATCCCACAGCAGTAACTTCAGAATAACCTCCACAGATTTAAAAAGCATTGATCTAGTGATCATACCTTACCTTTTTATATGGGATCATTGAATTCTAGAGAAGGAAAATTAATTTCTAAAAATGGATGGTGTCTCTGCTGCCTGGCCCTCTGAGCTCTGTCTGGAGGACACTGAGGGGATCAGCCATGACTGATAAAGGGAGAACCCCTTGGTTCCTGGCTGGTCAAGATGATCAGTTGATGTAAAAATCAATGAATAAGATGTTTCCATGTGTATGGAGAGCTTTGGAATAAAAACATATTGCTAATGTAAAATAACACACGCTTTCTTTTAAAGAAAAAAAATCACCCAAGTTTAATTAGGTAATTAATTAATTCACAAGTAGGTCCAAAGTGAGAGTGGTTACTAAACAATGACAAATGATAAAGAATAAACCCTAAGGTAAGTGATGATCAAGAAGATGAAACAGTTTTAGCTTGGAATCCTATTACAATTCTATTTCAATATAAATAAGCTGAAACCAGAAGCAAACGATTAACCCCAAAGCCACTGGCTGTTCATTAGCTAAGGAATAATTTTACATTTCATTATTATTTGTGTTGGCTAAATTTCCATTAAAACCAATTTAGTAAACTGGCCTTCTGATGGGCTTGAAATTAAAAAGAGGAAGAGAAGGCAAGGAGGGGACAAAACAGAGGCCACCATTTGAGCATCAAGGGATGGAAAACACATGAGGGCGAATTGCCACTTTAATTAAAAATAATGTCTCAATTCACTTTCAAAATGAGCCATCAGAAAGTGCCTGGGAAATTTTCCCTGGCCAGGATGTCTGGCTCGTTCACCAAGTGGGTGATTTCTGTTGCTGGGGTTTCTGATTGAATGGAGGAATGGCTAGCTCATTCCCAGGTCACCTCCCCCCACCCCCAGCTGAGCAGTTTTCAGTTGGGGAAAAAGGGCCTCAGCCTCCTCAAATACTCGTCCCAGAGCCTGGGTAAAGAAGTCCATGCTTCATTCTTTGGGCCATCCATCATGCAGGCTTAAGGACCCGTATGTAACATTAAAATGGGACCAAAATACCAACAACTAGTTTAGCTCACATTTCAGGAGCACTCACTTTAGCCCTGTATTAAGTACTTTCTTGAATTAACTCATTTAATTCTCCGAATCTCTCTAAGGAGGTAGAGTCTATTTATATTCCCGTTTTACAGATGTATTAGCTGGGACACAGGATGAATAATGGATATTACTCAGTAAAGATGGCCCAGAGCTGGAATTCAAACCCATCATTTTCACCAGAGCTGAGTATTTAACCATTGAGCTATGTTGCCTCTTGATAAAATAATGAAATGACTTTGTGCTGTTTAAGTATAAAAACCGACAGAACACAAGGTATATAGTGAGTTAGGGAAGACAGTGATACAAAGGTGAGTAGGGGACAATTCTGGGTGGGACTTAGAATGCCAGGGCAGGGGTTTTGAGCTTGACTCTTTGGGGATTCACAAAGTACAGTGCCCAGACCACTGGGAGTCCATAAACAGATTTTAAAATAATATTTTGTAGTTATGTGTATGTTTTAAGTTTATTAGAAATATATTTAGCTCACATATACAGTTGGGCAAAAGAGATAATCCTTACTTAAGAACAAAAGAAATTTTATTTAACACTTGGAAGTCCCAGGTGGCACTAGTGATAAAAAATACTTCTGTCATTGCAAGAGATGCAGGAGACTTGGGTTCGATCCCTGGGTCAGGAAGATCCCCTGGAGGCGGGCATGACAACCCACTCTAGTATTCTTGCCATGGACAGAGAAGCCTGGCGGGCTACAGTCCATGGGGTCGCGAAGAGTAAGACATGACTGAAGCGACTTAGCACGCACGCACATTTTCTCTTACTGTGTATTAGGCATTGTTCTAAGTGCTTGGCATTTTAACGCACAACAGCTCTGCAAGGCGGGTACTATTTTTCGCTTCATTTATAGATAGGGAAAAGGAGGCAAACAGAGGTCAACTTACGCAGGGCTCCCAGCCAGCAAGTGACAGAGCCAGGATTGGAACCCAGGCATCCATCTCCAGGCTAGGCTCTCAACGATTCTGCTAAGTGACTAAGAGATAGGAGGATGGAATATAAGCATCATGGAAGCGATTGATGTCTGATGACCAGCATCTGTTCCAGGTGATGCCGTCCGGGATGTTTCTTCCCGAGGGCTGCTGGGGGATGTGGCTGGCTCCCACCCCTGTGAGAGGTGCTGGCAGGAGACCTGCTGTTTGTAGCCAATAGGGCAGGGTTCCCAGCACATTTCAAGGATCAGGTGTCCACATCAGAAACCAACCCAGCTCTCGGTGCCGACAATCACTTTGCAGGCAGTGAAGCTTTTTCGCTCCTGTGCAACGGACCAGTATGCACCCACTCTGGAAGCCAGAGACCCCGGGGACCCCTCGGCCCAGCTGCTTTGGAACATGGTAGAAGGAAGAGCAAGAGTGTGCCTTTGGATGGCTCCAACACAGGAAATATTAGGCATCCACAGAGGACATCATCCTGCCGTCTCCCCTGACCTACGATGGTGGAAGCAGGACTGGAGACTGCCCTCCCCTGCACATCAATGCCTAGCCCATCTCCAAACCTTCTCACTGGTGAGTTCTCTACCTGGACCACCCTTACCAAGGATGCCCACTCCCACCCCAACCTGCCTTCTTTCCCCAAAGCTCCACTGAGGCAGAAACTGTGTCCTATGCCCCTTTCCTGTCCTACATGGCCACCATAAACATTTGATGCCCGATCCAGAAGAGGAAGGTGGTCACCAGCCCAGGCTCTGCCACCACTCGCTTTTTACTATCTGAATGGCCCTGGGCAAGCCTGGTAACTCCTCTGTGCCCACTCTCTTCATCTGAAAAGGAGACAGATTGCAGACCCAAGTCATATGATGGGGTTGGGAGGGTTATCTAGATAACATATCTAAAACATTTATCCCAATGCCAAAGAACATATTAAATATTAGATAAATAATAACTTTGACTCAATAATATTAGTATGCTTCAAGTTTGATGGTCGAGATCTGAAGTTTGGAAATGGGCAAGTGTAACTTAGATCTACCACTCACACCTGTGTGGGTTTGGCATCAAGTAGGGACTGCAACCTCCCAGACCTGACACCCTCTTCCCTTTATTAGATTCTCTGCTTTCCCTTCTGGCCTGGACAAGCCCTCACTTCTCTAACTAATGGGAGGAGTAATTCTTTGCCAGAGAAAGGGGAGACATCCTTAGAAAGGCATCTGAAACGTTGCCATTTACGGTTTCAGAGAGAAGGCCATAGCTACTCTTTCAATGACACATGCACAAAAGCTCTTGTTATGGACACAAATAAGAAAAGTGAACCCTTCGCCTGGTGTAATTCACTTCATTTATTGACCAGAGGCCTCTCCCCCAACCCCGATTTCTTTGCATTTGTCAGCGGTTCAGAGACCCCTGGCATTCAGCATGATTTGTAATGTAAATTATATAATTGTACTTTCACATATTTTAACATCAAATGAAATGATTGACTACAGAATCGGAGCTGTCTACAGGTGGGGGTCAATTACCATCTGAATAATCACAGTGCCACACAAGAATAGCACAGCCGCTGAGCGTGACATATTTTTATCTCTATGCATTTCAATGAAGTCAGGCTGGTACATAAAAGGTTATCACCTAGGAAACATATTTTCCTAAGCACAAGTTAAACATGCAAGTGAGATCAGCAAAGATATTCAATTTAGCCAGTCAACCCTAACCTATTAATATTTTAACAAAATCCAGTGAGGATAATTTTTTTCTTTGATCCCATTTCATGTGAGCAGCCGGGAAAGGGAAGAAAAATTAAAAACAAAATAGTCAAGCATACAGAATGAGGTTATGTATTAAGTGGGCTATTTAATGTTTCTGGCATTTCATAGCCCAGGGGGAAAGTGTGGATGGATTTAACCATCAAGAGCTGTGTTCCCTTGGCCACAAAGTTCGAGAAACATAAAATAATCTATACTTCCAAGCTGACAAATCGTACCTGACACCCAGCTTCATCTCACCGGGACTCCGGAGATCAGCATTAATCATCTGTTACAGGGAGTAAAAAGAAAAGTAAATCATGCCACGCTGAAAAGTGAGATGGAAGGTCTTCGGGCAAGGATTTTAATCAATAATATGTGGGATGATAACCAGAAGCTATTGTTTTAATCTTCCGATATGAAAAGAAATGAATGCAAAACACAAAACTACCAAGAGCCGAAGCAGCTTCCGTGAGGCCTCGTAAGAACTGAAGTGTTTGGCAGCCCAACTTTCCGTCTTGATTCATGACAACACACACACCATTTCTTTTTAAAAGAGTCAAGTGCATTCTTGGAGTGGCCTATTTCTATAGCCTCAGCTGTTGCCCAGGTGCTGGCCCCGGGGTTCTGATTTGCTCAGTTTCCCTTGTGCAGTAAATGTCTAGGTTTTGCGCATGCAACATCCATTACTGCTTCCTCTATGGGCACCTTCATTTTCCTCGAGACCCTCCCCTCCCCTACTCCCAGTCCCTGTGGTTTGGGTTGTGTTGACTTCACCAGGGGCTCCAGGAGAAGACATGTCTCTGTCCCAGCATTACTGTGATTAATCAATTCAGGGATGGGTGTGTGGTTCAAAATGCAGCTTTGGGTGTTCTTGACAGTATTATTGTGAAAGAGGCTGTTATGGTTTGAACTTTGTTTCCTCCCCAAAATGCGTATGGTGAAGTCCTAACTCTAAATACCTGACAATCTGATGTTATTGGGCCATAAAATCATTGCAGATGTGATTAGTAACAGTGAAGTTTTATTGGAGTCAGTGGGACTCCTAATACACTGTGATGAGCAACTTTATGCAAAGAGGAAATTCAGACACAGGCTCACACATATGGGAGGGCCATGTAAAGATGAAGAGGTTGGGATGATGCTTTTACAAAGCCAGAGAGCACCAAATACTTCCAGCAAACCAGCAGAAGCTAGGGGAGAGGCATGGAGCAGATTCTTCTCACAGCTCAGAGAAGAAAAACAACCCTGGTGAGTTTTGATCTCAGACTTCTAGTCTTTAGAACTGGGAGACAGTTTCTGTTGTTTAAGCCACTTCGTTTGTGGAACTTTGTGACGGCAGCTCTTGCAGACTAATACAGAGGCCCACTCGCTTTTGTTCCCACGTACTGGGAACTTTGAACATTTAAACCTGGTCTATGCTGTGGTCTGAATGTGTTCTCCCAAAATTCCTACGTTGGAATCCAAACCCTGACAGATGGTGGTATTAGGAGGTGGGGCCTTGGGAGATGTTTAAGCCATGATGGTGGAGCCCTCATGAATGGGATTAACATTCTATAAAGAGGCTCCTGAGAGCTCCCTAGCCCCTTCCACCATATGAGGACACAATGGGAAGTCTGTGACCTGGAAGAGATGCCCTCACCCAAGCATGCTGGCACTCTGATGAAGGACTTAGAGCCTTCAGAACTGTGAGAAGTTGTTTATGAACTGCCTGGCCTGTGGCATTTTGTTATAACAGCCCAAACGAACTAAGAGAGCCTGGCAGGCATTTATCTTTCCTAGCCATGGAGCCAACAACTGCAAAGCTGAGAAAATACTTACAGAGATACCTACCTCAGACAAATGTTGCTTGAGCCCCTGGACCCATTCATCTCTATTAAATTCCCACTTTTACTTAAGCTAGTTAGAATTTAATTTTCATCATTTACAACCAAAGGAACCCTGAATGGTTTATTCTGAATGCAATCAATATGATCTTGCATGCGTGCATGCAAAGTCACTTCAGTTGTGCTTCACTCTGTGCAACCCCATGGACTGCTCCTTGCCAGGCTCCTCTGTCCATGGGATTCTCCAGGCAAGAATACTGGAGTGGGGTGCCATGCCCTCCTCCAGGCTATATGATCTTAGGATGAATTAATAGATACTAAGTCTTTAGAGCAAATTAGACACAGGAAGATTGCATTCAGTTTGAGGCATCATACATTCAAAAGGGATTCAGGTAAATGTGGGCAGTGTCTGGGTGGTGAGAAGCCTGAACAGTGAATCACAGGAGGCATAAAGAGATGCTTGTTGTAGGCAAAAAGAAAAAATTTATAGAAAACATGACAGATGACCTCAAATATCCACAGGAATGGCAATTAAAGGAAAGACTGGGATTTAATCTCATGTCCCCAAGGATAAAAATAGGAAGCCACAGGAATACAGAAAGAAAACACTGATTTTCTAATGCTCCCAGCTATGGGAGAAAGTAATGAGCTAGCCCTAAAAGCAGTGAGTTCTCTGTCACAGAAGGTATTCCAGCAGCAGAGGGGAATTCTGTCTCCTGATGGGCACTCACTGAATGGGTAGATAGGTTGATAGGTTGTGTGTGGGCTGTGCTTAGTTGCTTCAGTTGTGTTCGACTCTGTCGACTCTATGGACTGTAGCCCACCAGGCTCCTTTATACATGGGATTTTTCCAGGCAAGAATACTGGAGTGGATTGCCATGCCCTCCTCCAAGGGATCTTCCCAACCCAGGAATCAAACCCATGTCTCTCATGTCTCCTGCATTGACAGGTGGGTTCTTTATCACTAGCACCACCTGGGAATTTGGATGACCTTAAAGGCCTTCCAGCTTTGACTTTCAGTTCTGTAATTGCTTTACTAGAACCCAGGTGACTTGGACATGTCCTTTGCCACTTGTGGACCTCAGTCTCTCCATCTGTAAAATAAGGAAGTTGGGCCTGATGGTCCTTAAACATTATTTTGACTAGAACATGCCATGATTTCATTTATCCAACTCCGTCCTTTCTGCCTCAACTTCCATCCAGTCTTGGGCTCACTCTGAATGCACAATATCACATCACTAATCTTTTTTTGTTTTAATGTGGACCATTTTTAATGTCTTTACTGAATTTGTCACAATGTTGCTTTTGCTTTATGTTTTTTTCGGCCACAAGGTATGTGGAATCTTAGCTCTCCAACCAAGGATCAAATCTGCACACATTGCATCGAAAGTCCTAACCACTGGACCACCAGGGAGGTCCCTACCCCACTAATCCTTTATTCAAGGAACAGCTATCATGGATGTGGGACTGGTGGTGGCAGGGGGACACAGGGCAGGGGTCATCTCACATTCTTTCTCTCTTTGCTTTAATGAAATTGCCCACTTCACAGCAGAGAGCTGAGGGGTGACATTAAACTTATAATCTATTTGGCTCTAGATTTCTTTTGGATGGCCCAAAGGCATACACTATTGGCCAGTTAAGGAACAAACTGGATGAAAGCTTAAAATGGCATCACAATCTCTCTCTAGTCTTTCTTTGGAAGATGCTGGAATTTCATGCCAAGGAGCAGGGAAGGTGGGATGTTCATCTTATCTCTCAACCCCAGGTTGCCCTCTTCATCTGGACTGTTATCCTTTGTAGCCCTTGTCACATGATGGCCAGACAGTCAACTGCCAACTAAGAACAGGATTTAGGTTTGATATTGAAAAAAAAAAAAAAAAGCCTGGGCAATATAAGAGAAAACATTCTTGTTTTGCCCAGTGTGAATGTGGGCTGGGCCAAGTGAAAGACAGTTGTTTATCATCAGGAGAGAAATCAAGAGTAGATTGTGGGAGAGTTCCTATCCACTGGGCTGGGGAAGAAGTCTTGAGATTGTTCTGGGCAAAGCACGTCCCAGCCATTTTGAAAAGGCCCCATGCTGCTCTCCAGCATATTAAAATCAATCCACTTATTATCTTGGCCTGTTTAAGCTCTTCCTTGATTCTAAATTATTTTTCAAGTCAGCAATCTTTTTTTTTCTTTTTCTCCTTTTCTAAATTGGAGGATAATTGCTCTGCAATATTGCATTGGTTTCTGCATATATCCCATTCTTGTCAGATGTGGCTTGGGGGCTTCCCTGATGGCGGAGACAGTAAAGAATCTGCCTGTAATACAGGAGACCCAGATTCAGCCCCTGGGTTGGGAAGATCCCCTGGAGAAGCAAATGGCAACCCACTCCAGTATTCTTGCCTGAGAAATCCCATGGACAGCGGATCCTGGTGGCTACAGTTCATGAAGTCGCAAAGAGTCAGAGACAACTGAGTGACTCACACTTACTTACTCATCTTTAAAATGAATCCCCAGCATGAACACACTGTCTATTTAGAACATCCATAAGTTGCCGTTTTGAGGGTTTCGCCCATTCCACTAAGAGGACCCATTTCTCAGGTTGGAAGGTGTTCTTGAAGAGGAAAGAAGTTACAGTGTTTTCTCTCAGAAAGGATTCATTCTTCATGAAAATAACATTTTAAATTCAGGAGGTCCTTCACTTTAAAATAGTCTTACAGCTGAGGACTCCCCAGAGTGAAAAGCAAGGACAGACTGTAAAACTAATAATCCCAAAGGTCCCACACTGTCAGTAAGAGTCCCTCACACCTGCATGAAGGATCTTGAGCATATGCACCCCCAAGGTCATTGGCATCTCCCCATGCCCCTGTGAAGAAAGCATGGCTGGAATTACTGTTTTCAGTTTCCAGGTGGGAAAACAGATTCAGAGAAGGTAAATATCTTGCCCAAGGCTACAGAACTAATAACACAGTGTCAGAGCAGGAACCCAGATTTCTCGACTCGATTTCCACTAGGACTGGCAGCCTCTGAACAGTGAGACCAGTGGGAATTTGAGGGGGAAGAATTTCCTGATTGTTTAGACACCTGTTTGCCGATTCCTTAGAGTCCTGGTTCTCCAAGTGTGATCCCTGCATCAGCACCCTTAGCACCACCTCGACATTTGCCTGCAATGGAAATTTCTTGGGTTCTATCCTAGACCTTTTGAATCAAAAGCTGGAAGAGGGGCCAGAAACCCGTGTTTCCAAGCCCCCCAGGTAATTCTGATGCACGCTCAAACTTTCAGAACTGCTCCCATAGAAGTTGAGGGTGTTTTGTGGGTTTGCTGAAATGGCTGCTTCGAAACATGAGTCAAAATTCAAACTCATCACCTCCAAATTCCATTAGCCAAGGCCAGAGTCCAAGGCCTTGAAAAGCTTCTTATGATTCCAAGTTGCCTTCCCCAGCTCTGAGACCGCAGGAATAAAGACTCACTTACACGCCTCTAGAAGCCTGTCCCCAAATTCTCTGCCAGTCACTCACCATTGGCACAGAATTAAGCCCAGCTCAGCTATGAGGCTGATTATATTCTGAGACTGGGTGACCAGTAACTTTAATCCTGTAATCTTTGGAAAACAAAGAGCTAAAGTCTCCTGGATGTCTGGGGTAAGCAGAGGAGGCCCCAGGGGGTTGGTTTCATCTGTATTAGGCCAGGAGGACCATGAATGTGTCTGTGCACATGCCCCATGCTTGCTCCCTTTTGGATCTAAGGATTCTTCTGTGGGAAATATTAATATGCAAAGGAAACAAACATCACCAGAAAGATGGGAAGTACAAAGAGTCAGTGATTATTAAAGTTGGGAAAGCAGGGCTGGGTTCTTTCCCCCACACTCAGATGGACTCCTTGCTGTGCTAAGTCACCTCAGTTGTGTCCAACTCTTTGCAACCCCATGGATTGTAGCCCCCCAAGCTCCTCTGTCCATGGGATTCTCCAGGCAAGAATACTGGAGTGAGTTGCCAAGCCCTCCTCTGGAGTATCTTCCCTACCCAGGGATCGAACCTGCTGCTTTTATGTCTCCTGGATTGGCAGGCGAGTTCTTTATCACTAGTGCCACCTGGGAAGACCCAGATGGACTCTAAGACCTGCTAAAAACCAGGCTGCCATGGAGAGGATTCCACTGCCCAAGCTCACCAGCCTCTCCAGTGGTGCAGAAAATCTATTTATAGGGACGGCTGCCACAGATAGCCCTGGGGAAAGAGGCTGACAAAAGGAAGGAAATTGCAGTGTCTTCAAAAGGCCAGGTGGTTTAGGACAAAGTTGAAAATCATACACAATGATGTAAATCAAAGATCTTTGCAAACTGGTAGTTCTCAGGCTGAACTTGACCTCCAGGATTTTGTTTAATCTACACTTGACCCAACTCAAGGGTTTCATCGTAAAGGTGAATGTGTTGCCACTAAATAAAAATAAGAAAATTTCACAGAAAAATTTCTGAATTGCCCCATCTCAAAATCAGAAGATCCAGCTGCATTGTGTCCACTTCTCCTCACGGCAGCAGTCTATCAGTCCCAATTCCCGCCAGCTGTCCCTTTGTATATGACTCACCCGACCTCAGCAATAATTTAAGTTAGTAAGCCCTAATTTAAGCAAACCCTGAGTTTATACCATTTAGTATCGCAGACCTGAACTGGTTTTATAATAGTTCCAGGCTACAGTAGAATTATCTCTTGGGTGGCTATTTTCCAGTGAGTAATCAGCAATGAAACACTGATATAAAATCAGGATGAGTCTTTAGAAGTCTAGAATCAATGACCAGTAAATGTTCACATTCTCTGCCAATAAAATCAAATGAAAAATGTAATAATCTGTAAAAATGACAGAAAGAGAAGCTAACTAATAACTTAAAAATCTTTGTATTCATTGATTTTTTTCCTTTTTTTTTTTTTTTGCCTGCCATTGTGACTAGAAGCCCCGTGAAGGCAGGGACTTTGTTCTGATGATCACCCTATGCCCAGTGCCTAAAACAATGTCTAGTACCCTGTAGGCATTTACCAAATATTTGTTGTGCAAATAAACAGTAGTAGTAATTGAGCCATTGCTCTGAGCAGTTTATAAGTAAGATTTCAGAGATACTCTTTAACAGATGAGGAACCTGAAATAAAAAGCAGGTAACCAACATGCCCACTGTCACATGGCTGGACCACTGACCATTCTTGGCTCCTCTCTAACCTCTTACTGTAGCTCAAGTTATCAGGCTGAAACTGACTAACGAAGGCTCCCTGAGCTAGTCCAAACCTTTGAATGTCTTTCTGGTGCAAAGTACATACTCACTAAAAGCTTTCCAAATTTGAGTTATTGAAAGTGTTATTTCTCTGAGAATAAGAACAGGAGGACACTTAAAGAAACCTGTGATCTAACAAAAACGCCAAAAGTCAGGAAGTTAAAGACCCTCTCAGGGATCTATTTCTATTTCTGCTTCCTCTTTAAATCAGTCCTTCAGCCTTCATAGGTTCCTGTTTTCCCATCTATAAAAATTTGGAAAATACTTTCTTTGACCTTTTCACAGGAACATTTGCTGGGCGAAATGTGATGGAGGAAAATGCAAAACATGTAATATTTATAATAATACACTTACTTGACAAGTTTAAAATGTGGTTTCCAATTTCTTACTCTCTCTATCCCCACCTCTAAGAACTCTGTTACTAGACCATGGATTGTTAATTCCATCAAAATAAGAAAAGTGAGGCTGAAAAGTAATTATCACTTGCCAAACATCACCAAGTTTTATTGTTTCGTCACTCAGTTGCATCCAACTCTTTGCGACCCCATGGATTGCAGCACACCAGGCTTCCCTGTCCTTCACCATCTCCCTGAGTTTGCTCACACTTATATTCATTGAGTCAGTGATGCCATCCAACCATCCCATGCTTTGTTGTCCCCTTCTCCTCCTGTCCCCAATCTTTCCCAGCACCAAGGTATTTTCCAGTAAGTTGGATCTTCACATCAGGTGGTCAAAGTATTGGAACTTCAGCTTCACAATCAGTCCTTCCAATCAAAATCATGGAGTTTACAAATAATAAAACTGGGGCTAGCACCAACACACTTCTTCTAGGCCAAGTGTTGATCAAGAACTATAGGGAGAATGAGATATTGCTATAAATGTGCTTTGTGATGTATGGGAATGGAGTGATTCAGATTAGCAGAAGGTCAAGCACAGGACCAGGCTGTATACCTCACAATGAAGAAGAGACAGCAGGCTTCCCAGAGCTTATGTTAAACCATGAGCAGCATAAGGGAGGAGAGATGAAGGGCAGGGATTCCAGATAAAGATTATTTGCAAGGTAGTTCAAAGAGCATTCCAGAAATGATAAGTGCAGAGGCTGTCCATGCCAGATTTGAGATGCTGGCCAATATAAGAAGGGTCAGGGAAACTGAGACCTTGAATACCAAGCTACTGACATACCTTGTTTTTCCTAAATAATTGGAAGCCCATGGGATTTTCACAGTGAAAGAACATGGGTGTTGGAGGTAGCAAGTTCTGAATTCAAATCTCAAGACTGCCTCTTTCTGTTTCAAATCACTGGTTGGCTGATTGAAGGCCAAAAGCCTGTCCCTCAGCACAGCAGCGACTACTCCACTGTCCCCAAGCTGGCTGGGCAGGGACTGGGGCGATGCAGGCAGAGGAGATGAGAGTCTGAGATGCCCTGCTGCGGGTTCATTAGTGATGAGAAGTGTCATTCCCACCTCCAGGTTCTGCTGAAGTACAGAAGCATCTCGATCAGGCAGCGCAGAGGAAGAGAAGGGAGGTGTTGCAGGCTCCAGTGTTGATTTGCATTCGAGTGTTTTATACAGAGCTCTCTCTTCAGACTGGCAACAGGCCCATAATTAGGGAAACAGGGTGATAGTGTCCCTCGCAAGTTGGCTGATGCATTCCACTCTTACCGTCACCTTTCAAGTGTGTCTTTGAAGCTGCTCTTTCTGGATTGTTCTGGGAGAGTCTTATGTGAATAGATAACCACCCACCTTGCACAGTGTTGACCAGCAAAACCTTTCTACACACTTTGCAGCCCCTGCGAACCTGACAAAGTATCCTCCATAATCAGTGTTCTTATTTAGAAAGGCCAGCTTTATTATTATTTTTTGAGAGCTATCGTGTAGGAAATAGATACATTCAAGGGGAAACACACAAGTTACCAGCCATTAGAAGGAAAGAAAGAAAAAATTGCTTTTTAATACATTATTTATCACCTGTTCAATGCTAACATCTTTCTTGTGGAGCTCAGAACTTCAGTCACACTAAAGTAGGCTCTTATTCACTCGCCATTGTATAAATGTAGACAATAAAACTATGGGGCTTCCTTGGTGGCTCAGACAGTAAAAGAATCTGCTTGCAGTGCAGGAGACCTGGGTTTGACCCCTGGATCGGGAAGATCTCCTAAAGAAGGGAATGGATACCCCCTCCAGTATTCTTGCCTGGACAATCCTATGGAGAGAGGAGCCTGGCAGGCTACAATCCATGGGGTTGCAAAGAGTCAGACACAACTGAGCAGCTAAACAACAACAGGGAATTAAGATTCCACATGTCACTGGCAAGGCCAAAAAAATAAAAAATAAATAGCACAACCCAGACATGAATTGATCCTGGACGTGTGATGCTATTTCCCACCGCTTCCACTAGGTCCCAGCTGCTCTGCTGTCCCTCTCTAGCTCCGCTTTGCAGGGAACTAAACTAAGGGGTCCTGAGACCAGTTCTGGGGTTTGGCAACTAGATCCGGACCAGCTCTCAGGGAGCAGGCGTTCTGCTAACAAATACTTCCATCGTGATTGGCATGCGCTGTCACCTTGGTGGGTTGGCTCAGAAACAAAGGCCAACAAGTAAATGGACCATGGGTGCTGAATTACCAGCCCAGCCCTTGGTGGTTTTTAAATTATAGATTTTTAAACAAAGCTAAATATAGAGCAATTAAGAAATGGCTCCATGTTCTACCCGGAAGAACAAAACAGCTGAACTGGAGCTAACATCACACATGATATGCATGAGAGATGGGAGATGAACAGAGGGAGCTGCTCAAAATAAAACCCGTACTCTCTCACTGGGTTTTCTCCAGCATAGCCCACATGTTCCTGCCTCAGGGCCTTTGAACATGCTGTTCCCACCACCCCATATGATCCCCTCCCATTCCATTCTCCTCTTTGCTATCTCTTTCTTTTGAATAGACACCTCCTTAGATTCTCCCCCAATTCCCCTCTCAGTCCATTTTATCTCTTCTCATGGCTTTTATGACCACTGGCCACTTTTTTTCATTTATTTCCTTTTTGTGGGTCTGATTCCCCTCCTAGAGCCCAAAGCCTCTGTTTCTTCATCTGCACCATAATGATAATATTGCTACGCTGCCTGTTGCTGTGACAACAGAGATGCTGAAAGCCAGTCACCTTCACTGATCTCCCCTCCTTTGGCTCAATGGGACTGCTAGTCTGTTTTATGGAAACAATTAATATTGTGGTTGCCAAGGGCTGAAAGGAGAGGGAAGTGAATGGGTATAGAGTTTTAGTTTGGTAAGATGACAAAGCTCTAAAGTTTCATTGCACATCAATGTGAATATAATTTAAAGTACTGAACTATACACTTAAGACAGCTAAGATGGTAAGTTTTGTATATGTATTTTTTTACCACATTTTTAAAAAATTTAATGTATATAATATGCTAACTTTTGTCTAAGAAACATGAGGAAATGGGAATTATATACATAGTATTTTTGTAATATATATTACAAAATAGTGTATTTGAATATGTATTACATATTAAAATATTATATTAAATTATACATATTTAAAATATTACATTAAAATATATTTTACAAAATATTAAATTTGAACATAGCATTTTTATATATATAGTATTTTTGTAAAAAGAAACTGAAGAAGGATAAACCAGAAATGAATGAAAATGGTTTTCTATCATGATGGGCAGGAAAGGGGCAAAAGAAAGGGAGTGGGAAGGAGAATTTAGTGAATACACCCTTTTAAATAAGGTCCTGACATTTGACTCTTGTGACTATTTTAAAAGA
Source organism: Antilocapra americana (assembly GCA_007570785.1). Lineage (NCBI taxonomy): Eukaryota > Metazoa > Chordata > Mammalia > Artiodactyla > Antilocapridae > Antilocapra > Antilocapra americana. The sequence goes on along the minus strand of ML663568.1, from coordinate 287,479 downwards.
ACAGAGCTAAATTTGAAAGTGTCTGGAAAGTAAACCCTAACACTGAAATCAAGCAGAAATGAATTAACCAAACTATCTATCACAATGATAATATAACCACACACCCACACAGAAGTACTTGTAGCAAATTTTGAACATAATATTCCAATGGTTAACATATAGTGGGATGTAGTCTAAGAATGAAAAAAGTATAAGGAAATCTTGAACTTTATATAAAGCATCTTTTATCCATAGGAGTATCTGTGTGGCAAATCCAAACAATTTTGCGTATATTGTAGGAAAGGGCAAATGAGTCAATACATCAATATTGTTGGTGCCCAGTGTTCTCCCTGTGAGAGACAGCAAATGTATGGAGTGAATGAGGAAACTGAATTGAAGATATCACATTAATCCAAGAATCATGACTGGGAGAGAAATCATATGAGGTCAAAACTGTTTGGAACAGTTCTCCTTAACATGGTTCCCTGAAGAAGCATTCCATGCTACCTGGATTTTAGAAGAATCCTTGATTCTTTTAGTGTGGTTTTTCATTTATTCTTAGAACAACTCCATGCTCTTCTCTGATGGTCAGTTTTATGTGTCCATGTGGCTAGGCTATATAGTCTCCAGTTACTTAATCAAATACTAATGTCAGTGCCACAGTGCAAGAATTTTGTAGATGTGATTAAGGTCCCTAATCAGTTGACTTTCCATAGGGAGATTATTCTAGATAATCTGGGCACAACTAATTCAATCAGACAAATGGCTTAAAGAATAGGATAGAGGCTTTCTAGAAGAGAAGAAATTCTGCCTGTGGACCACATCTCCAGCCCATGCCTGGGAGTTCCAGCCTGCCTTGCTGATAGCCTACCATACAGATTTAGGACTTGCCTAGTCAGCCAATTCCTTGCAATAATCCTCTTAATGATATCTTCTACTGGTTCTGTTTGTTAGACTGAACCCTAACTGATATATCTTCTAATAGGCTTCTTTTGTTTCTCCTCTAATTCAGTTTCTGTTACTTATCACCAAGTAATGTAGCCTCACTTACAGTGTTGAGAATGTTGCCAGCACTATTTCTCTAGAAACTTCTCAGAGAAGGTCAGCCATATCCTCTACCCCTCATCAGACATGGGCCCTGTGTTGACCAAGGACTCCTCCTTCCAGATTTGGGGGACCCACAAGGATCCAGTGAATAAATAACTAGCTCTATTGCAGCAGCCTATAAGAACAGCCACTTCTGGGGTTCCTCCCTCTGTGTTCTGTTAATCAGACTTGGGATTTGTCAGAGGCCCTGAAATATTCATGAACAACTGCTTCAGTGATTTCAACAGCTGCACAAATAGAGATGGAGTCCCCAGGGGAAGCAGGAAGACAAGGGTTCTGGGGTTTTCATGCCATCTTCTCATTTATTCTCAATCCTATCAGACAAAGAAAGAATTTGGGAAATTCCAAGGAACTCTGATAGTCAGACAATGCCAAGCTTCAGGCTGGAAGCTAAGGACCTCGAAGGCCAGGGCATCAGAATCCCCGGAGGGGTAGGCGTGGAGGGGGCGGGAGTTTCTTAAAATACAGGTTTCTGGGCCCCACTACAGATTATCCAATCCAGCAGGTCTGCGGTGAGGCCTGGAATTTGCATTTTTAACAGATTCCCAGGAGGTGCCCATGCTGCAGTTCAGGTGACTTTACTGCTTTACAATATTAAAGCAATAGCTCAAAAAGACAAGAATGCAGCTAGTCGATGCTTTACCTGTCTAATGAAAAGCAGTCTGAGTCTTTTTCTTATGCGAGTCTCTTCTCTGAATTTTGGGCTTTGCTGCTGGGAGCTGCCTGGTCATTACAGGATGTGATCAGAGGCCTCAAAGTCATCAATTTGAAGGTCATTCTGAGCAAGACCCATACCACTGTCTCCAGATTCAGTCACTCCTGTAAGACTCAGTTCCACAACTTTTTAACCTGTATGTCTTGGTAAATGATTTTAAATTTCTGTTCTCAGTTTCCTTATCTATGAAATGGGGACAACAATGGTCACTACTTTCTGGACTATTGTAAGGGCATCCTAAACTGATGTGGATAAAGTGGTGGCTCATAGCAAGCAGTTGTATAAGTCAGAATCCAGGTAAGAAACAGGATTCACTTGGGAGGGTTCCAACAAGAAAGCTACGATGAAGGAATTCACAAAGCTATGGGCAGGTGTGGGGACCATGGTTGGATACTGAGGCACCTAAAGACTAGCGGTAGAGAAAAACTGTTCCATCTCTTAGTGCTGAAAGACAAGGGGAGGAAAATGTGCTACTGGAGGCCAGGGCATCTGGGGCTTGGACAAGGGCCACCTCGACAGGAGCTGTAACCATGGAAGGGGGAAGCCATGGCCAGAGATGCAGCACCAATAAAGGGAGGGAAAAAGTACTCCTCTCTCTTCCCAACTTAACAATTTCTTGCTGGCCTTCCCATTGGCTGAAGACAAAGGGCAATGAAACGCAGAGATGCAGTACACAAGAGTCTACTTCCTGGATCACAGAGCAGGGAAAGAAGGGCAGAAAGAGGATGGAGCACTACAGTACCAAGTGGAGACTCAAGAACACAGTGCTCCATAAATGTGTACCACTGTGATTGATACGGTGAACACATTTCTCACTTCCTGGGACAATTCCATTTTATTGTTGTTTGTTTTTTAATTGGAGGAAAATTGCCTTATAATGTCGTCTTGGTCTCTGCCATCCAACAAGGTGCATCAGTCATAATTACACAGATATCCCCCTACTCTTTAGCCTCCTTCCTCAAAAGACACATGTACCCCAATGTTCATTGCAGCACTATTTACAATAGCCAGGACAATTCCAGTTTATGCCCATGATACATTTTTGCTCACAAAGTGTTCCCAGTTGGGAAGATAAATTATATGATCACCATAGTTATTTATCAAATATATGAAAATCTGATCTGCAATGGGAAGAGAGTTGCAAAAAAATTCATTTTGGTTCTTTGGAGACAATGCGTCCAAACTAATATTCTGTTTATTGATGCAAGTGGGAGTTACATGGGTATATTCAATGAGTCAACACGTATATATAGAAAGGTGCACATTTGTGATTTCCAGAAAACGTTTCTGTATTTATACTATACATCAATAAGTCAGTTTATTGTTTTTGAGAATCCAAGCCACACATGCTCAGAGCCAAGAACACAGAAAATAGCTATTTCACTAGGGCACACTAGACTGCTCTGTAAAAAAAACACCTAACCCAGGAAACAGGGCGGCAGGTGCACTTGGTATTGTTGTTGTTAAGTTGCTAAGTCGTGTCCGACTTTTTCCAACTCGATTTCTCTGGGTCAGGTCCACCAAGCTTCTCTGTCCATGTGATTTCCCAGGCAAGAATAGAATGGGTTGCCATTTCCTTCTCCAGGGATCTTCCTGACCCAGGGATTGAACCTGTGTCTCCTGAATCACAGATGGATTCTTGACCACTGAGCCATCAGGCAAGTTCACTGCATCCACCATGCTTAAGAAATACCCCAAGGGGGCTATAAGGAGCCAGGACAGAGTTAAGTCTCTGTATCCAAAGGATCTACTCCACACCCCTGCTCACTTGCTTTATCTGTTTAGCAAACTCACCCCACATCTCGCCTCCTCTTTGCGCCTGACATCTAGCAGGATCTTTGAAATTTATTTTCTCCTTTTAGCCTGCTGTATTTTTAATGTCTGAGTGAAAGAACAAAGGAAGGCGAACACCAGACAAGATCGTTTCATTCCTCCAACGAGCTGTTGTGTAGCCCAGTTCAAGCTCAGCCAACATAAATGTTTTAAAATTCTGCCTTTGCACAGAACAAGTGCTGGTCTAGTCATCAACTCCAAAGTCAGGCCCCTCATTTCTGCCTTTCACTGGGTGACATAAAAGGCCCGTGCATCAATCATTAACAACCTATTAACACAAGCAGCCCAGAGAAGTTTCCCTGGTCCAGTTGGTCAACCGCAGTGGAAGAAATTCCTGTCACCCTGCTGGCTGGCCATCCGTGTGATGCAGGCTGTTTTTCAGCTTTGAGAAAGGCCTGCTGACTTCTCTTTCATCTCTCTCTGAGTAACAGATACCTGGTAGGCTTGCTTTCCTTCCCCCCACCACTGCAAATTTACCCACCTGCCTCCTCGGCTTCTGGCATTAAGAGACGCTTGCACAAACACTGACAACATTGATTCTGTGCAACCGACGTGCCAGGCTGTGAGGACGTCCACTCAGCATGCGGGCCAGAATCAGGTCTGTTTCATCCACACATGTCAGGGTGAGCAGGGTCTTGAGGTGTCTTGAGAAGGCAGTCCTCTGCCTAATGTTCCTGACTCTTGTATCTAATTGGTTTTGATTTGAAGCAAAACCAATCAACATGAACCTATTTTTTTAGAAAGGCTGTGTGGCTTAGCAAGACACACCCTGGAATCTTGCAGACCCAGAGAATCAGATTCAGTCTTAATTTTGATGCTGATTCACTGTGTGACCTGGAGGAAGGCATTGGTCTGTGCCAGGCTGGTTTCTTTCTTTCTTCCTTTTTTTAATTATGAAAATATGAAAATGCATTTACAGGGGGCTTGGAAAATACAGAACAAAGTTGCATATAGTTCCACTATATATTACAATTATTTTTAAGTAGATAAATTAAGACTTTTTTGTCAAAGTTTCAATATCAAACCCTCAAAAATTAATAGAATGGATATATAGAAAAGTAGGATATAGTAGACCTGAAAAGCACCATGAACCAATTCAACATAATTAAGAGTTATACCATTTTCATACAACAGTAGGATACAAAATCTATTCAAGTTCCCATAGACTATAAACCAGGAGGCACTGGAACATATGCAGGGACATAAGACAAGGGGCAAAAATGTCATGGTCTAGAGGTATTCAAATCATGCAGAGTCTGCTCTTATCACGCAGACTGGTTTCTTTGCATAGCAATGAGGGGTTGGTGTCCTCGGACTCCAGAAATCCTGACCTCAAAGTCCCCACCTCAGCTCTGACACTGACCTGACTGCATGTCTTACTCCCTCAATGCCTCTGATTCCCCATCTTGTAAATAAGAATACGACTTGCCTTCCCTCCTTCCAAAAAAGGCTGCTGTGGATGGAGCAGCAATTTAAAGGACTTGGGGAAAGTAAGGAACCAAAGTTCCAAGGATTTTAGAGCCAATGGTGTAGCTACTTCCAGTAGGTGCTGGGTGGGGTCTCCCCGTGCATCTTGGGCTTGAGGGTGACGGCACTTACTTTGGGTCTTCCTCCCTATGTGGGCGACCGTGAGTTTCTGAGAGAACAGCCCACACTGTATCTGCCTGTTACCTAACCCAGGAGCTGACACCCAGTAACTACTCACCATATCCAAACGGTAGGAGGAACCAGTGAAGAGATAGAAGCAATGGGCTCTTATGAAGCGCTGAGGGCTTCCCTGATGGTCCCGTGGTCATGAGTCCACCTGCCAACGCAGGGGACACTGGTTCTATCCCTAGTCTGGGAAGATCCCACATGCCTCAGAGCAACTAAACCCGAGTGCCACAACTACTGAACCAGTGCTCTAGAGTCCAGGAGCCGCAACTACTGAAGCCGTGTACCTCGAGCCCCTGCTCTCAGCAAGAGAAGCCACCGCAACGAGAAGCCTGAGCACCGCGACTAGAGAGTAGCCCCCACACACCACAGCTAGAGAAAGCCTGCATGCAGCAACAGAGACCCAAGGCAGCCAAAAATAACTAGATAAAAATTATAAAAAATAAATAAATGAAGCCCTAAGATGGATAAATCTAGAGACTATCATGCTTACTGAAATAAGGCAGACAGAAAAAGACAAATACAGTATTATATCACTTATACATAGAATCTAAAAATAAAACAAATAAATGTATATGCAAAACAGAAAGAGACTTACAAATTAAAAAAAACAAACTAGTGGTTACCAGTGGAAAGAGGGAAGGAGGAGGGACAAGGTAAGAGTATGGGATTAAAAAATGCAAACTACTATGTTTAAAATAGACAAATTACAAGGCTATACTGTACGGCACAGGGAATCATGGCAATTATCATGTAATACATTTTAATGGAGTAGAATCTGTAAAACTACTGAATCACTAAGCTGTACACCTGAAACTAATATAATTTTGTAAACAGATTCAATTTTTTAAATAATTAATCAATTAAGCCATGAGAAAGAAGAAACAGAGGAGGAGAGTGGATTGCTCACCACCTACTGATTCCGCTGTCTTATTTTATCTCAGTAGACAAGTATTAATTCTTTTTTATGCCTTTTTAAATTTTAACTACCAAGGCACTGCTAAAGTCAGTATCTGAAGAGTTGTATTTTAAACTCTAAGCCTGTCAAAGAGACAGGATTGGACAGGTACCAGCATTACAGTTCGGGAATGAGACCATCTACTTCTACAGCTAACTCATCCTTAGCGTTATCTCTATTCCCACTCTCACCTCCTTCCTACTCAGTCAACTCACGTGACAACTGCTCCCTTTGGAAGGTCAGGACTCTGTCTTCATTCATTTATTAATCTGGCAAATAATTATTGAGGGCCCATAATATGTCAGGTATTATCCTGGGTCCAGGAGCTAGAAAAGTGGATAAAGTATGACTATCAGTCAGGAGGGTTGGATCAATGCTGCAAAAACAAGCATCTCAGAAAGGTTAAAACAGGGAGTTGACTTCACTGGTCAGCAGGGGGCTCTACTCCTCCTAATTTCACAGAGAACAAGGCTGGACAGAAGCTTCTGAATTTCTGCAGGAGTGGGAAGGGAATGTAGTAAATCAAGAACCCACTCTTTTTTTTTTTAATTTTTTTGGAGTATAATTGTTTTACAGTGTTGTGTTAGTTTTTACTGTACAGCAAACTGAAACAGCTATATATATGTCAATGGACATATATTAATATATATTAATAATTATATATATTTACATATAACATAACATACTATATTATATATAGTTAATTTATAGCTCTATTTATATATAACATAATTATATGTTAATTATAATTAATTACTAATTAATAACACATTTCTAGATTTCCTTCCCATTTAGGTCACCACAGAGCACCGAGTTCCCTGTACTGCAGCAGGTTTTCATTAGCTATCTATTTCATACATAGTGTGTGTTGCTGCTGCTGATAAGTCGCTTTAGTGTCAATAGTGTATATATGTTAATCCCAGTCTTCCAATTCATCCCTTCTCGCCTTGTCCCCTCATATTTGTTCTCTACATCTGTGTCTCTATTTCTGGTTGTAAATAAGATCATCTATACCAAGTTTTTTAGATTCCACATATAAGTGTTAATATAGTGAAAAGCCTGGCTTTAAATTCAATATTCAAAAAAAACTAAGATCATGGCATCCAACCCTATCACTTCATGGCAAATAGGAGAAAAAGTAGAAGCAGTGACAGATTTTATCTCTTTGGTCTCCAAAATCACCGTGGATGGTGACTGCAGCTATGAAATTAAAAAACACCAGCTCTTTGGAAGCAAAGTTATGACAAACCTAGATAGCATATTAAAGAGCAGAGATATCACTTTGCCAACAAAGGTCCATATAGTCAAAGATATGGTTTTTCCTGTAGTTATGCAAGGATGTGAGCTTCCCAGGTGGAGATAGTGATAAAGAACCCACATGCCCATGCAGGAGACATAAGAGATGCCAGTTAGATCTCTAGGTTAGGAAGATCCCCTGGAAAAGATCATGACAACCCATTCCAGTATTCTTGCCTGAAGAATCCCATGGACAGAGGAGCTTGGTGGGCTACAGTCCACGTTGCAAGTAGTCAGACAGGACTGAAGTGACTTAGCACATGTAAGGATGTGAGAGCTGGACCATAAAGAAGGCTGAGCGCTGAAGAATTGATGTCTTCAAAATGTGGTGCTGGAGATGACTCTAGAGAGTTCCTTGAACAGCAAGGGGATCAAACTAGTTGATCCTAAAGGAAATCAACCCTGAATATTCATTGGAAGGACTGATACTGAAGCTGCAATACTTTGGCCACGTGATGTGAAGAGCTGACTCTTTGGAAGAGACCCTGATGCTGGGAAAGATTGAAGGCAAAAGGAGAAGGGGGCGACAGAGGATGAGACAGTTGGATGACATCACCGACTCAATGGACATTGAGTGGCTTTTCATGTTTCGGAGCATGGGCTCAAGAAGCAAAGGCTTCAATGGTTGTGGCACATGGGCTTAGTTCCCCATGGTATGAGGGATCTTCCCAGACCAGGGACTGAACTCTGCATTGGCAGGCGAATTCTTTACCACTGGACTACCAAGGAAGTCAAGAGGGGGCTTTTTAACAAATAGTATTTCAACATTTAACAGACAGCAGATCACAACATATCAGCACCAATCCAGTCCAAACTCTTCCTCTTCCTAATTCTGAATACTGAATAGCTGGAAAACGAGAACCCAATGTAATCAACAGGATACAGGTAAACTTGGGCCTCAAAGTCACTTCTACAGTCCTTCCGGGATGCTCCCTGTCTTAGGGGAACTGAGAACCCAGCAGAGGGATAGCCCTTCTCTGTCTGCTGCTGTTCCCCCTTCCCTGTACCCATCCCGCTGGTCTGTGTTGCCCAGGCATGCCAGGCTACCTTGCCTTGTTTGGCAGCCAGAATCTTTGCCAAAACCCATATTTAGTTGCCGAAAGTTCCTTGCCTGGGTGCCTCTGAAGTTAATGATGGAATCTTTGAAAATGACATTAGAAGCAAAACATAAGCAGCAGAAGACATGAAACCACCTCGAGTCCATCTGTTCAAGCACGATCCACCTCAGAGTTTACATCTGTTCCCCATGTAAAACAGAAGATAGATTTATAATTCATATCTCACCAGTACAACCCTGATTGAAGCAAACCACTTTGATGAAATGTTGGTTCCTTGCTAGTGGAACACCATTCCAAATCAGAGAATATTTAGAACTCTTACTCCTCTGCTGCCACTTTGAAGTAGAAAGATTTGTATTTTATATGCTTTTCTGAAAAAAAAAGAAAACTATGTACACTCCAGCATGCATGTGGTGGAAATATGAAAACACTTACGTGTGAATCAGCACCAAAATGTAATTACTGCTTCAAGGATTGAAAATATTTATAGACTCATATCTTGTGTTGAAGACCTGGTTCCAATAATTCTCAGCAAACTGCAAAATTCATACTTTGTTTTTGGGGGATGAACTTAATTGCTTTGAAATCTACAACACATGAAGAACAAAATTAAAGAGCGTCAACTTTCCATCACCTCAGCTAATGATCTAATAAAGTTGTTCTGAGGAGAGGTATGTGTCTATATGTATATGACTGATACTGGCTGAGAAAATAAGTCAGAGTCATAAAGAAAGACAAAAGTGGAAAGAGAAATAGGTTGAAATTTGGAAAACAATCGTAACTATTCCCACTGGAACAACTGGAAAAATATCCTGTTACGCTATAACCAAAATATCAAACAATCAAGTTAACTCTGTTAATTATTTCCCCCAAAGACAAAACTAGCCGGTTAATTGATATAGTTACTAACCGTTCATTCATTCAAAGGTGTTCATTGAGCCCCAAGATGCTATAATAAGCAATGGTTCCTATCCTCATGGACTATACATCCCAATAAAGGGTCAGAAAATAAATAGATAACATGCCCTTATAAAATCTATAATTAACAATTTAGAAGGTAGAGAATGGAGGCTTCCCTGGTGGCTCAGTGGCAAAGAATCTGCCTGCTGATACAGAAGACAAGACACAGTTCAATTCCTGATCCAGGAAGATCCTACAGGCCAAGGAGCAACCAAGGGCGTGCGCTGCAACTATGGAGCCTGTGGTCCAGAGCCCAGGAGCACAGCTACCGCACCCTGGGGCCCCCAGAGCCCGTGCTCCGCGAGAGAAGCCACCACAGTGAGGAGCCTGAACACCACAATGGAGAGTAGCCCTGTTCTTCCGCAACTAGAAAAGAGCCCAGCACAGTCAAAAATAAATAATTTTTTTAAAAAAGGAAAGCAGAGAATGATTTAAAAATAGGAAAAGGGCATGCCATTTTTGATTGGGGAGGCTTTTTTGGAGAGATTTGAGTCATTACCTGCATTAACTGAGGGAGACAATTGTGCAAAGACCTGGAGCTCAAGCATTCTTTAGAGAGGGATGAATGGCGTGAAGAGGAGGAGGTAAGGATGACGTCAGGGAGATGGGCAGAGCCAGACCCCACGAGGTATGACGGGAATGCCATGCAGACTTCTTTCTGCATCAAAACCAGAAAGGGTGAGTTTAGCCACTTCAGGTCAGTTTAACAATCATATGCTAAGTGTTTATGATGGTCAAGGCTCTGAAGGCCCTAGGCCCCGTGGGAGAAAGAAAGACAAATTCACAATGATTGTAGACCAAAGAAGCATAAGAGAAACATCACAAGAAAGATACACAAAGGGATCTGTCTTTGACCTGAACTGGATATTTGGGCAAACAGAAGAAATGAGAGAACAAATGGAGAAAAATTCATGCATTCAATCAGTCAATATTACTGGAGTACAAAGCACTATGCTATTAGGCTGTGGGAATACATAGCTGAACTAAAATAAAACAAGAGGACTTCCCCAGTGGTCCAGAGGCTAAGACTCCCTGCTCCCAATGCAGGAGGCTTGGGTTCTGCCCCTGGTCAGGGAACTAGATCCCACAACCAAGAGTTTGAATGCTGCAATTAAAGATCCCACCTACTGCAATAAGACCTGGCCCAGCCAAGTAAGCTGAATAATTTTTTTTGTAATTTAAAAAACAAAGCCCAAGCCCTCAAGGATCTTAGAGTTCAGTTGTACATTAAAATACAGTTCTGGCTGCAAGGAGCGTTACATAAGAGAGACTCCTAGCAGACTCACCAACGGTCAACAAAGAGACTTCTGGAGAAGGCATGGCTGACTAGGAGATGAGGGATGATAAGGCATTACCTGGAGGAAGGGCGATGAATTGTTCCTAATGGAGAGAATGGCAAAGGCAAAGGTCCTGTGATCCAAGGCCTTAGAGGGGAGTAAACAGAAAGTGTCACTTAAGATGAGGTTGGTGGGGACTGGGAGGGGGCTCTGTGGGTTTTTGTTGTTGTTGTTTTTTAATATATGTGTCCTTTTTTTGGCCATTTTGTGTGGCCTGTGGGATCTTAGTTCCTTGACCAGGGATCAAATCCATGCCCCTTGCAGTGGAAGTTGGGGAGTCTTAACCACTGGACTGTCAGGGAAGTCCTTGAGAGGAGAGGGATTGTGTTTTAAGAGCCGTAGAAAGCCAATGAAAAGGTTTAACTTGAGGTAAGGGCAATGAAATAAAATTTGCCTACCGACAAATTCACACGGATTAGAGTACGGACAGCAGATACAAGAGTAAATTCAGGGAAATCAGATCGGGGCTCCAGCAGACGTCTAGGTAAGGGGAGAGGCTGGTGATGATGGAAGAAATGGAGGAGAAGGTAAGTGATTCGGTTCAAGAGAAGGATTTAGGAGGCTGTGATAGGACTCGGACTTATGACCGACGTGCCATATGACTTGCTTGCCAATGAACTGTGACCAGAGGTGACCCATGCCAATTCAGGTGGAAGCTTTAAAGAGCCAGTTAATGTGTGATTGCCCACACTTGCTCTTTCTCTTTGAATGACATTTATCATTGTTTCAAATGCTGGCCACACGTACATCTCCGGTCTCTTGTACAAAGGAGAAATGGAGCAAACACCAGATGATCCACTGGATATGTAGCATGAGTCGGAAATCAACTTCTGACATTATTTTTTCTTTTTTGACTGTGCCACGGGGCAGGCAAGATGTTATTCCCCTGGCCAGGAATCTTGCCTGCTTCAGTGGAAGCCCAGAGACCTAACCACTGCACCACCAAAGAAGTCTCCAACATCTCAAGCCTTTGCAATCAAGGGGTTATTTGTTACTGCAGCATAACATGACCCATCTTGCCCCTCCCCAAAAAAGGATATAAGAAGAAGACATGACTGGGACACATTTGGGAGGATTGGGGATGGAAAGGACAATTATCTTGAGGTCTCTCAGGGCTTATTTTTCAGACTGTTTTCAAGCACAATGTGGCACTTTACGGGGGTCCCCTGCTCCTTGTCCTCTCTAAATTCAATCTGAGATGATTCAGTGTGACACAAAAGAAGGGAGTCTGTCTTCAGCAAATGTGGCCTTAATGGTAGCAGAGCGCTTTGAAAATGAGACATTCCCTTGTGAGTGTGAAGCATTATTGTTCTGCATTGGATGTGAGGATGCACCTTTTAAGAAAGGATTCAATTTAACTGCCTTGCCATTGTTTTATGACATGACCATCAGGCATTTTCAAAGGGGTCAAGTTATGACAAGAATATTTAACTTCTAGTAGGAGCATAGAGTAATTGAAGTGAACCAGAGGATGAGCCAGGAACTGAAAGCCCAGGTATTAATTTAGCAGTGGGATCTGTGGGCAAGAGAATGTAAGAGAATGATGGAGTCAGCGTACTCAATTAGAGAGCCTAAGTGTACAAAACCCAAGAGGGAACTGGTTGAATGGAGCCAAGGCCCCAGCATCTATACATGGACAGGTGAGGTTGAGACAGCCCACCCTGGACCTAAGGAAGGACATAAGGAAGGGTGGATGGATGCAGGCACACACACCCGTGGCCATTGGTGTCTCCTGTGCATCAGTGTCTCAGGTAAGTGTCTGGGTCTTGAGAAGCTGAGCTGGGAGGCTAGGAAACTGTCCAGCTCAGCTCCATGATTCCCACTTCATATTTGCTGTTAGAATCTGTGCTGCATCTTCACTGCAAAAGGGATAGAAGATGAAGAGGCAAAGAACATCATGGAAAATCAGAAGAAAGCAGGCTTAGAATTGTTGGGTGGCTGGGATGGTGCCAACAGGCAAGTATATTTTTATGTGTAATATTAAGGCCTGCTAATCTTCCCATAGGTAGACTGGCTCTTCCCATGAGTTCATGGATAATGGATCTACCTACAATGCAGGAGATCCAGGTTCAATCCCTAGGTCAGGAAGATGCCCTGGAGGAGGAAATAGCAACCCATTCCAGTATTCTCGCCTGGAAAATTCCATAGACAGAGGAGCCTAGTGGGCTGTAGTCCACGGGATCACAAAAGAGGCAAATACGACTCAGCAACTACACACCAGCAAGGTTCTACCATTACAAGGTGGGGAGGCAGGGGAGTTGCAAGTTCAGCCATAATACTACTTGGATATATACAGAAAATGCAGCAGCTTTATTTTGTATAATTGATCTCATTTCCCCAAGCTTCTTGCCACCGGGGATATAGGTGGTGGGTTCAGGAATGGATAAACTTGCTACTTAGAGACCACTTCGTTTCCTCAGTTTGAAGCATCTCCACTGAGTTTAAATAGTCCTGTCTCGTCTCTGTGTTCCTGACTGCGGAAGAGAAGGGACCTCTCACTGTCTTCTGAGTACTCGCTGGTGCCCTCTGCAGGGCAGCTGCTGGGGTCCGCTTTGCTCCCAGAACCAAAGCCTCCCAGTAATCTATCCCACTTGACGGACATTCAAGCTGTTGTGTATGCAGAGGCTGTGGTCCCAGCATGTCCTCCCTAAGAAGGGCAGTCAGAACCCCGGTGGCCCAATGCACACAGCCCCTACACGACCGTGCCCTTCGTTTTCCTCTCACCTCTCACCTGTCAAGAAGGGGCTTTTCTCCTTCCTCTTCTTGTCCAGCCTGGGCATTTCCTCCCTCATATCACAGTCATTTCCAAGGTGACATTCACCCTTCATTGGAGCAGCCACAGGGGAATGGCTGTGGACAACATTATTTATAGAGGAGTTGGATGAAAATCATAGGCATTTAATATTTTTAAAATATTTTCTCCATTACAAGAGGTGCATTCCTTTAGCCTAAGCTTTATTTCATCTCATAAAATGCAGATATGCCTAGGGAGTGTCAAGCAAAATCTCTTCTTTCTGAAGCACTCTTGGAAGAATGAGGGTGTTGGTGACTCATCCAGCCCTAAGACCGCATAAACCCATCCATTCATTCATTCAGTAGCTGGTCACTGAACACACCTCTGTGTGGGCCCAGGTCCAGGAAAAGGGGACCACAAACTATTGAGAAGGGGAGGAAAAGGCCAAGAATAAGGAATTCATGGCTGGACGCACAGGATGCTATGGGGATGAATAGCTCAGGCCAGGGGCTCTGAGAAGGTTATCTGAGCAGGTGACGAGTGGTGCAGAAGGACAAGATGGAATTATCAAGGTGGAGTGGGGTGGAGGGGACAGGCATCCACAACACAAGGGACAGGACATGCAGAGACTTCAGGTGGGAAAGAGCTTGGAGGGTCCCTTCCCAAGTGAACTGTGGAAATAGGCTCTTCGAGAGGATGCAGGGATCATTAGGGAGAGAGGCTGGAGGCAAGGTGTGGAAGGAGGCAGGGAACTAAGGCAGTCAAAACTCACCTTGAGAAGGAATTCCCTGGCAGTCCAGCCATTAAGACTCTAAACTTCCACTGCAGGGGTCAGGGGTTCAATACCAGGTCAGGGAACTAAGATCCCACATGCTGTGTGGTATAATCCCCACCCCCACAAAAAAAAGTCATCTTGAAAAATTGATGGGTAAAGTCATGGCCACATTTTCATTGCTCGTTAAAGAACCGCCTCCACCCCCCGATGCTTCAAGCCTTATTCTCATCACTTCCAAACTGAAATTGGATAGCCCTCCACTTTGGCCAAGTTTCTATGTTGCTGGGTTCTATCCTGACCCTCTGGGGGAAGACTGGCTGGGAGGGACCCTCAACATCACACTGACCCTGCATCCGCTATTTACCAGGTCAGGAACCAAGTGCTGGGGAGGGAACTAAGCCATGGTCCTTACCTCCAGGGCACCCATTCTGGCAGATCCCAGCAGTGGGAACTGCCAAGGCTTTCGCCCTTCTGCCAGCACCCTGGTTATGCTTCATCTGGGGGCACAAATCCCAAACCTGATGGATTTATGCACATGCCTGCCATTCTCCCCCTCACTCTCCAACCTCCAGCCTCATTGGCCTCTCTGAGCTCCTAGAAGGAACCAAGCTGCCACCTGCCAAATGCCCAGCTCTCCTCTCCACTCTTCCTTCCTCAAGCAGCCTTCCCTGATTGCCTGGCTATCTCAGTCTCCCTAAGAGCCTCTTACTCCCATCATTCTTTAAGGCAGGGGTCTTATATGGGGGTATTTACTGAATGAATGGCTCCCCACTTGGCTCTGAATTCCTTGAGAGCACAGAGGGCAGTGTGTGATAGCACAGTGGGGAGAATAACTGGCACAGAGTGGGAGCCGCATGCAGAGGGGGCGAGCAGAGGTTATCCTGGCTTCCTCCCCAGCATCCTTGGACATGAAGACCACAAGGCCTACATGGTCTGCAACCCTTGCCCAGCCTCCTCCTCAGATATCTGTTCCACCATCTCCCCTCAAGGACCCTTAACTCTGGCCTCATCACCTGTTCCTGGTGTTCTGGCTCCCACTGTGTTCCTGTTACAGGAAAACTATATTCCAGCCTCAGGGCCTTTGCACACCCTCCTTGTGACTGGAATTCTCTTTCCCCCAACATTCAGGTGACTGACTCCTTCCATCCTTTCATTCAAGTCTCTGTTCATAGAATACTTTCCCCTTGAGGCCTTCTCTCATTGCATGCATATCATCTCTCTCCCTCCACTAGAATATGAACTTCTTGTGGGCAGTAATGTGGTCTCTTTTGTACTCTGCCATGTCCTCAGTTCTTATTATAGCATCTGGCATGTTGTAGACCCTCAATAAAGGTTTGTGGGTGAGTGAGTGAAGGAAGGAAGGAATTCATTCATGCATCTTGGGCCCAGAGAGGCCCTGGGCTTTGTCCTCAAAGACCCTTTCTCCTTTGACCCTGTGGCAAAAAGAAAAAAGAACTTCTATGTCCAACCAAACTCTTATCCAAGCAAGCTCTAAATTCCCAGCTGCAAATTAATAGTAATGATAAACCACTATTAGGTGCTAACTGTATACCATATATTCTGCTAAGTGTTGTTACCTGCTTACATCTTTCTTACAGTACTATTGTGAGAAGAGTAGTTACAAGCCCTTTTTGATAGACAGAGAAAATGATGATCAGAGAGGCTAGATCACTTGTCCAGTGTCACACAGCTAGTAAGTGACTAAGCTGGCATTTGAGACTCATCAATCTCTAGAGCAAAGGTTGGCAAAGTATGGCTCACAGGCCAGCTCCAGTTCACTACATGTTTTTGTACAGCTTGTGAGCTAGGACAGGTTTTTACATTTTTAAAGGGTTGGTGAGGGGGTGGTGGTGGGGAGGATGTGCAACAGAAACCACACATGGCCCACAAAGCTTAAAATGTTAAGAGAACAAATATGCCAAATTAAGAATTTCCTGGGCACTCCCCATGTGGACACAGGAGTCACAGAAAAGAGATGCATATTTAATGCATTGGGCTCCCCTTTTACTCCAAGCACCAGCTAAGCACCGGCATGGGTATTATCTTGTTAAGTCACGTCAAAGACTCCAGCGTAGAGATGATTTAAAGGGTCCCTAAAAGGCCTTCCCTTGTGGTTCAGTGGTTAAGAATCCGCCTTGCAACACAGAGGACACAGATTTGATCCCTGGTTGGGGAACTAAGATCCCACATGCTGTGGAGCAACTAAGCCTGCATGTCACAGCTAGAGAGTTCACACACTGCAAGGAAACTAAGACCTGACATGGCCAAATAAGTATTTTTTAAGAAGGTGGGATGAATTGAGAGAATAGCACTGAAACATGTACATTACCATATGTAAAATAGGTAGCTAGTGGAAAGCTGCTGTATAGCACAGGGAGCTCAATCTGGTGCTCTGTGACAACCTAGAGGGGTGGGATGGGGGATGGGAGCGAGGTTCAAGAGAGTGGGGACAGTTCAGTTCAGTCACTCAGTCGTGTCTGACTCTTTGCAACCCCATGGACTGCAGCATGCCAGGCTTCCCTGTCCATCACCAACTCTCAGAGCTTGCTCAAACTCATGTCCTTTGAGTCGGTGATGCCATCCAACCATCTCATCCTCTGTCATCCCCTTCTCCTTCTGCCTTCAATCTTTCCCAACATCAGGGTCTTTTCCAATGAGTCAGTTCTTCACACCAGGTGGCCAAAGTTTCAGCTTCAGCATCAGTCCTTCCAATGAATATTCAGGACTGATCTCCTTTAGGATGGGCTGGTTGGATCTCCTTGCAGTCCAAGGGACTTCTCCAACACCACAGTTCAGAAGCATCAATTCTTTGGTGCTCAGGTTTCTTTATAGTCCAACTCTCACATCCATCCATACATGACTACTGGGAAAAACATAGTTTTGACTAGATAGACCTTTGTTGGCAAAGTAATGTCTCTGCTTTTTAATATGCTATCTAGGTTTGTCAGAGCTTTTCTTCCAAGAGAGGGGGACGTATGTATACTTATGGCTGATTCACATTGTAGTATGACAGAAACCAACACAACATTGTAAAGCAATTATCCTCCAATTAGAAATAAATTTAAAAAAATTACAAGTGAAAAAGAAAAAGAGGGCTGGAGATTAAGTGAGGTGGCCAAGGTCACATTTTAAGAGAGAATCAGGTGTAGAATTACAAAGTCATGGCTGAAGAGTCGTGGTTATCATTCATCTGGTTCCAGCTCCTTCCTTTATGGATTCAGAACACAAAGTATCCAAGTTCTGGGGAGACTGGGGACACTTGGGATTAACACCGAAGCCTCTCTCCATCCCTGGGCCAGAGGTTTAACCTCAACTTTCTCTCCACTCCACCCTCATTTCCAAAATCTCTAGGAGTCTTTACCAGCCTGGGCATCTGGCCCATTGCCTCTCTCCATCCTGACCTTCCACCTCACCCGCAGCAGCCCTGCTTGTAAGGGCCACTCCAACTACAAATGAAGTGAAGGGGAAAACTGAATTGATACGATCTGAGCAACGGAAGCACGAAGGCCCCAATTTCCTCTCCACATTATACAGGAAGATCGGGGCCACGTGGGGAGCAGGCACAGGGCCTTTTGATGTTTGCCTTCCTGCGAGCACCAAGCAGGAGGGTAGGAGACGCCTTCACCCCCTCCATGCAAACTCACACCAGCAGGTTTCCAATCATGCTTGACACACAGCCAGAGATGAAAAACAAGAAAGGAGGCGAAGAAGGAAGAGAGAGATGAGGGTAGCTGAGAGAGCTTTAAGGATGACGAGACCCTTTAAAACTAGCAACAGGATGAGTTAAAGAGCTTACACACACTCTGCCAACACAGCCCTGGGCTGAGCTCCTGGAAATGTATCAACAGGGGAATCAGCCTGACCTAGAGCCTCCCTGGTAGGGACACCAAAGCCTCCTCCATTCACCTGAGCTGAGGTTACTGAAAGCCTGGGGCCAGGACGCTGCCATAGCTCGCATAGTCATTTGCACCAGCCAGGACACCAGGTCTATAAATACCCCTTCAGATTCACATCTCCAGGTGAGGTATCTGTGGTTCAACTTGGAACATGTGCCAGTCGTGTTGGCATTTAGGGAAGCACCATTCAGCCTCTCTTTCTCTCTCTTTCTTATTCTCTCAAACTTTTTATCACAATGAGATGGGTAGCTAACTTCAATCTAAATCACCTTGGGTTTATTCTGCAACACTAGTAACTCTGGGCCATTCCAAGGTACCAACTGAAGATCAAAGGTCTTGTCTCATTGAAACAACTTCCTGCCTTGATTCACCACACTGGTCACCAAAATTATTTAGGAAACATGGAAAAAATACATCCAAACAAGAAATCGCAGTGGCCTTTTCCTTCCAGAGAGAGGAGAATGAAGCAAGATCTCTTCTTGGTTGAATCTTTATGACACAAGTTTTTCTTAAAATTTTAATATCGCAATCATAATACCTATTGTCATTATTTTATAGATGGTGGAACTAAAGGCTCAGAGAAGTTAGTTTACTTGTCTGAGGACCACATGTTACATTGTGATGTAGCCAGACGTCCAGCCCAGGACTGTCTGATTTTAAAGCCTGAACCCTTTCAGCTAATACCCACGTGCATTCGTCCTAAAACAGCCATGTGGGACATTTGTGAAAGCAGCATCAGACTGAGCCTAAATGTTTCTTGAAAACGATATCCAGAGTAATCTGGATTCATCAGCTGCCTGAGCTTGTGCTTGTCAGTGCTGTCCACATTGCCAGCAAAGGTGGAAGGTGGAGATCTCCAGCTACTAGTATACCTAAGTACGACCCTGCTTTGCCTAAAACTGGGAGCCCATTACTATGGATGGGAAAAGTCACTATAAATGCAATTACATGCTCACCTCCATAGCCAAATGCCACTATGTAAGCCTTTGTGCATGGATAACTAAGCTCTTTGAGCAGGCAAAAAAAAATCTTCAGTCATATTTTCTCCCAAGCCTAGGGGTTACTCAGGAAGTCAGCTTTGGTGACTTACACACAGAGGCTAAGGCAGATGACTGTTGCCCCACACTGGGGCGGGAGCAGGGTGTAGAGGGGATAATGACCCGCAATTCACATTGTTGGAGACAGGCAGCCATTGAATTCGATCTTAATATTCTAGTCCATGAGCCAGCAGTTTCACTAGAGCCTGGGTTTTTTTTTTTTAAAGGCAGGAAAACCCCACACACATTCTTTCAATTTCTAAAGGGAAATTTGACTCGAGCTGTAGAACAAAGGACGAAGAAATAGAAGTAAAAGAAAATCAAAGAAAAAGTGATTTGGATTCAAGGGGATCAGATGTTTCATTTATTGCAGGTTGGAGACCTTCAATCAGTCAAATGAAAGGAACATTTGTATTAAAATACCTACGAGGCAGAGAGAAAGCCTTGATCGGGCGCGGGAGAGTTAAGTTACAGCAATCTTGCTGAGAGATATGAACCCACCTTCGAGGCTATCTGTTCCTAATATTGAAGGTTTTCTGTGTTACAAACCTGAGATGAAAGGTAGTTGTTTTGACGTCTGGGTCTGGAAGCCAGACGCCGAAATTAGCAGCATTCTCCAAGTGTGTGTTGCAGAGATGAAGAGCCTTAGATGGAGGGAAAATGTATCTGCTTTTTTTTTTTTTTTTTTTAATTTTCTTGGCTGTGCTAGGTCTTCATTGCTGCACACAGGTTTTCTCCAGTTGCCGTGAGTGAGGGTTGCTCCCTAGTTGCAGCGTGCAGGCTTCTCATTGCCGTGGCTTCTCTCGTTGTGGAGCATGGGCTCAAGGGCGAGCAGGCTTCAGTAGTTGCAGCTCCTGGGCTCCAGAGCACAGCCTCGGAAGTTGTGGCACATGGGCTTAGCTGCTCTGCGGCATGTGGGATCTTCCCAGATGAGGGATCGAACTTGTGTCCTCTGCTTCGAAAGGCAAATTCTAATCACTGGGACACCAGGAAAGCCCTAGCTGCTTTATTAAAATGAAAAGATGTTTCAGGCAACACTAAGGGAGGGCCCAAGTCATCTGTGAAAGCAGGGTATGGATGGAAATTCTGAAAACACCTTCAGGTGAATGGGAAGGGGCAGGAGAGGAGCACTAGACAAGGAATCAGGGGACCTGGGATGGTAACTCCATGGTGGCTGAGACTTGGCCTGCCTGGGTCACAGTGCCAGGCATATTAGAGGTGATCTGCAGACAGAAGTCAAATGAACACATGGATGAAAAAATGGATGAAATATTGAGTGAAACCTTCTCCTCTTTGAGCTTAAGTCTTGTAAAATGAGAACATTGGACTAGCTGAGGATTTCCCCAGTGGAATGGATACAATGATGCTTGGGTACCATATGGATAGGATCAGAAGGTAAATATGAATATGGCATTAAATCACGCTGATGCACAGAGGGCAAAACGTATCACTTTTGAGCTCTCTTTCAAGCGTTCTGATTCCCTCCAATTGAAAGTCTCCAGTCCAAAACTAGTGTGTCTTTAACACCTCTGTTATGTTCTTAGACTTCCCGCTATCATAATAAGAAGAAGATTTCGGTTCCCATGCCTCCACAGGCAATAGTTTCCAGCTAAAGTTAATAACATGACTTCTTTCTTTTTTCATTATGTTTGCAGTTACCTATCTATGGCAAGTATAAGTAATTTTTCCTTTACAGAACTAATTTGTAAGGGTTCTTTGTCAGAAAAATATAGATGAATAAACAAGAATTGATGTAAAGAAATAAGAGTTCAAGAGGGATGCAGGAAAGGCAGACACCTTGATGATGAAACCAAATGCCTCTGGCTTGAGAAAAAAGTGTCCCAACTGACCTCCCAGGTTCCCTCTAGAACGCTAACCATCTGAGCTACACCCCTCTGGCTTGTAGAGAGCAAACACAGCTGTCTCCAGCAAAGGGGCAGCCATATCCTCAACTTTAGGCTGCTGAATCATTCATTCATCTGTTCTTTTGATAAATCTTTACTGAGGTCATACTATTCACTGCTTTTCCAGTTACTGGGGATAAAACAGGGGAAAAAATAGATCAAAAAAATAAACAAAAACCTTTCCCTCGTGGAGTTTCTGTTCTAGAGGTGTGAGCCAGGACAGGGATCAGTTGAAGCAAATGAGGCACCAGGGTGCAAAATTTAAGGACGTACCCACTCTCGGGGTCACCCTGGCCCTGACTTGAGGACAGTGCTCCATCCAGACCATAACTTGACATGGTTCGTCATTACTTTGGAGGCCATGGATTCTGCTCCTGGGCATCTGCTGTTCAGTCTTGGGTGGGGAGCCCCAGAATCAGCACTATTCCAGAGTTCTCCAGATGAGTCCATGTACATCATGATTGAGAACCACTGCGTTATAGACGTAGACCAAGAAACCTTTAAAATTTATAGCCCAGCATTTTTCAAGATCATCTACCAATAGATGTTTACCAAGTCAATTAGCTAGTAAGTGAATGCCAATATACTGCCACGCACCATAGTGACAAAAATCTCTTCTTTCCTCTGTGGAGTTGCTAGGGATCAGGGGCTCTTCTGAGCTTTTTTTAAAGATTTTTTTGATGTGGACAATTTTTTAAAGCCTTTATTGAATATGATACAATATTGCTTCTGTTTTATTTTTTGGTCGGGAGGCATGTGGGATCTTAGCTCCCCAACCAGGGATCGAACCCACAACCCCTGCATTAGAAGACAAAGTCCTAACCACCGGGCCACCAGGAAAGTCCCTTCTTCTGAGCTCTTTACACTTTTTGCCTCATTCAATCCTTACAACCACCTCCAAGAAGTATGATTATTATCATCACCCTATTTTGCAGATGAGAAAACAGAGGCAGAGAGACTCTAAGGAAGTTGCCCAAGGTCACCCAGAAAGCTGTGCTCCTAACCACTGTGTTTTACTGCTTCTGTGGGAGGAGCCTTGATGCCTGGGCCCTTGGGCATAGGAGTTATGGTGAAAGTGAGGGAAATGGGATCATTTGCATATTAAATAGAGCACATAGGAACAGCCATTACTTCCGCAAAAAAATATGACCTCAATCATCCTCTCCAAACACAAGGCCCACTCCAGTTTCATTTTACATCCACTACATATCAACATATCTTCCCTCCCTAGTGTTCAGGGAAGCTAGGGAAATGGTTGGGAGTGTGGAAAATCAGAAAATGATCATATTCAATATCTCCAGCTCTTCTGACTTATCCAAAGAAACAAAAAATTCAAACCTAGTCTGAAGAATCCCGATTTCCACATGGCTCTAACTTCCAAATAACTGCATGGGACAGATATGTGCTTGGGTGTAAGACATGAATGTGAAGTCAGGAGGGAAAGGTCAAAGCGGAAGGAAAGTCCCTGGAGACCTGGTCTAAGATCTCTGTCTGGTCTGGGACCAGTGGCTACATTTCTTTGTGCCTTGAATCTAGAGCTGTAAGAATGATATAAAAATATCACGGATTTCTTCTTCAACTTTTAGAGACAATTTCTATATATTTAACGCTGTGCCAGATGGCAGATTTAAAGATTAAATCAATATGCTTATCACTGAGAGAGAGAGACTGGGACAGTGAGCTCTAGGTCCACGGGATGAGGGCGGCTATGAAATCAGAACCTGGGAGGAGTTATGCCTGGAAGAGATGACATTTCAGCCAGATTTAGAAGGCTGAAGCGATGCTCCTGGCAGCAAGGACAGAAAGGAAACTACTTTTCCTTGATACCAAAGTGCTAGGTACGCCAACACAGCATGAGTGTTTCATGAGCTCAAAAATCACACATGCGCACCCGTAAGTAATTTAGAGAATGTGCAGATTGGTACCACAAATCCAAAACGGCTTCTTTTGTTTGATATACAAATGACTTATTGAAGTGTCGAACCAGACTCACTGGGTTTTCCATTGAGCTGCTGCCCTTACTGGAGGCGTGCTGTCCAGGACCTCAGGGGAGGCGCGATGGGGTCACCTCCATTCCACCCCTCTTCCTCCGCCTCTGTGCGTGATCCAGAGACCTGTCCCTCCAATCGAGTGCATGTCCTCACCTACCGCCCGCCATCCGGCCACCACCATCATCTAGTTCAACCTCCGTCTTCTGTGTGGGCACGTGTTGCTTTCCTTCTGCTTTTCTTGGCTCTCTTCCAGTCAGTCCATTGACATTTCCAAAACTCAGATCTGACTGCATCACTCTGTGGCTTTGACCCTTCATCGGTTCCAGTGGCCTCAGGATGAAGTATAGCATGGCATCCACAACCCTTGGCACTCGAAGCCTTGCTTCCTCTCCTCCCTCACCATCCCGCAGTCCAAAATCCCCTAAAACGGATGCCCAAGGTGCCTTCCGTTCCTGCCCATCAAACATTCCACAGAATGTGCCTGGCGCTTTCCTACCTGAGAACTCTGACGCAGGCTCTCCTCCTGCCGTGTTTAGCAGTAGACTCACAGCCATGGCCAAGGGATCCCTCCTCTGGATGCCTCCTCTGACCATCAACCCCCACCATTCCCCTCCAGCCCCCACTGGGGTACGGCAAGCCGGGGACAGTGCTGGAGAGTTAAGACAGGCGAGGCAGGAGGGATCTTGAAAGGCAAGGAGGGAAAATTCATTTTTGCAAAACCCTCAACCCAGAAAGTCACTTTTTTTTTTTTTTTTAACTAAAGCCTCAATCCTCCAAAACCTTTCAGCAAGCATGACGACCCACCCACAGGAAAAAGAGAAAGCATTTCACACGTTGGAAAAAGGCCCGGGGCAGAAGACAAGAAAGCCACGAGTTGGCAGTAGGTTCTGCAAGGTTGAACAGGAAACCCAAATCAAATGGGAGGTTGGGACGTTTCTGGGACACACATGGACCCCAGCCCTGCTCAGGCAGGTGGATACTTGCTTCTGAGGGGCAGGGTCCCTAAGGGCTCAGACAGCCATGTGTCCCCAGCCATTGTTCACAGCCAACATGGGGGAGGGGACTGCACTAGGCCTGTCCTGGGCTGGGGCGGGTAAGCCCAAGGGTTAGAGCAGAGCACGCGCTGGGCTGTGCCTTTATCAGTCACCAGGGAAGAAGATAACATTTCTAACAGGAGTGTCTCCCTTTCTACCTTGAGGATTCAGACACTCTACTTGGAAAACAAAGTCACTAACTCCAACATTGTGGCCGGGCATGTGACAAGAGAAAATAGTATCACCTAGCAGGGATCATGACGTTGATAAGCAGGCCTAATTCCAGCTGACAGTCCCAGATCTGTTGACTTTTCTAGAGAGGTCAGTTATTGGGATCGTCATGGGAAATCTTATTATTAAAATGTTTACTCAAAAAAAGAAAAATTTGCTCCAGTTTTTAAAAATACCATATAGTGCAAAAGAAAGAAGGCCTCCTGTGCCTGAACTCTGATGCCTGGGTTCAGGTTAAGCTCATTATTTCTAAGCAAAAAAAGCAAGAAAGAAATACAGCCCTTGGGATTTCCCTGGCAGTCTGGGGTTAAGGCTCTGAGCTTGTAATACAGGTTGAATCCCTAGTCCAGGAACTAAGCCCTCAGATACCATGAGGCCAAAATAAATAGATAATAGATAGATTGGGGCTTCCCTTGTGGTTCAGAGGGTAAAGAATCTGCCTGCAGGGCAGAAGACCCAGGGTTCCATCCCTGGGTCAGGAAGATAGATAGGTAGATCAGTAATACGGCCCTTAAGTTGGCATGACTCCCTCTCTTTGGCTGATAATTGAGATTCTATGGTGGAGTTGGATTTCTCTTATTGTCTAGGTATTTATTTGGCCCTAGAGCGATGGGGTTACACTACCAGCAGTAAAAGTCACCGGTATTTCTCTGTGCCTTCCTGTGTCTCTGTATTTTTATTTGAGAACAGTGTCCATAACATTTTTTGTTTTAATTTTAAGCACAAAAAGAGTTTCGAGACATCAGTTCACCTCCTCTCCCCTCCGCAAGTTCACACTTCAGGAAACAGAGGGCCCAGTGGAGGAGACAGGCTTACTAAAGCTCACAGAGCAACTGAGAACGTCTGACCCCAGGCGCCCCGCTACCCCTTCTTGGCACATCTTGGCTGTATTTCCATAGCGTGCATACCCACGCGGCTGTGTTTGTGTTTTCCCAGGTCCTGAGAAAAAGCCCACCAAGCTACCAGATGTGCAGAGCTCAAGGGAGCCTGAGGAAGTGGTTTGCCAGCGATGAGAAGCAGGCCTGGTCTGGGTGTAATCGTTCCTTCGCATCAGCCTCGCCTTTCCGCCCGCAGGAGATAAGAAATTGGAATGGAGGAAACTGACAGGCAAGCACGCACCCTGCACCCTGAAAATGGTTCCCTCTGCCCTCTTTCAATCCTTGGGCTTCCACAGCCCCACCCTTCCTCAGCTTGTGCGAAGCCCCAGGACCCCACAGTGCAGAGGGAGGAAGAGACATCCCCTTTGGGTGGATCCTGTCCTTTGCTCCTTCCTTCCATTAATAGCCCCCTCTTTCCCAGAGTCTCTTTTGAAAGAAGGCACCTGACATAACCATGTCTGCTCTATGTGTTGGCTCTTGCATTTCTCTAGGGAAGCCACAGAAGAGAGGCTGGAGCCAAACTCAAGTCATGAGGTTCCACTTGTGACATTACAGGCTGTTGGCCGTGAGGGACTTCTTGGTCCACTATGGGGGGTACCTCTTCAGGACCCCTTATTCCAACTTCTGATAACACTGTTCTGGAACTCAAGGGGCTCTATCTGCCAGTGTCTTTCTTGTCCCATATGTCACATTTATTCTTGTCAGTGCAGACCTGGGCTCCAAACTATTTTCACTTGAAACAATATCTGTGCGTGTTTGTGTGTACCCTGGAGAGATGGGGGCTTCCCTGTAAATCAGCTGGTAAAGAATTTGCCTGCAATGCAGGAGACCCTGGATTGATTCCTGGGTTGGGAAGATTCCCCTGGAGAAAGGATAGACTATCCACTCCAGTATTCTTGGTTTTCCCTGGTGGCTCAGATGGTAAAGAATCCACCTGCAATGCAGGAAACCTGGGCTTGATCCCTGGGTTGAGAAGATCCCCTGGAGGAGGGCCTGGCAACCCACTCCAGTATTCTTGCCTGGAGAACCCCATGGACAGAGGAGCCTGGCAGGCTGCAGTCCAAGGAACTGCAAAGAGTTGGACACGACTGAGCAACTAAGTACACACACACACACACACACACACACACACACACACACGGGAGATAGGAGAGCAGAGAGGGGAGAAGGGGGGGTGGGAGGGAGGGAGGGAAGAGGGAGAGTGAAGCACCTACTATGTGCTCAAATCCTCCCCACAATCACCCATCCTATAAAATAGGGTTTTTTAAATTTATTTTATTGAAATATAGCTGATTTACAGTGCTGTGTCAATGTATGCTGTACAGCAAAGTGATTCAGCTATACATATATATTCTTTTCCATACTCTTTTCCATTACAGATAAAGAAGATGTGGTATATATATATATACAACGGAATACTACTCAGCCATTAAAAAGGAATGAAATAATGCCGTTTGCAGCAACATTGATGGACCTAGAAATGATCATACTAAGTGAAGTAAGTCAGACAGAGAAAGACAAACACCTATGATGTCACTCATCAGTCGCTCAAGTCATGTCCGACTCTTTGTGACCCCACGAACTGCAGCACGCCAGGCCTCCCTGTCTATCACTTATACATCACATCTAAAATGTGATGCAAAGGAACTTATCTATGAAGCAGACTCACATCCATAGAGAGTAGACTTGAAGCAGGTTTTCTCTGCCCGGTTTTCCAGATGAAGACCCTAAAGCACCTCTCCTCCTCTCTACCCCTTGTCCTCTACCCTTCTGTCCTTCCCTCCTTCCCAGCATCAATGTCATCCTCATGCGCCGAGTCTGAGGAGGCCCATGCCCATTGCTGGCCTGAGGACAGAGGCCTGCCAGCCAGTGCTCTGTCTCTCCACATACAGTGAAGGTTGTGCCTGGATGGACACCCAGCCTCAGCAGCTCCCGAGGAGCCATAGGACCTTGCGAAATGCTCTCTTCCTGGGGGGATGTAGCTTCAGAACAAAACACCACTGTGGTCAGGCAGCCGGGGGAGAGGAGGCCCAACTGAAGAATCGAGAGAGCAGAGGTGCCCCTGCTGGTTGTGCCACCTCAGGTCAACCAATCAGCCAGTCTCCATCAAATGGGGTAGTACTAACTAGTTCTAGTACTAAGTACTAGTAGTACTAATCCATACTAGTGTTAACTACTGGTAGTACTAACTCATACTAGCTGACTAACTACTGCTAGCACTAACTAGTAGCTTAGGGTTGCCTCGAGGAGGAACTGAGTGTTTGGAGATGTACAGAGCCCACAGATGATACCCAAAATGATTTTAGGTGATGCTCAGATAAAACAGTAAATGTCACTGATTTGCACAATTAGCACACTCTGTCCTTATAATCTCCCTTTCAACCCTCCTAATAATATCAAGAAAGTCTCCATTTGATGCGCGTGTGCTTTTAACACCTGACATGTGTTTTCTTTGTGCTTTAACAAAGACAGAGAAGACTTCAGGCACTGAGTCTATTCTAGGTAGCAATACCGGAGTAGAATTTAAGAAATTTTTTTTGATCAGAGTAATTCATATAGTTATTGGTTTTCTATTTACACTAGTGGTATACATTTCCCTTTGTAAGTAAATGGATTTAAGTTTTAATAAAAACAGGTCCATTAAAGAGAGGGGGAAAGCACTAGGTAGATAAGATCCAAAGACATTCAAATATGGCCAAAGTTTTAAAGGGAGCTGGGCTTCCCCAGAGGCTCGGCGGTAAAGAATCCACCTGCAATGCAGTAGACAGTCTGCAATTCATGAGACGTGGGTTCTATCTGTGGGTTAGAAAGATCCCCTGGAGAAGGAAATGGTAACTCACTCCAGTATTCTTGCCTGAAAAATCCCATGGACAGAGGAACCTGGAGGGCTGCAGTCCATGGGGTCACAAGAGTCAGACACGACTTAACGACGAAACCACCACCACCATGAAGGGAGCCATGAGTGATGCAAGTTTGGAATCACTGAGGAAATCTGCCTCAAGGCGTTCACACAATGATTATGACTGCAGTTTAGGCATCAACCCAAGAGGTGACATGGATTCTGAGAATCAGAACATGGTCCAGATCCAGACCTTCTCCCATTCCCTCCATCACCAGGACTCAGATTGAAGAAGTAACCATAGTTCATAGAAGATGGGGGAGGATGGAAGCTGGACCAGCACTTGAGCTGGTGCCAGGGCTCTAGGGCTCAGCTCTTCCACATGCCCGTCCCATGTGTCCTCATCTAAAACAAGGAAGACAAACTAGGTGATCCTTCCCACTCTGAGGATCTGGCAACCCTTCCTTGTTTCATCCATCATTTTTCTCTGTCTGTTTCAAAATCAGATTCTCTGATGAGATGTGATCTTCATCTAATGAAGTCTTGGGCTTCTCCTAGGGAACACCACTACAGAAAGATGATCAATGCAAACAAACAAACAAACGAAAATGGTCTCTGGGGTTAGACCAGTTCACCTTTCTGAGTCTGGTTCTTCATCTGTAAAATGCTCTTCCTGATAGTACAAACCTCCTAGGATCTGTAGATTCCGTAAGATGATGTAAATGTCTCACAAAATGTGGGGAGTTACCTCAAGATGTATGTGGACAAAGCAGTAAGTGATATTGACACAGAAAGCAAGTTTCCTCATCGCACCAAGGAGGGAGTCTCAGTTTGTAACTAACTTGCCAAAAAACCTTAACTTAAGCAAAGAGCAAAGCCTCAGGCTCTTGGTAGGCAGCAGGGTCCACCTGGGATGCTAGAAAGATGTTTAGAGGGACAGGAAGAATTTATCCCCAGGTGAGCCTTGGGGACAGTAGAGCAGCCACAAGGCCAGCGGCCTTTGCATTGAGCCCTAAAGAAGGAAGAAGAGTCCTCCAAGTAAAGCAGACTGGGGAAGATACACAGGTATGAGAAAGGGCAGTTCCCCTCAAATCGGAGTGTCTAGTGAGTACTGTGAACCCCTTTACAGAACAGGGTCTTTTTTTTATGTGATTTGAAAATATCTGTATTGTTTCCATGGCTTTTTAAAAATTATGATAAATTACATCACATAAAATTCACTATTCTATCCAGCTTTCTAATTTACTTATTTTTAATTGATGGATAATTGCTTTACAATATCGTATTGGTTTCTGCCATACATCAATATGTATCAGCCATAGGTATACATTCATGCCCTCCCTTTGTACCTCCCTCCCACTTCCCACCCCATCTCACCCCTCTAGGTTGTCACAGAGCATGGGGTCACAGAGCTCCCTGCATCACACAACAAATTCCCACTAGCTGGCTTTTTACATATGCTAATGTATGTTTCCATGTTACTCTATCCAGGGTTAAATGTGCAGTTCAGTCACATTAAGTTCATTTACACTATTGTGCTATCATCTCCATACCTTTTTTTCATCTGCCCAAACCGAAACTGTACCCATTAAACATTAACACTCCGTTCCCCCTCCTGCCAGCACCTGGCAACCAGCATTCTACTTTCTGTCTCTATGAAGTCAACTCTGGATATCTTAGGTAGAATCATACAGTGTTTGTCCTTTTGTGACTGGCTTATTTCACTTAACAGGAAGTCATCAAGGTTTCTTACAGATAATGTATTTAAAGGCCTAACATTTTAAAATAGGATTACAAAGAAAAAATCATATTAAAGGACAGCTATTCAAAGAAGTTTGAAGATATAAGAATTCATGTGCTTCTATTAACCTTTAAATAACAAGATATAGAAGTGAATCTAACAGTTATGTTAATTTCAAGATAGTAATGAGTCCATTTTAAGATATCCTGGAGCAACTATAATATGATATTAAATATCTGTGATTTCTGTTGATGACAAAACCACATGCAGTGCCAATACAGCCGTGGTTTGTTACCTACATTCAGAATTGGAGGAAATGCTAACTTTCACTTGGAAGTTAGAAAAAAATAAATGTGTGTGTGTGTGTGTGAGAGTACGTGTGTGTGTATATGGGCTTCTCTGGTGGCTCAGATGGTAAAGAATCTGCCTGCAATGCAAGAGACCTGGGTTTGATCCCTGGGTTGGGAAGATTCCCCTGGAGGAGGGGAGTCATTTCCCATCTAAGTTCACAGACTCCCTGAATTCTCCCCCAGGAATCCTTCAGGCAGCTTCTGCTCCATGGAATTCAAATTAAGAAGGCCCCCAGAGAAGGGATGTTTTTATTCTCCACCACCTTAAGTCCCCCTTGGTTCAGAAGTGAGACAAAGGCCAGATTCTTCCAGCCTCCCCCTAGGCTCAGAAACCACTATCCACGTCAGTGGGTCGGTTTCCAATCCACTGGGGTGCACAGTGGGTCCTATTTCTGAACATCAAACAACCTTCCCTGGGCTTCCCAGGTGGCTTAGTGGTAAAGAATCTGCCTGCCAAGGCAGGAGACACAGGTTCGACCCCTGGTCTGGGAAGATTCCACATGCGGCAGAGCGACTGAGCTCCTGAATTACAACTACTTAGCCCACATGCTGCAGCAACCGAAGCCCACGCACCCTTGGGGCCTGGGACGCCACCCCAATGAGAAGCCCGTGCACCGCATCTAGAGTGCAGCCCCTGCTCACTGCGACTAGAGAAAGCCCGCGCAGCAAGGCAGACCCAGCACAAACAACCCTCAGTAACCCCCCCCCACCCCACCCCACCCCCCGGGCACTGTGTTTGGGCTGCAGCCCATGAAGGGGAATGATTAAAATAGAAGACAAGCCTGTTTTTTCTCTGAAAGCTGCTCTCTTTAGCCTTGTGCTTCATTTCTATTTGGCATACACACAGCATCTGTATGAAGATGAGGGGACGGCCTGAAACATGGGACAGCCTCGTTGTGTGGATGGGGTTTTAACCAACAGGAGACTCACGGCCCTGTTCAGAGTAGTTGTTTAATTTTTCTCATCTGCAAACAGGCTTTGGATCGCCAACCTTTAATTAAGATGCAGTTTTCTTTTCAAAAGCAATGTATTCTAATAAATACCATCTGAGTTGGGGCGGGGGCAGTGGTTGGGTGCTACAGAAATTATAACTGCAGCTGAAACACTGAGACTCGCAGCAGACTAACCATGAAGACCTTCTGAAAGGGAATAGTTTCCATGTGCTTCAGAGAGGAGGACACGCCTGGTGGACTGTGTTCCTGGGCTTCAAAGCCAAGCCACTGTGCCGTCGGTTCTGCCTTTTTGTGTGGAGAGAGGACCAGATGAGGCAAAGTTATAGCTTAGATGACCCTCTGGCCCAGCGTTTTGACTTCAGAATCAAGAAGGTACAAGGGGTAAGGTTAAAAGGATTACTACTGCCCTGAGACCTAGCAGCCTCCGCGAAGGGAGTGCCTAGAAAAGAAAATCTTTCTGAATTGAAATGTCTTGGGATCCCTGTGTCTATTCCCTCACCCACCGCTTAGATTTGCCAGATAAAATACAAGATGTCCAGTTAAATTTGAATTTCAGATCAATGATGAATAATACTTTATTATAACTCTGTGCTGCGCAATATGCTAAAATATGCAAAAATATTATGGTTGTTTATCTGAAATTCAAATTTAACTGAGCATCCTGTATTTTTTATTTGCTAAATCTGGCAGCTCTACCTTAACTCAAACTGGATCCCGCAATGTCTCCTTGGAATCTTGGAAAGAAACTCTGGGCCAGCCTGGGACTTAACTGAATTCAGCTTACAGACATCTTTACAGTCAGCACGGTGGTTAAGGATGTGAAACTTTCGGGTCTTAAAGACCTAAAGTGGCTTCCAGCTCAGGCCTGTCACTGCCTAGTGGGTTGTCCCTGGGAAAGTTACTTGACCTCCCAGAGGTTCATTGTTGTCCTCAGCAGAATTTGGAGATTGAATATCATGGGTAATGTTCAAGCATATCCAGATATGGTTTGTGGTCCAGCTTGTCCTGGTCATTTAAAAATGAAACCCTCCCCAGGCCAGGTGATAAATAGGGCTTCCCTAGTGGTATGTGTGTGCTTAGTCTTTCAGCCATGTCCAACTCTTTGTGATCCCATTGACTGCAGTCTGCCAGGCTCTCTGTCCATGGGGATTCTCCAGGCAAGAATACTGGAGTAAGTAGCCATTTCCTCCTCCAGGGGATCTTCCTGACCCAGAGATTGAACCTGGGTCTCCTGCATTCTTCCCAGGCAATTCTTTCCTGGGAATGGCTTCCCACTCCATTATTCTTGTCTGGAGAATTCCATGGACAGAGAAGCCTGGTGGGCTATGGTCCATGGGGTCTCAAAGAGTTGGACATGACTGAGTGACTAACACAAGCCGCCCCTCCATCTTGCCAGCCATCCTGGCTTCCTGTGCCTCCCCCAGACCTTCACCTTTTCTCATCTTGCAATGAGTAGCTTGCACAGACTAGGGCTTCGCTTGATGTCCTTTCTGATTGGCCCATATTGTAGGGTCAGTCAGCTCAGTTCAGTCACTCAGTCATATCTGACTCCTTGCAACTCCAGGGACTACAGCACAACAGGCTTCCCTGTCCATCACCAACTCCCTGAGTTTGCTCAAACTCATGTCCATTGAGTCAGTGATGTCATCTAACCATCTCATCCTCTGTCATCCCCTTCTCCTCCTGCCTTCAATCTTTCCCAGCATCAGGGTCTTTTCAAATGAGTCAGCTCTTCGCATCAGGTGGCCAAAGTATTGGAGTTTCAGCTTCAGCGTCAGTACTTCCTGAATATTCAGCACTGATTTCCTGCAGATAGAATGGAAACCACAATTACAGAAAACTGACCAAACCGATCACTTGGACCACAGCTTTGTCGAACTCAGTGAAACTATGAACCACGCCGTGTAGGGCCACCCAAGATGGACAGGTCATGGTGGAGAGTTCTGACAGAATGTGGTCCACTGGAGAAGGGAGTAGCAAACCACTTCAGTATGCTTGCCTTGAGAACCCCACGAACAGTATACTGTAGTGTACTGATAGTTAAATAGATTAACTATTACTCCTGTGAGGAACGTGCATGTGTGTGTTCTCAGGCACTCAGTGGTGTCCGACTCTTTGCAGCCCCACACACTGTAGCCCACCAGGCTTCTCTGTCCATGGAATACCCAGCTCAAAAGGTTGCTGCAAGTATTAAATTAAATGATATAGAAGAACTGTGGGAAATGGGACCTCAGCCCATGGGTGACAGACATGCATGAATGAATGAGTGAATGAATGAATGAACCCATATACCGCTTATAAGGGAGAGCCTTGATTTTCTTTATACCCAGCAAAGTTATTCTCTCTCTGTGTATAGACTTATATGTATGTGTAATATATGTATTTATATTTATATGTATATACATAAACATACATATTTGTCTGTGATACAGTCACTAATTATACTGGCTTTAAGTAATCTTAAAGACCACTCTTTAAGTTCCAATTCAATTCCCTCCACTTGACACAGAGGATACCTGAGATCTGGTTTTATTTACTGACTTGTCTGAACAAGGCCCTCTCTATGCATCGGAGGAGGATTGTTTTGAGGAATCATTGGAAACGTTTTTTGTTGTTGTTCAAAAATATCCCTTTCATCCAACTGCCACAATGCCTAAAATTTCCCCATTAGCATTTTCACCATTTTTTTAAATTGAACTATGGCTTATCATGGTGTTCCTCAAAGCCCACTCTCTTTAACTGGAAATGACCCAGGGTCATCCAGAGAGACTTAAGCATTGGGTTTGAGGAGGGAGGTGGGTGGTAGAAAGGAGATTCTAAATGAAGCTGAAAGGGGACCTAGGACTTGCCAAAGACACACGTGGCCAACTTTAAAACTCTGTGACAGGCTGGCTATGCATGGAATTGTCCCCCTGTGACAGTCGTATGCTTGCGCTGTTGCATAATACAGAAGGACAAAATGCATAAAGACTAACTGATCATTTCATTCAAAAGAACTCCCTACAAGAAAGCAGGACCCCTTGATTCAGTCTTATGCTAAACAAAGCTTAAAGTCTTTTTTATATTGTTGGTCAAGGGTTTTTCCACTGGGTGGATGGAAATGTTTTTCACAGATCTACAAAGCCTGGATGGTGAAACAAAGCCTCAGACTATCCAGAGGCAAAAATGTAGCTGGGACTGTATCTGCTCATATACACAGATCGGTTCCACTACTTGGGTTACCGCTAACTCTTGGGAATTCAACATCCCTTGCATTTGGTTCTCTTTATTCCACCTGCTTGCTATTTGGGGGACGGCTGCTGATACAGACTAGACTGTTGGCTCCAAAACAAACTAAACATGACCTCCAGTCATTTGATTGGCTTAGTTTAGAAGATCAGAGCCTTAGGAAAATGAAGAGGGAATCTTCTAGAAAAACGGGGTTTCAAATTCTGACCTTTACTTCCAATATCAGTTCATTACCAATAGATGACCACCAAAACAGGAAGGATTTTTTTCCCATCCGAGTCTAATTAGTTTTCATTGTCTTTTCTCCGAGTTCTATTGTATTCCTCTCTACCCATCGGCTGCCTCTTTTAATTAATTTTGCCCTGCATTCAAAGGTTTTTGCTTTGGAGCCTCTCTGTTTGATTTAAATTCCTTTTTTGCAAATAAATAAATAAATAAATATCAAAGCTAATGAGGCTCTGAAGATTTGAGATGTAAATATCATATGCAGATTCTTTTTTGGGGTCCCAGCTCAGCGGAAGACCAAAAATAACTCTTGGAAGAAGTTTGATTAAAAAATCTCAGGCTCCCCCTTCCCTGTCTCCCTCCAGACAATCTTTCTGCTGGCAAATCTCAGTTATTTCACAAAAAACTGTGCCCCACACACGCAAAACCCTGAAGCAAGTTCCTTTCAAGAAGAACTCAGGCGGGTGCAAGATAGTGCAGAGCTACTGAGATGGTTCTCCTACCGATAGATTCACGTCCACCCAGAGAGGTTTCCTATGTACACACTTGTACAAATTCACACACCTACACACATACATGCTCTCCTCAGGCACTCACGTGCACCGTTTATGCTCATGCATATAACACACATACCAACTGATACAGACACGTTCTGTATACGCATATCCTCACCCTTACACCAAACACATGGACCCATGCACACACGGTCATACACACTCTGACAGCCAAACTCACCCACATTCAGACACACAGACATCCACACAATACTTTCATGCACACTCACAAAAACAAGCAGTGCACACATTTTCATACACACCTGCACAAACTTCATTGCATCTGCACACACACACACATGTTCATCCACTCATACACACTCATATGTACACACACATAAACACATGCAGTCTCATACCCACACAGATATCATGCTCCAGCCAGCCCAGGTTTCCCATCTCAAACCTATGCCACCTAGATTTGAACCATGTCTCTAACATGCTCCCCAAAGACCTCACTGCAAGGCGTCCCCAGGACACTGCCCCCTCCTTTCAGGCATACCTAGGGCCTCCCCGGGTGCAGTTATTAAACTGTATCCAAAGAGCTCTTACACAGTGCAATCTGCTTTTGCCCAGGATATTTGTATCCTTTACCGAGAAAGGCTGATTCATTTCCCAGAAATTTTCATCTGCTATTAATCTTCCAGGATATAGTTAGTGTTGTGATATTTTCAGATATTGTTTTCGGGTGGCGGCAAGAGGGGAGGGCGGATTTCACGTGGCTGTCCCCTGGCAGTTTCTGAGATTACTCAGTGCACTAAGCAGCTCAGAATTGTGTGACAGCATTTCCATGCAAGGGACTTACAATCATGTTTCATTAATTCGACGTGAATGAAGCCTCATTTCTGGCCTTGAGGAGCTTAAGATTTATGTGAAATTAATAACAGAACAGATGTCTTCACAATTTGGTTCCTCTGGAAAAAAAAAAAAAAAGGAACCTGATTACTTTGAAAACTTCAATGCTGGAAAATGCAGACCCAGGGAGTTTTTACTCCAGGGTAAAGAGTTATGCCTTCATATCGTCCACATCTCAGAACTAAGCGGAATTTAAATGTCAGATTTATATTAAATAATCATATTCCCCATTATGACATATATAAACAACAGCTTATTACTTTCATTAATAAGATATGTTGGGCATTTAAACTAAAGCTTCCGAGATAAAGCTGGCACCTCATAAGCAGGAGACACTGGGGACGGCTGGGGGAAGATGCAGGCAGCCTGGTTTTGAGCTTGGTTTCTGATAATTTAATCATCGATTCCTCCTAGGAAAACAAAATGCATCTGTGCTCACACAAAACTCACCGCTTTCTAAAGGAGTCATCTCCCGCGGACGTTTGTGCCAGGAGGCCCAGTGCTCTCCATTTCACAGGACATTTTAAGTCTTGCTTCTTTATTTTTTCCTCTTGCCTGAAATCCTTTTTTTTTTTTTTTTAATCTAGGCTTCTGTCACACTAGGCACCTCTCCAGCTGAATTTTAACATTCCTCCAGGCTCAAGTATGGGTGCACAGCAGTGGTGGCTGGGTTTTTACTTCTCAAAGTCCAAAGAAGGAAGGTGTCATGCAGAAAGATCACCCACAGGCTCTGGAGGAGGGGGGCCAAAGAGCAAAGACCCAGGCATGGATGGATGGACAGACAGATGGACATTTCCCTCCTCCTAGCCAAGCAAGTTAAAGACACTGCAGAGGGAAAGGGAAAGGGAAAGTCGCTCAGTTGTCTCTGACTCTTTGCATCCCTATGGACTATACAGTCCATGGAATTCTCCAGGCCAGAATACTGAAGTGGGTAGCCTTTCCCTTCTCCAGGGGATCTTCCCAACCTAGGGGTTGAACCCAGGTCTCCCGCATTGAAGGTGGATTCTTTACCAGCTGAGCCCAAAGGGAAGCCCAAGAGTACTGGAGTGGGTAGCCTATCCCTTCTCCAGTGAATTTTCCTGACCCAGGAATCAAACCAGGGTCTCCTACATTGCAGGTGGATTCTTTACCAACTGAGCTATCATGGAGGGGGCTATTAAATGGCAAAATCCATAGTGGAGGTAGTAGGTTCCAGACTCAGGCCCCTACTATGACTAGGATGACCCGGTCCCCTATTCCAAACCTACTGGGTGTCATTGAAGCTGCCACCTCCCCCATTTCCTCCGTGGAGAACACAAGAGCATTGAACCAAACAATCGGAAAGCTCCTCCCATCCTTCATTGACTCTCATTCAGGACTTCCCTGTCTCTGACTCCCTTAGTTCTCCTCCCATCTCCCTTCTTTCAAACCTGGACGAGGTTGGGGGGGTCCCCTGCCCCAGTCACCTCTGTGGACAGACCCATAGACGATGGTCAAGGGAAGTCCTCAGGTCTGGCCTCGGCACTTCCTAAGGGCATGGTGTCGGGTGAGACACAGAGTATGCTGGTCTCTCCATCTTTTCACCTGTAAGTGGACAGTGTAACCCTCGCCCAGGGCTATCGAGGCAGTGGTGTGAGCTGACCCTGGAGTGCGGGGGAGACGGTCCACAGGTAGCAGCAGCTGTTAGTGTTCCACAGCTCCACGGGGGTGACAAGCAGCGGGCCTGACCGAGACAGAGGCTCCCACGAGTGACCTTAGGACACCGCGGGCTGCCGAGGGCCCCACCACCCCGCTACTGAAAGAGCACTGTCTGAATCTTCTGTATCCTTGGCTGATCCCGGGTTGTGGCCCCAACAGCAGTGAGGACCCGGCCAGAGGCAGAGGGCAGGCCCCTTCCAGAGGGGTGAGGACGGCTCAGAGTCACCCCAGGGGTGCATGCCAGTGGCATTGTTGGGGAAAGGCTGGCCCTTCCACCTCTTCTTTTTTTAATTTTTCTTTTTTTTTTTTTTTTTTGCCACACTGCAAGGCTTGCCAGATCATAGGTCCCCGACCACAGATCAAACCTATGTTCCCCACAGTGAAGGCACAGAGTCCTAACCCTAGACTGCGAGTAAATTCCCTCCTTTCACCTCTTCAAACAAGTTGGAAATATGGAGTTTTATGTGAAAGCTTCCCGGGGTTCCCTGGTGGCTCAGACAGTAAAGAATCCCCCTGCATTGCAGGAGACCTAGGTTTGATCCCTCAGTGGGGAAGATCCTCACTGAGAATGAGGGAATGGCAACCCGCTCCAGTATTTGTGCCTGGAGAACCCCATGGACAGAGGAACCTGGCAGGCTATAGCTCACAAGGTCACAAAGTGTCAAATACAACTGAGCAAATAACACTTTTGATTTTCCTGGTTTTGAGTAGAGGTCACTGAAAATGAAGGTGTTAGTCACTCAGTCATGTCCAACTCTTTTTGATCCCATGGACTGTAGTCTGCCAGGCTTCTCCATCCATAGGGTATCCCAGCCAAGAATACTGGTGTGGGTAGCTGTTGTCTTCTCCAGGGGATCTTCCCAACCCAGGAATCAAACCCATGTCTCCTGTGTCTCCTGCACTGTAGGCAGATTCTTTAGAGTCTGAGCCACCAGGGAAGCCCATGTTTGTTCTGAAGTACCGCAATTTATCTTTTCTTCTCTTGTACCTCTCATAGTTCATGACAAGTCTCTACTGAGACCAGCACAGAGTTAACACAGGATATCGTTGTTGTTGGTCAGTCACCCAGTCAGTCGTGTCTGACTCTTTGCGACCCCATGGACTGCAGCACAACAGGCTTCCTTGTCCATCACTGACTCCCGGAACTTGCTCAAACTCATATCCATTGAGTAGGTGATGCCATCCAACCATCTCATCCTCTGTCATTCCCTTCTCCTCCTGCCCTCAATCTTTCCCAGCATCAGGGTCTTTTCTAAGGAGTCAGTTCTTCACATAAGGTTACCAAAGTATTGGAGTTTCAGCTTCAGCATCAGCCCTTCCAATGAATATTCAGGACTGATTTCCTTTAGGATTAACTGATTTGATCTCCTTGCAGTCCAAGGGACTCTCAAGAGTCTTCTACAACACCACAGTTCAAAAGCATCAATTCTTCAACGCTCAGCCTTCTTTAGGGTCCAACTCTCACATCCATACATGATTACTAGAAAAACCATAGCTTTGACTAGATGGACCTTTGTTGGCAAAGTAATGTCTGCTTTTTAATATGCTGTCTAGGTTTGTCATAGCTTTTCTTCCAAGGAGTAAGCATCTTTTAATTTCATGGCTACAGTCACCATCTGCAGTGATTTTGGAGCCCAAGAAAATAAAGTCTGACACTGTCTCCACTGCCTCCCCATCTTTTTGCCATGAAGTGAAGGGACCAGATGCCATGACCTTAGTTTTTTGAAAGTTGAGTTTTAAGCCAACTTTTTCACTCTCCTCTTTCACTTTCATCAAAAGGCTCTTTAGTTCTTCTTCATTTTCTGCCATAAGGGTGGTGTCATCTGCATATCTGAGGTTATTGATATTTCTCCCAGCAATCTTGATTCCAGCTTGTGCTTCATCCAGTCCGGCATTTTGCATGATGTTCTCTGCATGTAAGTTAAATAAGCAAGGTGACAATACACAGCCTTGAAGTATTCCTTCGGAAATATCACAGGATAGAACTTGTGTCTCCTGTGTCTCCTGTATTGGCAGGTGGATTCTTTATCATCTGAGCCACCTGGGAAGCAGATATTGCTGTTGCTGTTTTTATTCTTATTTCTCCTATTGTTTATTCTTACCCACACTCTCCTTGGCCAAATCAATGCATTTACCCTGAGACACAAAGGATGAGGCACAGAAGGAATATGAATATCACAGCAAAAAGGCCAAGGAGTTGGCATTTTGAATGGAAACCAAAGCCTGAATTCAGCCAAAAGCATGAAAACCCTAATAATTACTCGTGTGTGTAACTCTTTCCACTTTTTCCTCCATCACCTCATTTGAGTGTTAAAAATCTAAATAACAAGAACTTACCATGTAGCATGGGGAGCTATATTCAATACATTGTAATAACCTATAATGGGAAAGAATGAAAAAGGAATATATGTATATGTTGTGTGATAAGTCACTCAGTTGTGTCTGACACTTTGTGACCCCACGGACTGTAGCCTGCCAGGCTCCTCTGTCCATGGGGATTCTCCAGGCAAGAATATTGGAGCAGGTTGCCATGCCCTCCTCCAGGGGATCTTCCCAACCCAGGGATCAAACCCAGGTCTCCTGCATCGCAAGTGGATTCTTTACCATCTGAACCACCAGGGAAGCCCAAAAATACTGGAGTGGGTAGCCTATCCCTTCTCCAGGAGATCTTCCCAACCCGGGAATCAAATCGGGGTCTCCTGCTTTGCAGGCAGATTCTTTACCAGCTGAGCCACCAGAGAAGCCCTGTATATATGTATACACACATATATCTGAGTCACTTTGCTGTACACCTGAAACTAACACAGTCCTGTAAATCAACTATACTTCAAAGAAAAAAAACTCAAGGAATAAAACCAGGAGGGAAAATTATCTCCATTTACAAATGAAAAAAACAGCCCCTTCCACCCAAAGAAACATTTATTTAGCAGAATTGGAATAGAATCTGAGTAGAGTTCAGATGTGATGTTTTTCTACGGAACGCACATGTATATCCATGCAGCACACCCACACATACTCATTCTGTCATAAATGCAGAGATCTAGGACTTCCCTGGTGGCTCAGTGGTAAAGAACCTGCCTGCTAATGCAAGAGACCCATGTTCAGGCTCTGATCAAGGGAGATCCCACACGCCACAGAGCAACTAAGCCCATGCACCACAACCACTGAGCCCGTGCTCTGGAGCCCGGGAGCCGAGACTACTGAAGTCCGAGCACGCTCGACCCCATGCCCCGCAAAAAGAGAAGCCACCGCCCCGAGAAGCCCGAGCACCACAACTAAAGAGTAGCCCCCACTGGCTGCAACTAGAGAAAAGGCCATGTAGCAACAAAGACCCAGCACAGCCGAAAATTAATAAGTAAATAAAATTAATTTAAAAAAATACAGAGATATAGAGATAGAAATAAGCAGACGGATCTAACAAATAACAAAGTTACATACCCTCACAGGCCTCACATAACCCCTGTCTTGAGCCAACTTTATTTTTTATTTTTTACTTTTGGCCACACCTGGAAGTATGCAGGGTCTTAGTTCCCTGGCCAAGGATCGAACTTGTGACCCCTACACTGGGAGCGCAGCCTCTTAACCACACTGGGACTCAGATTCTGCCCAATTTCACTACTTGGTATCTGGACCACCAGGGCAGCCTCTTGAGTCAACTACACATCAAAGAAGCAAAAGGTCCCTGGGCCACAGATTTTTAAGCTGTGCATCAAATAAGCTGCTCCCTATCTTCCTCCAATTTTCCTACCATCTCTTTTATCACCTCCCACCCCAGGACCACCACATCGGCCATTTTTCCTGTCCCCCACTGTTATGTATCTCAACTGTGACCAGGAGTTTCTCTTAACCTTTGCTAATAAAAAATCTGTTCAGTTCAATTTACATTTACTGATCATCTAGGAGGTTGTTATTATCATGTCCATTTCACTGACCAGGAAACAGAGACTCAAAGAGTTTAAGTAACTTGTCCACAGTGGTACAGCTGGGCCTGACGACTTCCTCCTGCCATCCTTTGACCCAGGTGGCCTGTCATTTGATTCTACCCAGTTTTCCTCTGTTTGAAATGGGGGAGAATGAGTGTTCAGGTCCTGTTCTTGAAGTAGGAAGGAAGTGGTTCACTTTAGTCCGTCTTTAGATGAAGTTATCTTCATTCATGCATTTCCCATTTACTGAGTTCCTTCCTAGGTGGCGCTAGTGGTAAAGAACCAGCCTGCCAATGCAGAAGGCCCAAGAGACACAGGTTTGATCCCTAGGTTGGGAAGATCCTCTGGAGTAGGAAATGGCAACCCACTCCAGTATTCTTGCCTAGAAAATGCCATGGACAGAGAAGCTTGGCAGGCTACAGTCCATGGGGTTGAAAAGAGTTGGACACAACTGAGCGACTAAGCACTCATGCACGTACTGTGTGTTAGTTCTCTTGACCTGAGATTGTGAAGGAAGAGGAGGAGGGAGAAGAGAGAGCACTACTTGTTAAAGTGTATTTGGTTCCAAAACGTTTATTCTTGAGTTAAAACCTATATTAGCAACCATTCATGGAAAAATAGCTAGCAGTATGTAAATGTACAATAAACTGTGGATCTGAAAGAGATAGAAATATCAGACCACCTGACCTGCCTCTTGAAAAACCTGTATGAAGGTCAGGAAGTAACAGTTAGAACTAGACATGGAACAACAGACTGGTTCCAAATAGGAAAAAGAGTACGTCAAGGCTGTATATTGTCGCCCTGCTTATTTAACTTATATGCAGAGTACATCATGAGAAACGCTGGGCTGGAGGTTTCTTGTGATTCCAGTACAAGCTGGAATCAAGATTGCAGGGAGAAATATCAATAACCTCAGATATTCATATGACATCACCCTTATGGCAGAAAGTGAAGAGGAACTGAAAAGTCTCTTGATGAAAGTAAAAGAGGAGAATGAAAAAGTTGGCTTAAAGCTCAACATTCAGAAAACTAAGATCATGGCATCCGGTCCCATCACTTCATGGCAAATAGATGAGGAAACAGTGGAAACAGTGTCAGACTTTATTTTTCTAGGCTCCAAAATCACTTCAGATGGTGACTGCAGTCATGAAATTAAAAGATGTTTACTCCTTGGAAGGAAAGTTATGACCAACCTAGACAGCATATGTAATGTTGACAGTACAGTAATGTTGACATTACTTTGTCAACAAAGGTCCATCTAGTCAAGGCTATGGTTTTTCCAGTGGTCATGTGCGGATGTGAGAGTTGGACTATAAAGAAAGCTGAGTGTCAAAGAACTGATGATTTTGAACTATGGTGTTGGAGAAGACTCTTGAGAGTCCCTTGGACTGCAAGGAGATCCAACAAGTCCACCCTAAAGGAGATCAGTCCTGGGTGTTCATTGGAAGGACTGATGTTGAAGCTGAAACTCCAATACTTTGGCCACCTGATGCAAAGAGCTGAATCATTGGAAAAGACCCTGATGCTGGGAAAGATTGAGGGAAGGAGGAGAAGGGGACAACAGAGGATAAAATGGTTGGATGGCATCACCAACTCAATGGACATGGGTTTGGGTGGATTCTGGGAGGTGGTGATGGACAGGGAGGCCTGGCGTGCTGCGGTTATGGGGTCGCAAAGAGTCAGACGTGACTGAGCGATTGAACTGAATTGAACTGATATAGATGTATGCAGGAGATCAGGGTTTGATCCCAGGGTTGGGAATCTTCTGGAGAAGAGAACGCAATTCACCCCAGTATTTTTGCCTGGAGAATCATATGTACATACAGTCCACGGGGTTGCAACAGTGCAGCACACACATGCAAATGTATAGCATCAAGGTCTCTAGGAGTAGGTAATACCTGCATACACTGAAAAAAACATCTAAGTATTAAAAGCCTCTCTCTCAGGACTTCACTGGTGGTCCTTGCTTCCAATGCAGGGGTCACAAGTTTGATCCCATGGGGAACTAGGGTCCCATATACCACACAGTAAGGCCAAAAA
Source organism: Antilocapra americana (assembly GCA_007570785.1). Classification (NCBI taxonomy): domain Eukaryota; kingdom Metazoa; phylum Chordata; class Mammalia; order Artiodactyla; family Antilocapridae; genus Antilocapra; species Antilocapra americana. The sequence continues at coordinate 243,718 of ML663568.1, read as the reverse complement.
ATAAAACAAAATAGTCTCTCTCATGTTCATCACTCAGCCACCCTGTTTTTCCCCTTACGGACAATGACTTTAGTTTCTCATGAGTCCATCCAGAGAAAATAAAACATACATCAGTGAAACCACTGATTTCTCTAGAATCCCCCAAAATAATATATTATCAAAGTGTCATATTTGCCAATCTAATCAATGAAAAAGAGGATCTCATTTTTCTTGCCTGTTCATTGTCTTAGAACATTTATCTGTTCAGTTGTTCAATTTTTTCATGTTTATTTATAGAAATCCTTTATATATTCACTAAATCCAACTTTGCCTAATACAAATTACAGTTTTCCATGTTTAAATTGCTTTTTAGGGGACTGGCCTGGTGGTCCAGTGGTTAAGACTCTGTACTTCTAAAGCGCTGGGCTCAGGTTTAATCCCTGGTTGGGGACTAAAATCCCACATGGCACACAGCACAGCCGAAAAATTTTAAAATAAATTGCTTTTTAATGTTTTTGTTGTTGCTACTGTCATTGTTATGCAGTGTTAAAAAAAACTTTGTAGGAAATTGATCAATATTTTCTTTTATGGATTCTGGTGTTTCAGTCATATTTTGAAAACTCCTACCCACTCTGAGATTATTTTAAAGTTTACCTATATTTTTTCCCAGTTCTTCTGGGTTCTATTGAATGTACAAAATACTGATTCATCTGGAATTTATTTCAGTATAAATTGTGAGGTAGGATCCACTTTATACTTTTTCCAGATGCTGCTGTTGCTGTTCAGTCACTAAGCCCTATCGGACTCTGCAAACCCATGGACTGCTGCCCACCAGGCTCCTCTGTCCAGAATACTGGAGTGGGTTGCCATTTCCTCCTCCAGGAGATCTTCCCAACCCAGGGATTGAACCCAGGTCTCCTGCCTGGCAGGTGGATTCTTTACCATTAAGCCAGCAGGAACCAGTTATTCCAAAGACATTTATTAAAGAAACCATCTTTTCCCCACTTATTTGAAATTCTCAAACCTTGGTAGCAGCTTCTATTTCAGCTTTCTTCACTTACTTCATTGTTTGGAGGTTAGATAACTATCTCAGGCTGATAATATCACTCACTATGCTTACAGGAGTCATTTAGGAGATAGAGACAAAACGATGTTGGTACAGAACAAGGACTGTAACATCCACCCATCAGAGAGACACATCACACTGATGCTATGAATGGCTTGGTCCAAATACTTCCTACCATGAACCTTTCTGATGGTGCTCAAGTTTCAGTCACCAAGAGAAAAAAACTTGAATACCAAAATGAGACATAAAAGCGCAGAGTTTTAGGGCTTCCCCGGTGGCTCAGTGGTTAAAGAATCCACGCGCCAGTGCAGGAGATATGGGTTCGATCCCTGGTCCAGGAAGATCCCACATGCCACTGAACAACTAAGCCCATGCACAACTATGGAGCCTGTGCTCTAGATCCTGGGAGCCACAACTACTGAAGCCCACGCTCTAGAGGCCATGCTGCACAACAAGAGACGCCGCCGTGATGAGAAGCCCGCACATTGTAACTAGAGAGTAGCCCCCACTCTCCACAACTAGAGAAAAGCCCAAGCAGCAACCAAGACTCAGCATGGCCAAAAATAAATAAATAAAACTATTGTTTTTTAAGTGTGTAATTTTGTAAACAATTTTAATTCCTGGGGCCTGCCTTGAGCTTGAGGTGAACCAAGGACCTTCTTTCCACTGGAGAAGGCCTGGGTGCCCTTTAATCTTCTTAGAGCAAAATCCACTGAGCAAAATTATAATTTGATATGGCTGCACTTAGCCAATAGAAACTCATAAACCGTCTTAACATCATAATGCATTGTGAAAAGGAATCGCTAAGCACCATGAAACATATGAGAACACCAGGCCTCCATTCATCGTCAACTTTGTACCAGGGCAGCATGTTTAAGTGATTTCAACTTCAGAGCAGAGCTCCCCAAAGGGTGCTCCAGTCTTAATTAAAATGTCAATGAAGTACAAAAGTGCATGGGGGACATTTTCAGAAATCATTCCCTTTTCACTTCCCAGTAGTTGGCTGTTCCCTTCCCTTGAGCCTTGCCGGCTTGTCCTCTCGGCCCACCCCTCTCTGCCACAGAAGAACTCTTGTCCAGACCCTGTCCCACCCCCTTGGGAGACTGGAGGGAGGTGGGCCACAGGTGCCTACTTGTGGCGTCCCCGTCTCCTGAGCTGCCCGAGTTAGCAGGCAGGGGAGTTAGAAGGCAGGGGTTAGCAACACCTGGCTACAGAGCCCAGAACTAGAGAGTGCGGGGTGTGGTGGAAGAGCAAGGGGAAGGAAGATGAGAAAGTCAGCCTCAGACTGACCGGAGCGGCATAGGTGAACCAAGGGAGACAGGAGTGACACGGGTGATGCTTTTAACTCGGGAGTTGAAAATGCAAATACCTATGGGGCCAGACAAGGGGCATAACTGAGGGTGTGGGGGAGGTGCAGGGTAGTAGGGAGTGGTGGAGACTGTGGTCAACTCAAAATTACCCTCCTGTCGGATAAGGGAGGGCTTCCCAGGTGGCTCAGTGGGTCAAGAAATGGCTGGCAATGCAGGAGATACAAGCAGATCTGAGTTCGATCCCAGGTCGGGAAGATCCCCTGGAGGAGGGCATGGCAACTCACTCCAGTAGCTTGCCTGGAGAATCCCATGGACAGAGGAGCCTGTGGACTGCAGTCCGTAAGTTTGCAAAGAGTCAGACAGAACTGAAGCAACTGAGCATACATACACAAATAGGGCAGCTGCTGCTCAGCTTCAGGATTGTTTGCATGTGGAATTCAAGCTGGATGTCACTATGTCTTCTGATTTTTTTCAAATCTAGATATCTATATTTCTTTAAATTTGAAACCTCCTGATTTCGTATTGGTTATTTATTATTTAAATATTTTAAATTTTAAATAGTTAAAGCCCTTGTGTGGGTCACTTCTATTATCAAAATAAAACATATGTATGGATGAACTTTGACTTTCAGTCCTGGGAGGCTATTATGAGGCCTCAGTTTTGTCCCTTCTTCAATTTCAATATCCATCCATCCATCCATCTCTCCACCTATCCATCCATCTGTTTTTCTATTCATCTATCCATCTACCCATTTATTCACCCATTCATCCATTTATTCATTTTTCTATTCATGTATCCATCCATGAGCATCCATCCACCCTTCCATTGAATATTCGTTAATCCCTCCAGGTACAAGGGACCATGATAGAAACAGAAGCGAGTCTGATCTCAAGTCCAGTCTTATCTCCAGCCCTATTCTGGTCTTATCTTGACCTTAGAGAGGGAGGCAGCAGATATAGTTTTTAAACAATATTGTTTGTGTGCGTGCGTGCCTGTGTGTGTGTGTGTATGTTTTAAGCACAGACCAAAGATCAAAGGTCAAGGTCTTTAGACCTACCTTGGCTCTTAAGTTCCATGTGACTTTGGGCTGAGGCCATCCCTTCTTCAGGCCTCTCCTTTCCCACAGCACAAGATGGAGTATCTTCTTTGAGACTTGAAGTGGTCACCTGTGACCACTTCTGCTCTGGTTCTTAATTTCATTCCCAGCCCAAGGTCAACACTAACCTTGGTCCTGACATCACCTCAATGTGGTGAGCTGGACTGAATAGGCTCACCTGCCTGAATCTGCCACGACTCCCTCCCTGTGATCCTCCTGGACCATCCACAAGAAAGGCCTCCGTAAATGCCTCCCTGGAAGGAGGGAGGAGACTCCCGGGACAGGGCCTGAAGATACAGGCTGATCTGGGACTCCGCGGGACCTCAAGGCATTCTTAGTGGGCTCTTCTCCCACAGAGCCCTTCCTCTCAAAGGTAGCCAGGTGCACACAAAATATTTGGCTCTCATTCAAGTAGCATCTCTCAGGAAAAACGGTCCCTTGGCAGGATCTCCGGGGCCTCAGGTAATTAACCTGTGAGACACTTGCACAGATGGGGAAAACTGTACTGTTCTTACTGAAACTCCTGTCTCTGAGGCAGCCTTTACTCCTCCAGAGGCACAAGGAGGAAATAAACCCTTCCAAAGGCGCATCCAACCTCAGCCTTCAGCGAAAGAATGAAACATTAGCTTGTTTATGTCTAGAGGTGCAAAACTGCAACATAGCTTCTAGGTCCTCCCTAATGAAAAGCTCAGGAGGATACCTTTAGACCAGGAATGCCTGCTCACTCTGTGTCTCTTTCTCTGAGTTCAAGGTTCCCATTTTCTTTATCTGCTGATCTTTTCCTGCATGTCTTAGGTTGTGGGTCTGTACGTCTCTTGCACATATTCACTGATTTGGGGCCATTTCGGGTCTGTTTTCTGAATCCAGCCTGGGGCTTTTATTCAACTGCCTTTCAGAATTTATGGGTCTTCAGCAGATAATCTGGCCATAATTTAACATTTGTGTTTTTTCAACTCTGTTTTAAACATTCTTCTTTTATGGGGTTATGCAGCCCTACAGGGACACAGGAATGGGAAGACATGCTTGGGTTTGTTCTGCCTTTGTTTGAGCCTGTTGCTGAGAAATAGTGTATATTTTGTTCATCATCTTATCTTTCCAGCTTTTGATCGATAGCAGAGTGTGTTTTTTTATATCAGAACTAATCAAATTTATTCAACAGATTACACATTCATTTTACCATTATGACATCGTACGAACAGATAATCCATACACACGAAAAAAAGCCTTGGATTTCTTAAAAGTGAATTTAATTATAAGTAGTCATGTGTGCTGGAGAATTATAATTATGAAAAGTCATGTTCTGTAAGTCTGAAATGACAGATTATATTTCAAAGGCTTATTGCAGAGGAATTAAAGGACCCAATTTATTAGTTGTAAATGTACGATTATTGCAGCTTTGCTTTAAAAAAAAAAAAAACCCACGCACACACACACGATCACAGTATATTCTAGCTGGATTTGCTACGTCTAATCCTTTCTACAAGAATCGTATTTGGCACCAAAAGCTGCCACTCGGTTAATTTGTTTGTGAGACAGAGGCAACTAATCTTTGTCTTCTGATCCCTGAATGGCAATAATTTCCAGGACTTGGTGGGCATATTCTGCTTCCCTCATTCCCATTCTTACAACATGATTAAGAAGTTGATGGAGTTCAAAGAACAGCAATAATGTTGTCAGGGAAGAAATAGAGACGCTCTCATGGATGTTGGTGGGAATGGTGGGAATGAAGGTACAAGGTCTTCAAAGAAGTCGGGACTGGACCACATTTGTTTCTGCGACAGACATTTTTGGGGTGTCTACTATATTCCAGATACCATTCTGAGTATCTTCTGTGTGTTATCTCAATAAAGACTCAGAAAAAACCCCTGAGATTGCAACACTGCAAATTCATCTTACTGATAGGGAAACTCAGGCTTGGAGAGATCACCAAGTAACTGATACCCAAGTAATTCTGAGTTCCTGAGCGATGAAGCCAGGACTTGACCAGAGGCCTGTCTGGCCCCCAAGCCTGTGTGATCACCCCAGGGTCCCCATTTCTCTCCCATGTGGGACTCATAGGCTCACTGGAGAGAAAGAGTGGAGGGCAGTGGGCACGGCCCAGTGGCAGTAAGTGGAGGTGGGCGGGCTGTGTTTATAGCACTCTCATGACACAGGAAGGGAAGAGGACTTAATCCTGTGGGTCAGGATGGGGCAGGGGGCTTTGGAGAGGCCCAAAAGGATCAAAGACAGCCACGACATTGAGCCAGACCCTGGAGGACAAGGTACGTTGCTCCAGGCAGAGGAAAAGCATTCCCGGCAGAAGCAACAGCCTATAGACAAAACAGGTTCTGAGGAACACAATTATCCTGTGTGTGCAAACACTTGTGTGATGAGGGCTTAGAGTGTAAACGAGAGGAGGGTGTGGAGTTAGGAGTGGGAAGTAGGCTTGGATAGAAACTGGGAAGAGGCTTTCATGCTCAGCTATGAACCTCCCTGATGGCTCAGCATTAAAGAACCTCCCTGCCAATGCAGGAGGCGCAGGTTAGATCCCTGAGCCAGGAAGATACCCTGGAATAGGAAATGGCAACCTACTCTTCTTTTCTTGCCTGGGAAATCCCATGAACAGAGGACCCTAGTAGGCTATGGTCCATGAGGTTGAAAAGAGTCAGTCACGACTGAGCAACTAAACAACAGAGGCTCAGAAAGGAGACCAGCCTCCCTTAGCCCTACTCTGCACAGCTGGGGGTGATGTGCTTGGAATAGAAATATTCCCTCAGGAGACCGGGGCACTGCCCACAGGTGCACTTTGGAAACGCCCATCTTCCTGAGATCCCTCCTAGTGGCCTGCCATCCTGCAGTTAGTCCCTCTTGAATTCCGTGACAATGAGCCTCCACTGGGTGAAGGGCGGTACAGGGGCCTCCTTGTCAACCCCTTGGGGCTGGTCACTGAGTGGGGAGGGCCAGTGACCACCTGAGTCTGATGAGAGTACAGACGGGACACGGAGAAAGTTCCAGACTTGGAGCCTGGTTTGGGCATCACGGCTGGGACTCCAGCCTGCAATGGGAGTTTGCAGGTCTCTGGGGTTTAAAGCTGGGAGGCAGCAGTCGAGAGCCAAGCCGTGGATTTTCCTCTTTGAAGGTTTCACCAACCTGACGGGGAAGGACGAGGTGGTACTTTCAGGAAAGGGGATTGACCGGATTCTTAGAAAAACAATAGCCAAGAGCTTACAGCTAGGGCAGGAGGATTGGGGTCACCAGCTGGCTGTTTGATACAGTGATTGGTTCCTGATGCTTTGGAATTCAAGGGCAGGAGGCACTCTGAGGCCTCAACTAAGCCTCGGGCACCCCGGCCCCTGCCCAAGCCCCTCCCTGCATCCTACAATATGTAGGGTATTCTGATTGTCCATTTCTCCTTCCTCCTCACTTGACTTATTTTTTCCCACTGGCAAGTGGCCAGGTTAAAGTCTTAGAGGCATTATCTGAGCTGTGGAGGAACCTTATGAGAGTACACAGGGAACAGATCGACTCAAGCTCAAAGCCAATGGCTTTCTGTTCCTTTCCTGGGGGCAGTTGCTTGCTAATTATAGAGAGGGGTAGAGGCCAGGCTTGGGTGGGGAAAGGAGATATTCTGGAAAAGGGATGGGCAAGTGAAAGGTCATCCTTGCAGGTAAGAAGGCATCTACAGAGAATCAAGAGATCTCGGGAGGGTAGTGCCAGATGAATCCACGGGTTCCCGTTGTCATTAGAACACTATCCAACTCCTGAGCCTGGCTGAACAGTGCAATCTGGCCCCAACTTCATGCTCCTTTATTCCTACACTGCATCACTAGTGTTACTGGGTGCAAGCAACAGAAACCAATTCCAGCTAACCTTAAACAAAGTGAAAGTGTTAGTTGCTCTGTCGTGTCCGATTCATTGCGACCCCAAGGAATCTGCCAGGCTCCTCTGTCCATGGAATTCTCCAGGTAAGAATACTGGTGTGGGTAGCCACTCCCTTCTCCAGGGGATCATCCCAATTCAAGGATTGAACCCGGGTCTCTCACATTATGGGCAGATCCTTTAGGGTCTATGAACTACCAGGGAAGCCCAACTTAAATATATGGGCATTAATTGGAATAACAACACAGGCATAGGGGCAGAAGTTAGACAGCTAGGGCAGATGCCAGGATGGGAACACCAGGTCCATGGGACCCCAGAACTGGCATGCTTGGGCTCCCAGTGTCCTATATATACTTATTTTGTTGATGATTTTCTGGAGGTCCCATTGGCTAAACTCAGATCACAAGCCCACACTGGCAGGGTACCCAGAGGAAGGTCCTGGCCCGTAAAGGGACCAAGGACCCACCTGACTTCTGAAGAGGGAAGGCAGGATCTTCTGTCTTCTCAGCAAAAGAGAAGTTCCCCAGCAGCACTGTCTTTGTGGAAGGAGAGAAGTCCCCCCAAGGAAGGAGGGCAAACCCACAAATGTCCTGCGTGTTCTTCCCTCACTCTGCTCCAGCCACAGTGGCCCTTTTGTTTTTCAAATACAGTAAGCCTGCTCCCACCTCAGGGCCTTTGCACATGCCATCCTCGCTGCCTGGAACACTCTACCCCTGGTCCTGCACTTGTCTGGTTGCTTTACCTCCTTCAGGACTCAGATCTTACATCAGCATCTCCGAAAAGCCCCTCCCTGATCACCCATTCTCAGGTTTCCCCATCAGATCATCTTGATCCCAGCTTCATGTCTTCCAACCACCAGACACAACCTTGATTATTAGTTTATTCATGTATCTACTTTCTATTGTCTATCTCCCTCCATGAAGGCAATGACTGTAGTTAGTCACTGCTGTATATCCAGTGTCCAGCACAGGGCTTTAATAAATATTTACCAGAGAAACAAACAAGTAGAGACAAAGAGACCCAAACAGAGAAGGTGGCTTGGCCAAAGATGATCACAGAGAAGATGGTGATGTTGTCAAGGATGCAGAGCCAAACCTTACCTGTTCTGGGGTACCGGGGGCCCCTGGCTAAACACATGGGCCCAGGGCAAACTGCCCAGGGCAATGCTCGCTAACTGTGCTAAGTAGCCTGTTTGAAAGGGGATCTCCCTGTATGTAAAGGAATAACCATAACAATACATTCCCAGGCGCTTGTTTGTAGGATCAGATGAACTCATACATAGAAAGTGCTTAGGACAGAGACTAACAATAGCGTAATACACGTTGTTACTATTCTATACTTTCTGTGTCCTTATTCTTGATTGACAGATCAATGGCCAATCCCACCCTCATAGCAACCAGGATGAAAGACAAGCAAGACAGTTACAGTAATGATCAGACAGACAGACAAACACACTGCAGCTCACAGGACCAGAGCCCAGGAGATCCTGCCACAGCGCTCCAGCTCACCTGTGCAGAGCCCTTCATGCAAAGTGCAGGTGACAAATCCCGTGCTTTCTTCTTGCTCACCCATGGGGCCTAGAGGTGGGAGGGAAGTTGTCTGCTGGCTCACTGGGTAGTCCTGGATAAGTGACTGCTACTTTCTGGACCTCGGTTTTCTCCCCCCTTTAAACACAAACATGAGATTTTCAGATGTGGAGTGGGTTGATGATTTTATTCCTGAACACGTGAGAGCAGGTACAAATACATCAGTAGAAGTCCCTTTACGGTCCTGCTTCTCAAATCCTTGAGTTTAGAATCACCTAGGAATCGTGCCTAAAATGCAGGTTCTTAGCCTGCGCTCCACCTCCAAAATCTGGCTCATTAGTTCTACAGTGGAATCCTAGAACGTGTAACGAACCTCCTCGGGTGATTCTGGGGCTTCCCAGGGTTAGTGGTAAAGAATCTACCTGCCAATGCAGGAGACGTAATGAGACGCGGGTCGGGCAGATCCTCTGGAGGAGGGCATGGCAACCCATTCCAGTATTCTTGCCGAGAGAATCCCATGGACAGAGGAGCCTGGCGGATTACAGTCCATAACTTCAGATCGTCAGAGTCTGACACAACCGAAGCCACTTAGCACGCACGCATGCAGGTGATTCCGAGGTTGAAGCTGAGTGTGATTGTACGTGAAAGCCACTAGATGGCGCTACAAGCGCAGATAATGGTCTGACTCAGGGGCTCCGCGCCTGGGGCCGCGTCACCAAGAGTAGCCACCAGATGGCGCAGCCTGTCTGTAGAAGGAGCCGCTCCTCTGCGCTGCGGGGTTGAGTGGAGGGTCACTGGGCCTTTACAACACAGTGGCCTGAGGGATACACATATGCTTCCCTACTGAGATGGGTTTTAGCCTCCAGAAGGAACTCTGAGCCCTGGGGAGACCTAATTCTATTTCAGGGTAATGGGCTTCCAACCCCTTGATCCATCAGAAAACTCCATCTGCCCGTGGTCATAGCAATTGACGCAGGACAAAGGACTTGCATTCAGTAGGTGCTCAACAAAGACTTTTAATCACTTGAATAGATACACACACACACACACACACACACACACACACACACACACACACACGCCTACTTGATGAGCCTTGCAGGGAACACAATTATTATAGAAAGTACTCAATTATTAAGTACCTACTGCATGCATGCCACACACTGTGTTAAGTGTTTCATAAACACTAACATACCCTCAACCCAGTCCTGAGAGATGACTGTTACGAATATTGGGCAAATAAAGAAAATGTGCCTCCCTGAGGTGAAGACACCTAGAGTCACACAGTCAGTAAGTCACAGTCAGCAGTAGACTGTGGTTGCCGGACAAGGACTCTGAGTCAAGGAGGGCTCCCTGGGGGTGAGCTCTACAAGTAGAGTTATGGAGTGAGGGCATTTGGAAAAGACCCCTGAGCAACGGCGAAGCCAGTGAGCTGAGGGTATCAGAGGGCAGGGGGAGGTATGGCCGCAGAGGTGCTGGGACGGGTGGAAGACTATGGGGTCGGGTGGACTGCTGAGCTGAGGGGGGAGCGGCTGTTGCAGGGGAAAGAATAATAGACTCAGGTTCCAGCCTTGCACTTACATGCTGTGTGTCCTTGGTCAAGTTACTTCCCTTCTCTGGGCTCACTTTTGCCTGCACACCTACATGCATGCTATGTTGCTTCAGTCATGTCCAATTCTTTGCAACCTGATAGACTGTAGCCTGCAAAGGTTCCTCTGTCCATGGGATTCTCCAGCTAAGAACACTGGAGTGGGTTACCATGCCCTCCTCCAGGGGATTTTTCAGATTGGAGGGATCAGATCTGCGTCTCCTGTAGCTCCTGCATTACAAGTGGATTCTTCACCACTGAGCCCCTGGAAAAGCCCCTTTCCCCTCATATTCGTAGCCTAGTCACAGGTTCAATGAGAGGACTAAGCGCAGTGACCTCTGAGAAGGTGCTTGCCTCAGTCCTTGGATCACACTGAGCCCCTGCAAGTGGCTCATTTTCTCTCCCTTGTGTGACTCCAGCAAACCTTCCTATGTGCCTCAGTTTCCCCATCTCTCCAAGGCATCTGTGTGGCATGCTGGTCGAGTGCCAGGGCTCTGGTGTCAGGAAGCCCCAGTGGGTACCCCAGTGCTGACACTACATGCGATGACCTTAGCAAAGTCCATCTCTCTCTGCCTAATTTCCTCAACTATGAATCAGAGACACTAAGCACATGACCTGTGTCAGAGGAGCACCATGAGAATTCAGCGTCCACAAAAGACCTGGCCCAGTGCCTGAGGCTCCTTTCCAGTGGTGACTTCCATTAAACTGAGAGGTGTAATCGTACCCTCTCTAGGATCCATCCAGATCTAACACGCTGGTTCATCTTTAATTAACAGCCTCTTACTTCTTTCCTCTTTTTTCCCCCTTGACTACACCTACCTTTTATCCGGGGGCCCCAGTGTGCCCGGGGAAGCCCCATAACCTCAGACTATGTGCTTCAACCTGGGCCTCCCCTTCCTCAAGCCAGTGTGCCCTTCCACCCTATAGGACAGCCAGCTTGGAAAGGTGGCTGATGACAAATGAATGGACAGCTCAAGTGCATAAACATCACTGCCTTCGCAGAGAGGTCATCAAGAGTCCTCTCTGCAAGCTTCCTAATGGGGGAATGAGGAGGGGGGAAGCCTGTCTGAACACATCCAATGACAGGGAGCTCACACCTGGTTTCCATATACCTTCCCACCATAACCCGTGCTTCTCAGAGCCATTCAAGCAGCGGCGGGAATGCAGGCCCTTCCTCACGGACGCCCCGGAGCCCACGGGCAGGATCTGCATTCCCCCATCTCTTCCACAGCATGGTGCCTGCACAGGAAGATCTGACCCCCAGGAATTGAGAAAGGCAGGGTTCTCTGCCCGGCTTAGTGACACACAAACAGACAAACTGACACTGTCACTGTCTCGTCCACTGAACACACTTACCCCTGTGGCCACATCCTGGCGTCCGAAGCACCTCAGTGGTGAGCCTTGTCCAGGAACCAGGTGGATTCACCTGCACACTTTTAGATACAGTGATGGAACTGCTGCCCAAATTGGATGAAGTCTGAAAGTGTTCCTCAAGCAGAAAGCCCAGGCGAGATGGTTTCAGGTAAAGCTGGATCCAGGGTATCTAATAGTGTTCCCTTGTCCATCTTCTGCTCCTTCCTCCACTGTGAGACCAGTTTTACCCCTTGGATAGAAGCCAGCAAGTGGCTCCTGTATCCTAAGAGCTGGATGGTCCGACTGACCAGGCCTGGGCCATGTGGGAGAAAAGTGTGTTTTCCCAAGGAGAACCCAGTGTACTGTTAACAAGGATGGAGAAAGGGAGTGGAGCAGGCACAAACAAGGGCTGCGCCAGTGCTACATTCTATCCTGATGATCACAGCCAGTACCACACATCGAACAAAAACAAATGTGGCGGTGCAGGGAGGAGGGAGTGGGCAGGGGCACAACCTCAGGGCAGGCAGTGATCCAGGGGCTCAGAGATCCCATGTGGGTGTGATAGAGAGGAGATGGAGGGCTGATGGGAAAGACAGGGGTGGCAAGGACGGCCGTCAATAGCCCACTTGTCCTTCCCAGCCCAATCAGTCATTTTGCTCCCTGAAGGTTTTTGCTTCCACCCAACTAGTACAGGTGAGGCAAAAGAGGGTTTCACTTGTCTTCTGTCTCCCTGAGATCCCTTAGAGAATCCACTGTCCCACCCTAACCTATGGACCCTTTAAGGCCTCACTCCTTTGAGGCACTCTTGGGAAGTCCTACCTGTAGTCTACCCTGAGTTTCTCCTGCTGTTGGTTACAAATTAACAACTCTGCCTTGAACCTCTCCAAAAGCCATCTGTTCCCACCTGACCTCCACGTGGCAGGAAAGGGAAGACCTAGGGTGGTGCCTGTGACTTTACAGCAAAAGAGAAACCCCAGAGTTTTGAGTCATCCAAAATAACTCCTAGTTAATCCAGGTCAGAGCCCCCGGTGCTCACTCTGGCCTTTCCTTATACTTTGGGGACCATTGCACCATTCCCACCTTTGCTTACTGAGCCTACTCTGCCATCTCCCCACATCTAGGGAGAGTCATTAATTTATTCTACCATTTATTTGACAAATATGAATCAAATACTTCCTACACGCAAATGCTGTTCCACTGTTTGAGTACTGGGGCCACAGCTCACATTCTAGTTCAGGAGTCAAAAATCAAACAAGAAATGAAAAGTAACAAGATGGTTTTAAGACAGCTGTAGCTGCCAGGAAGGAAATAACACAGGGAGGTGGATCCTTTCCAGGGAAGGTCAGTCAAGGAAGGCTTCCCGGCGGAGACAACATTTGAGCTGCCATCTAACTGGATGAGATTCGCACAGGCCAAGAGGACAGGCATGTTTTAGCTGGGTCCCCCGGGGAATACGTCCTGGGATGGGGAGTCCAAGGAGTTTGGCAAAATAAGGCCAGAGAAAGAAAAAGAGTGAGGAAGCAGGATGGGCCAGAGAGTCTCAGCTTCCACAACAGCTCCTCCGAAAAGGTCAGGTGGCCCCAGCCGGGAGCTCTGAAGCCCAGGTACCCTGTGTGCTCGGGGACCCTCTGGGGCTTGACCGAATGAGCACAGCGTAGACTCAAAAGCTGAGGCCGATTTCTGCTGCTCTAGGCGGTCAGCTCCCTGCACTCTTTGCCATTGAATGGCGTGTTCTTTCTTGAAAGGAGATCTACGGCCGCCACCAGGGGGTTGCCAGTCTTCCAGGAACTGAGAGAAAGCCAGCGTGGCTGCAGATAAAGCGGGGCAGGGGGAGATGGCGGGCCGGCCGGTCAGCTTCCGCTTGCTCCTCCAGCTGGCGCTCCATCTCCCCCCGGGCCCTGCTCCTCCCGCGCCTGGGGAGCCCAGCAAAGAAGATTAGGAAGGACGAGGACGAAGGAGGGTGTTTATCCCAGGAACCCTCCCGGGAGTTTTTTCTTTTTTTTAGGGGAGCGGGTGGGGAGACTGTCCCTTCCTTTAAGGAACCTGCTCTCCTGTAACTGCCCCATTCTGTCAACCTTCTGGGCCGGATTGGTCCCAATCTTGCTTCCGGCGCCCTGCCCCCCTCCCCACACTCCACCCACACGGTTTGTATTTAATGCCTTCCTCACTAAGCTCTCCTTGAATTATCCTCCTGAGTGTGCCAACTGCTCCCTCCTGGGCTCCTGACTGTGTGGAGAGGACCTGACCTGTGGTTGGGGTCCCAGCAGGACACCTCAAAGGGTTTCCCTGGCCCTGGGGAACGGCCACTACGCTCCTCTAGGACTGAGTGTGTTGGCACACTCGTGTTTCTCCACGTCTGCTTCTCAGATGTCTCTGAGACCAGAGGCAGAGATGGAGCAAGGGAGGTCTGTGACCTCAGGTGGAGGATCTGACTTCTCAACTCAGTCTTTCACTATCAGTCAGGAATCTCAGGTTGCAAGTGATGGAAACTCAACCCAAACAGGCTTCAGCAAAATAACAAACCACATGCAAATTTAGGAGTTGGGGGCAGTGGGGTAGGATATATTGATACACAAATGCAAAAGCTCAAGATACTCAGGCTTCAGGCAGGGCTGGGTCCAGGAGAGTTCTGCAGATGCCACCAGATGCTCAGCATCACCGTGTCTGCTCTCGTTGGTGTAGCCTAAGCCTTAGGAAGCCTCCATCCTTCAGGACAGCTCGCTTTTGCATCACAGCGTTTATAGCCGAAACTGTAGCTGCATCCCAAGTACCTCCAGTGAAAGTCCTGGAAGTAATTTTCATAGGCTGCAATGGACTCATAAGCCTCCCTCTGAATCAGCACCTAACCAGTAATACTCAATTTACTTTTTAGCTAGGCCTGGATCACATGGAGTCAGGAACCAGGAAGCAGGTCACATCCAATGAACCTCATAGACCAAGAATTGGGGAGAGGAAGTTCCCCAAAGGAAAATGAAGGGGAGGGGTAGCTACCAAAAGCAGGAGGACAGGGTCTTGAGAAGGAATAAACAACGTATGGCCACTACCTCCCCTGGGTCCAGTTTTCTTATGTTAAATATCTCACATCTGGTTTTCCCTCTTCAGCTATACAGACTTCATCTCAATGCTGCCATACTCCAGCACCTAAAACAGTGTTCCTTAAAGTTTTCCAGAACACATGAATAAATGGATGAATGGCAGAAATCAATGCAATATCCCAGTGTTACCTAATCGTTGTTGTTTAGTTGCTAAGTCATGTCTGACTCTTTGCAATTCCATAAACTGTAGCCCACCAGGCTCCTCTGTCCATGAGATTCCTCAGGCAAGAATATGGAGTGGGTTGCCATTTCCTTCTTCAGGGGATCTTCCTGACTCGAGGAAGAAAGATCTTCTTCTTCCTGCATTGGTAGGCAGATTCTTTACTGTTGAGCCACCAGGGAAGCCTGTCACCTAATTGAGACCTGTATACATTTCCCAATGCTTCTGTAACAAAGTAGCATAAACTGAGTGGTTTAAAACGCCAGGACCTGGGACTTCTCTGGTGGCCGGTGGCTAAGACTCTGTGCTCCAATGAGAGGGCTGGGATCAATCCCTGGTCAGGGAACTAGATCCCTCCTGCTGCAGCTCAGACCTGGCACAGCCAAATAAATTTTTTTAAAAAAATTTTTTAATCAGAAATTTATTCTATCATAATTCTAGATATAGAATTATCTATTCTATTAGAGGTTAGAAGTTCACAATCAGGCTGTTATCAGAACCATGCCCTCGGCAAAGGCTCTAGAGAAAAATGTTTCCTTGCCTCTCACAACTTCTGGGGCCTCCTGTCAGTCCTTGAGACCCTTGGTCTTCCAGCTGTGTCATTTTAGATTGCAGCTCCGTGGTCACATGTGTGTTTCCATGTGCAAACTTATGCTAAGAACACCAGTCATTGGATTACGGCCCACTTTAATCCAGTATGACCCCATCTAAACTTGGTGATTCCTACAAAGACTCTCTCTCCAAGTGAAGGTACATTTTCAGGAACTGGAGGGTAGAACACATCTTTTGGGGGGAACACAATTTTTTAAGGGCTTATTTATTTATTTGGCTGTTCCTGTTCTTCACACAGAGGATTTTCAGTCTTTGTTGCAGCTTGCATTCTCTTAGTTGCAGCATGTAAGATCTAGTTCCCTAACCAAGAATCAAACCCAGGACCCCTCCACTAGGAGTGTGGAGTTTTAGTCACTGGACCATCAGGGAAGTCCCAGGGGGGACACCATTTATACGTATTAAGATTGGCTAAAAGATGCTGCAGTATCAAATGTATCCCCAGATCTCAGTGGTTTTTTATGATGTTAAAGTCTGTTTTTCCACTTACCAAGTCTGCAGTGGTAAGTGGGACTGGTTGCTTTCATTCTGTGGTTCTGCCACATCACCATGGGGCTCTCAGGGTTACCACAGCTCC
This sequence comes from Antilocapra americana, assembly GCA_007570785.1. Lineage (NCBI taxonomy): Eukaryota > Metazoa > Chordata > Mammalia > Artiodactyla > Antilocapridae > Antilocapra > Antilocapra americana. The sequence continues at coordinate 227,501 of ML663568.1, read as the reverse complement.
CAGGGTAATCACAGAAAGTCGCCAAGGCAGAGACAGCTAAAAGGATGCACAGGGGTCCTGGAATGTATGGCATGTGCTCACCAACAAGTTCATTACCACTAGATATTTCCTATGCTCCCCTAGTCCCCTGGGCCTTAGTCACTGCTGGGCTCTGCTGGTCACCATGAACACCTGTTTCTGCAGCTTTCAACATCTCTAAGTGGTGTTAGGGAAATTAAAATGGAAGAAGTCTTGTTCAGACTTCAGAAGCAGGAGAGCAGTCCTCTGACCTTACTTCTGACCGACCTGCCTGGACATTCCTGGGATTTTGTGCCTGCCCACAAGTACAGGAAGTCAGGCAGCACTTTAGATAAGGAAGGGAGTGAGTCTTGGGATCCTTGAGCCCCTGAGAGTCTGGCCAAACCTCTGGGGTCTAACGAAATCCTATGACTCACGAGGTGAAAGAAAACATGAAAGTCAAACCAGAGCTGCGTTTCTGGGCACAAACCGATGATGATATCAGTTTGTGGTCTGGTATTATAAGTGGGAACCCCCAAAACAGCACAATTTGAAGTCTCACCCATGGAGTGGACACACTGCCCAGGACCTTTTCCCATTTGGGACTCCAGATTGCTATTATTCAGGACTTCCTAGCATGTTATTTAAGTCTGGATGTTGGTTGGCCCAATTTGTTGATGTATATGCTGTTAATCTTTGTTGTTTCTATTTCTCTTTTCTTTTAATGATTGTATATTGAAATTAAGTTAAAGAATCCTCTATTAAATATTGAAATTGTGTGTAATAAGTGGTTTCTTTTGTTAACGAATCCTTTGAACCTGAAACAAAAGAAAAACTTTTAGCAAAACATAAATTGGCTACATGAGCAGGATTCGTGAAACAAAACGCCACTCTTTAAGAAGAAAGAGGTTAAGATTAATGAAGATTTTATTCCTGCATGGGAAGATTTGCCTTACTGCTCAGTAGCTACTAAATGGGACATATCCACTGGATTGTGTGAGAACGGAGACCCCAAATTAAAGCAGACTGAAGCTTTAGAACTTATTGATTGTTTGTGGCTCATGCCAATTGAGAAAGGACAAAAATGTACGGAGAGGCTGGATCCTCTTCTCTGCCTACCTATAAGGTACACAAAGCCAAATTAAAATTGGTTGAAGAGAAATTAAAATCAGATAAAGAGTTATGCAATTTACAAGGACAACTCTCCATGTTACAGTGTCACAGTTACATTTTAGCTGATCAAGTCTCCACTTTCCAGTCAGTAGCCAGAAAAGCTGCTGTAAAGGTTGCATTAGTTAAATAGCAAAAGTAGCACTTTCGATATTAGCAGATGAAGGAAAGGAAAGTTCATCTGACAATAGCTAAAGCAGGAGGAGACTGGGAGCCAGATGCTTGGGATGGGAGATTGATCCCTCCAAAATTCAAGGACCTGCTTAAACTGTAAAGTTTTTAGAAATACAATAGGCTAAAGGACATAGGCTTTGCGTGAGTGCTAAATTGCTTCAGTTGTGTCCGACTCTTTGCCACCCCATGATCTGCAGCCCACCAGGTTCCTCTGTCCACGGGGATTCTCCAGGCAAAAATACTCGAGTGGGTTGCCATGCCATTCTCCAGGGGATCTTCCCTACCCAGAGACTGAACCCACGTCTCTTATGTCTCCTGCATTGGCAGGTGGGTTCTTTACCACTAGCACCACCTGGGAAGCCCTAGAGAAGTTTTGCCTAAAGCTAAACAAAATATAGTGGAATTTTAAAACTCCCCAGGCAAAAAGGAGACTCAAAAATATATAAGGCTATTTGGTTTCTGGAGACAACATATTCCACATTTGAGTCAGATAGAGTCCACTTTACAAAGTAGATCAATGTGATGGAAGTTTATTAAATAATTAGGCCATTTCCAAATAAAATAAGATGCTAAAGCCTTAATTACTAAACACTGGCTTCCTCCTACAGAGAAACTAACGATATTTTGGACTGTTAATCGCCAACTAAAAAAAAATGCACACAGTGAGAGTTCTGAGTTAAGTTTTATTTGGGGCAATATGAAGACTGCAGCCCAGGAGACAGCACCCCAGAGAGTCTGAGAAACTGTTTCAAAGAGGTGGGGGGAAAGGACAGTGTATGCGTGATTTTGGTAACGGGGGAGTGCAAGCATTCAGGCATTTTTTTTTTTTTTTAAAGTTTCTGCTGGTTTCATGAAGCTTCTGCTACTCGCGAGAAACAATCACCACCATGAACAATTTTAGTGCTTTTCTAGATGTGAGGAGATAGAAGAATTAAGCTCATAAAATTAGCTCCTGAGAATATCTAACTGACTAAAGACCTGTCCTACCAGTTTTCCCAGAACACAGAGTGCCTCATTTCTGCTCTCCACCTTGAACTCCTTCAGGGAGGGCTGAATGTCAGCAGCTGCAGGGGCACTTGATTTAAGCCTTGTAGAGGTAGATGGCAAGCCGCCATGGCAAGTGCCAATTTGTGGTTGACATAATGAATATGTTAGGTACCATACTGAGATCTTCTCTATAAGCAAGTAAATATTTTTTTTAGAAATTAGCACTGGTATTTATGTTCACTAACCTCTAGAACGCTAATATAAAGAACAGTTCCTGGTTGCTTAAGGAAAGTAGAATGTGCGTTTTTAGTAAAGAAAGTATGAGGAATGGAATTGCATTTTATTAAGGGAAAAGGAAGTAGGTGAGACTTACAAGTGTCTGTTTTCGAATGGGAAAATACAGTTACGGATACAGAAAGTGGTAAGAAAGGTTTGTGGAAAGCGGATCCCAAAAAGAGTTCTAGGCATGGTACAAGTGTTCTTGGGATGTTGAACTGCCTTTGATAACAGATTTTAAGTTTCTTTTCCTCTTAAGTGATCTGTTCTATATTTACCTTTGAAATCTTTTATTGTTACTTTGGCTGAATGAATAACTATTGTTTCATAGTGACCTATGATTTTACCTAACTGAGTAATCTAAACCCTTTGGTATTTTTGACAGAACTTACTAAAATCTAATTCTAATGAATCTCTTTTGTCTGTTTGCCTGCTTAGTCACTCAGTCGTGTCCAACTCTTGGTGACCCCCTGGACTGTAGCCTGCCAGGCTTCTCTATTCATGGATTCTCCAGGCAAAAATACTAGAGTGGGTTGCCATTTCCTTCCCCAAGGGATCTTCCCATCCCAGGGATCGAATCAGCATCTCCTGCATTACAGGCAGATTCTTTATTGTCTCAACCACCAGGGAAGCCCTGAAGCCCTTTTGACCTCTAACTAATTTTGAGGGTGCTTCAGAGGGCCCTGAGGCATCTCAAAGTAAGATATTAAACTAATTAGGTTCATTTGGTATGTTAAAAGTACATGGAAAAGAAGTGAAAGTGTTAGTCGCTCAGTCATGCCTGACTCTTTGCAACCCCATGGATTCTAGCTCCCCAGGTTCCTCTATCCACGAATTCTCCAGTCAAGAATATTAGTGTGCTATACAATGACATGAAACAGCCATGGGTTTACATCATGTCATTGTATAGCAAAACCAACACAATAAATTAATTAATTAATTAAGAAACACTGAGTTCAAAAAAAAAAAAAAGAATATTGGTGTGAGTAGCCATTCCCTTCTCCAAGGGCTCTTCCTGACTCATGGGTTGAACCTGGGTTTCCTGCTTGACAGCAGATTCTTTGCCATCAGAACCAGTAGGGAAGTCAAAGGTACATACGAAATACTGTCAAATAAGTAATAAATCTTTGCAGGTTATATTGTATGGCAAATATTACTAACACGGCTATTTTAGAAATTAAATAGACTTCATAAGGCTCTGACATGTCCTGATAGAATGTTATCAGTCATAATTCTAGTTACTATCTTAAAGCGTTACATGTGTTGACTTAAAAAATACTCACAACCTGAAAGATGAGAGTTACATTTTATTGGGTGGTAACTTTTCAGACTTCAAGCCCAAGAGACAGGATCTCAAGTAACCCTGAGAGAACTGCTCCCAGGAAGCGAGGGGAAGAGTCAGGTTATACAGAAGTTTTTCCAACAAAGGGCATATAGTCTGAGCATCAAATGATTATTGTTATTAAAGAAAATCAGATACCCCAACTTGAGGAATTTAGCTCCTTCCTATGCATGGGAAGATGCAAGAGTCTGGGCTCACTGAATTTATTCCTTTCATATGCGTTTCAGCTATCGGGGCCAGTATCCTGTGTTTTCCCATCCGGAGCTTCTTTTCCTCGGGGCTCACCATATGGAACAATTGACTATAGATCACACTGTAATATTGAGACCTCAAATGCCAATCATTCAATGAGTACAAAGTTTACTCCGAACCCACAAGACTGGGCAAGCCCAGGAGTCCAGCATAATAAAACGGAAATGATACATTCAGGACCAAGCCAAACCTGGGCCACATGGGTTCACGGCATTACAAGAAAGAATCTCTGAAAGTCTTACAAAAGGGCTCAAGCAACAGGCACTAAATAAACCTGAGATAACTGAGTTACTTGTAAAATGGCGACTGCCCTTTGACTGTAACTGTTTAAGAAAAATAGCATGCATGGTTTAGTGATGGATCAGCTAAATATATAGGACCCACTCAGTATTGGAAAGTGGTGGCATATAATCTGGTTACTACTAAATCACTGACAACTACTGGGGAAGGTAAAAGTAGCCAATTTGCCAAGTTATATGCTGTTTATCCGGTATTAAAGCAAGAAAGTCTAACTGAATCCCATATATACACAGATTCTTGGTCGGTAGCTAACGGATGGGCCACTTGGCTTCCCCTATAGTTAGAGAGTAACTGACTCCAAAGAGCTATGGGGAGAATTATGGTCTGACATTTGGGAAATTGTTAAAACTACTAACATTTCAGTCTTTCATGTAGATGTTCACAGGTTTCCAAATTCTATGGGACGATGGTATAACTCTTAGAATTGAACAAGCCTGAATCCAAGCAATAGAAGTCTATTCACATTACAGTAACTTAAAAGGTTTGACAGAAAGTGAAGAAGAACTCAAGAGCCTCTTGATGAAAGTGAAAGAGGAGAGTGAAAAAGTAGGCTTAAAGCTCAACATTCAGAAAACTAAGATCGTGGCATCTGGTCCCATCACTTCATGGCAAATAGATGGGAAATAGTGGAAACAGTGGCTGACTTTATTTTTCTGGGCTCCAAAATCACTGCAGATGGTGATTGCAGCCATGAAATTAAAAGATGTTTACTCCTTGGAAGGAAAGTTATGACCAACCTAGACAGCATATTGAAAAGCAGAGACAATATTTTGCCAACAAAAGTCCATCTCTTCAAGGGTATGGTTTTTCCAGTGGTCATGTATGGATGTGACAGTTGGACTATAAAGAAATCTGAGCGCCAAAGAATTGATGCTTTCGAACTGTGGTGTTGGAGAAGACTCCTGAGAGTCCCTTGGACTGCAAGGAGATCTAACCAGTCCATTCTAAAGGAGATCAGCCCTGGGTGTTCATTGGAGGGACTGATGTTGAAACTGAAACTCCAATACTTTGGCCATCTGATGCAAAGAGCTGACTCATTGCAAAAGACTCTGATGCTGGGAAAGATTGAGGGCGGGAGGAGAAGGGGACAACAGAGGATGAGATGGTTGGATGGCATCACCAACTTAATGGACATGGGTTTGGGTGGACTCTGGGAGTTGGTGATGGACAGGGAGGCCTGGCATGCTGCAGTTCATGGGGTCGCAAAGAGTCGAACACAACTGAGCAACTGAACTGAACTGAACTGAAAAGGTGTGATTCTGTGGGCACACAAGAAATGCGGCCATCTGGGAGAAAAAGCAACATACAGACTATTCTTCAACTAAGCCTGTACTGAGGATTGTCATTCACACCTCAAGCCTAGCCTTCAAGGATAGGCTACAATTAAAAGGAAAATATGAAGGAAGCTATTGGGAATCTTCAGGCTAGAGAAACATGAGCCAGACCCGAACTCGGGATAACTTCTCCTGCCCCGCCAACAGGGTCTGTCCTTTGTTAACTTTGACTTTCTATGGACAAAATTTACCTGTTTTCTGGATTACACAGCACTGCTAAAGATACAGCTCAAGCCTTGAATACAAGTATTATGTGCCAATTTCATGTGTTACTTTAATAACTGTACCCACTTACTGATAGACTGTGACAAAGCTACCTCGGGACTGCTACATGGATCAACTTCTCACATTTGAGGAACCATGCTTTTCAGAGTACTCCATCAACTACTGTGAATGGACTATCTTCCCTAAATCCTTTAATATGTTTTTTGAAATAGCCCCTCAGTTTGCATGTATTGTAACCAATGACGTAGAAACTACTTCTATGTATCAGTTAGGGACCCCTTTTTCCAGAAGCCTAACACATGTTGATCATTTATATTGAAAAGGACACCTATTATTTTCTTCCTATGAGAACTTTTTCTTAAGAACTCAGATGTCATTTCCTACTTTGTCTATTCCTAATATTAGATTTTCCTTAGAACTTTTATGTAAAATTTTGCAAGGAACCAAAGAGTTATAAAATTTCATAGATAACTGTAATTGTGCCTTGATAGAACATTCTATCGTTACCACTATTGCTGCCAATAAGATAATGGAAGTGAGAGTTGATGTACGAAAGCATACTTCTCATTTATGTTGAAATTTTTTCTTTACTAAATCCTCTACTGCTCAAAAATTGTTCTCTGCATTGTTTAACCCATTACTTGTGTCTTTGGTCACTTTATTTCTGTTGACTATCTGCAATTGTTACTTGACATAAAATTAAGAAGACCGCTTGTATTATTTTGCCTTATTCCTATGCTCTTCAACCTAAATAATCCCAAGGTCGACTTTTAGGGAAATTAAAATGGAAGAAGTCTTATTCAGGCTTCAGAAGCAGGAGAACAAGCCTCCGACCTTTTTTCTGACCTGCCCGCACACTGCTCAGATTCTGTCCCTTCCCTCAAGCACAGCAAGTCAGGCAGCACTTTAGATAAGAAAGAGAGTAGATCTTGGAATCCTTGAGGCCTTGAGGGTCTGGCCAAACCTCTGGGGTCTAACAAAATCCTATGGCTCACAAGATTAAATAAACAGCATTGTAAAAAGCTGAAAGTCAAACCAGAGCTGCATTTGGGGACACGAACCAGTGATATCAGTTTTCGGCCTGGGATTATAAGCAGGAACCACCAGAGTAACAATTTAAAGTCTCACCTGTGGAATGGACACACTGCCTGTGACCTTTTCCCATTTGGGACTCCAGACTGCAGTTACTCAGGACTTCCCAGCACACTGTTTAAGTCTGGATGTTGGCTGGCCCAGTTTGTTGATGTATATGTATTGTTCCTATTTCTCTTTTCTTTTAATGATTGCATATTGAAATTAAGGTAAAGAATCCTCTAATAAATATTGAAATTGTTGTGTGTGACAAGTGATTTCTTTTGTTAATGAATCTTTCAAGCCTGAAACGAAAGGAAAACTTTCCACAAAACAAATGGGTACCAAGCAGCTAAACTGGGCACCAATGCCCTTGGAATGCCAAAACTGCACAGGTTGTGAAGAGGTGTGGTCAAAGCTGCCCTGTGCCAGAAGTACCCAATGTCTTACAAAGGTTTTGGGGAAAAACATTAAACCTCAAATGGGGCAAGTGATGTAAATGAGCAAGACTGAGCTGAGTCACATGTGAGGCAACAGAGAATGGTGGGGACTGCGGCAAACCAAAGCCCACACCTCATCTAACGAAGGCAGCCGCTGTTCGGCTTCAGCTATCATTCCCATGTGGACACTGGCACCCAGTATTGCCAGGTTTGGAAAATTTCTGAGAGAAAATCAGAAAGCCAGATTTTTATATGAAGCTTTCCAAGTTTTAAAATGCTGTTCAGGCGGGATTCAGCCCACAGGCCACGAGTTTGTAAGCCCTGCTTTAGTGAGACAACTTTTTCCGTTTTCGCTCCCAGCTCTCTGCTCTCCAACTTGGCTCTCTGATAGTCCAGAGGATGTGGACCTGAGCCAAATGAGGCAGAGCCAGGAGGTAATCCCCCTCCCCCATTGACCTCAGACTCACCCTCCCTAAAACAGGCAAGGCTTCTCTCTGGGTCAGAACGATGGGCCAGGCTCCCTCCTATGGGATGAAGTCCCTCCCAAGGGGTTCCTTACTGACTGACTTCCCACCAGCCAGCAGGGCATGCCTGTCAGACAAGCCTGTACTTGTCTGAAACCCACTGAGACCCAAGCTGCAGAGGCTTTTCTGGATCTTACAATAAAGCCAAGATTCATCACCCTGACTTCCGACACCCTCACAGGCATATTGTCACTGACCCTTTCAGCCCATGATGTTGCCCCTCATGTTGGTCCCTGCTGCTCCTCAGTCCCATCTCCTCCCTGTATCCGACCTCACCCCCAATTTTCAGACAGAGGGAACTTGCTGTCCTTCATCTCTGGACCTTTGTAAATGATGTTCCCTAGACCATGAAGATCTCCTGGAGGAGGACATGGCAACCCACTCCAATTTTCTTACCTGGAGAATCCCCATGGACAGATGAGCCTGGCAGGTCCATGAGGTGGAAAGGGGTAGGACACGACTGAGCGACTAAGCACAGCAGACCATCCGGCACCATCCCTCCCACCACCAACGCCTACCTAACACTTCCCTGCCTTCAGATCCCAGCCCAGAAGTCACTTCTTTCAGGAAGCCTCCCCTGACCACCCATACTAGTTTAGGGACTGAAGTCAGGTATTCCTACACCTGCTGGAGATTCCTATTACAGCTTAGCACGGAGTGAATTCTCCTTCCTGGGAGAGGAAGGGGACGTTCCTCAGGGACAGGGACCAGGACTGCTGGGTTTCCGAGTAGATATCTAGCACCTAGCATTATGCCTCAGGCCAAGTAAATGCTTAAATATTCACAGAAGGAAGGAAAGAAAGCAGGGGAAGGGAGAAGGAAGGAAAGGAGGGAAGGAGGGGAGGACAGAGGGACCCTTCACTTGGTTTCCATCTCTGTACCTCTTTCCATCTCTCTCATCTCTCTCCTTCCATCTCTAATGATCTAAATGCTCTTTCTTTGATGATCTGTAGGTGCGGCTGATCATCTTTTTGACTGTTTCTCCCCATCTCTGACCCACCCCTGGGAGCGCCGGCCATCCTGCTCCCCAGGACGTCGAGAGTCTAGAGTGGTCGCGCCGGGCGTTTCTTCGCGGGGGCCCTTAGGTTTTGCGCCCCCATGGGGAGTATAGAGGTAGGGAGGTCGCGCACTGATGGTGCTCACAGAGGCCCAAAGCAGCTAGCCGAGGGGAGAGGAGGCGGAGAAAGGAAAAGAAAGCAGAGAAGGGGAGGAGGGCAAGAGGGGGAATGGGGCGGAAAGGGGCGGGCCGAGAGCCCCCTCCACCCGCCGCAGCCCTGCCAGCGTCCTCCCAGCCCAGCAGTCCACATCTGGCGGCTGCCCTCCCTTGTTTCCGCCGCATCCAGACTTCCTCCGGCGGTGGCTGGAGGCTACGCATTTGGAGCTTTAAACATAAAAAGGCTTTGCCAAGACCGGGAGAGAGCAGGCGGCGGCGGAGCGGGCTGGGGGCCGGGCCATGCGCTGCTGAGCCGGGCAAAGCCGAGGAGACCGAGTCGTATAGCTCCTCTGAGCGCCGCGCCGCGCTGGGGAGCAGGCGCCAGGCAGGCGGCGACGCGGCCACACGCACCGAGCCAGCCACCCCCGGGCGACGCGCGGGGCCCGGGAGCGCAATGACCGAGGCGCGAGTGTCCCGGGGCGCGCTGGCCGCCCCTCTGCGGGTGCTCTGCGTCCTGGTCTGCCTGTTGGGCCGCGCCGCCGCCGCGCCGTCGCCCATCATCAAATTTCCTGGCGATGTCGCCCCCAAAACGGACAAAGAGTTGGCTGTGGTGAGTTGCGATGCTAGCCTCATCCAACCAAGTTTAGAGAAACTTTGGAGCTCGAGGAAGGTCCACCCCTCCCCCCATCCCCAAGGTGGGCTTACAGCGTGGGGGAGGGGCTTCAGTAAACCGCGCGGGGTGGTCTTTGAACCGCGGGAGGAGGGGTGGTGGAGCTGCGGTAAGAGCAGAAGGCCTTTGATAAACAGCTTGGCAACTTTCAGGACCCAGAGCGGGGGCGCGCCACCGGCAGGGTCGGGAACCGAGGTGCTATGGCAAACCGCTGGAATGGGCCCCTTTTGCAAATAACAAGGACATTGTTCAGTATCTGGGATTTGGCAACAGGGGGGCGGCTTTGTAAACAACTCTTGGACACATCTGGGGGGTTGGCTGACAAAGCCAGTTGGCCAGCGTCCTGGGAGGACTTTGGCAAAAAGCCTGAAGGGGTCTCTTTTGCAAACAGTGGAGGATCCTTGAAACCCCTGTGAGACTTAGGGAAGAGGGGACCTTTGACACACAATCTGGATAAAGCTTTGCACACGTGAGGGTGGGAGCTCTGGGCAAAGCAGAACTTTGGCCAATGTCTGGGAACCTTCTGCACACATCTGGAGAGGGGCCCTTGGACCAACCTCTCGGGGGTCCTTTTGGCAAGTATTTGGGGCCCATGGGAAACGACCAGCGCATCTTTTCTCGGTGGCTCAATGAACAAGTTGGTCAACGAGGGTCAAGGGTTGGACCTCAGAAAGTTTCCTCGAACTTCTCCAAAGGAGTCGGGCGACGGAGGGAGAGAACTGGCCAGCAGGGCGGAGGGAGGGGCAGCACGAGGGCCCCGGCGCGTGGGGCGGGGGCGGACTGAGCCCGGCTTGGGTGGGAGAGCAGCCAGGGAGCCCTCCCTCCTGGCCGGGTTCCGGAGCTGCGGTTCAGATGTTTGGGGAGCGCGCGCTCGCGCGCGCGCCAGGCGCAAAAGGCATCCCGGCCAAGAGGTTGCACAAGCAGGAATGGGGGCAGCGGAAGGACACTCCCTCTCCCCTGTAAGCACCTCGGAATGGGTCTGGACCCCTCAACCCGTTCCTTCCAGCGCACATCTGCCCTGTTAATTGCTTCAACCACCCTTTGTTGTTGTCGTTGTTTAGTCGCCAAGTCAACGGCCTTAGAAAGCCCTTATTCTCCCCAAACTGTCCAGGACAGGAAAGTCACGCCCTTGGTCACCTGATCATCCGGGGAACTCCTTCTCAAGCTATGACACCACCCCTGCCTCTTTTCCAGCATCCACGTTTCTGCCTTTTGTGGACAAATGGAGCTGGTCTGCCTAATGATGGGGCTGTGGTTGGCGGTGAAGGTGAAGCTTTGGAGCATCAGTTACAAAGCTACCTGGATCCCCACACTTTCTACAACCTTTGGAGGTCCATGTTGCCCAAAGGCATGCAGTGGGGGATGTGAGAAGCCAAATTTTGAACTTAGACCACCTGACTTCAAATCAGGGGTGTGCACTAACCAACTGGCCCAATCTTGGGCAAGTGACTGACTGCTCTCTGAGCTTCTCCTGCAAACTGAGGGTAATAAGGGTACTTGTTTTGGGGTTAAAGGAGAGATAATCTTAGGAAATTCCCTAGTGGTCCAGTGATTAGGACTTTATGTTTACACTGCAGTGGGCACAGGTTGGATCCCAGGTGGAAGAACTAAGATCTTGTGTGCCTCATGGTATGACCACAAAATATAAATAAAGGAAAATAAAGGAGAGGTAATCTTAGACACTTTGAAGGGTACCTGGGACATGGAAAGCACTCAAGTGTTAGTCATTGTATGTTATTATTATCATTTATTATTAATATTAGATTATTATAGCCTTTCTTTCCTCTTTCCTAACTACCCTCCTAAACAAGGTTAGGGCCCCATTAATAAGGTCTCCTGGCTCTCCCCACCATTCCTATCACGTGTTTAATTTTTCACTTACTTGTGATCCATCAGCCTCCCTATACTGGGCTTTGAACTCTAAAGACTGAGACTAGAAACATCTGTCATGCTCACCACTTGACCCCTGGCCCTAATGCTGGGCTTGGCACCTGGTAGGTCAAATAAATAGATGAACTGATTGGTCTCTGACCCCCTGCAAGGGACTGTTTGGTTTTGGCCTCTTCTGGGGGCTGAGCCAGCTGCATGGTCCCTGAGGGACAGGGCTGTTTTCTTTGCGGAAGTGGCAGATTCAGGATTTGAACCCAGGTCTTTCCCCTGCTAGAGTCCAAGGCACACAGCCTTTATAAGAAAAGTGAGGGAAATAATCCCTATGTCACTAGCATTTTGGTGGATTAAAAGAGATGATGGAGGTAAAGAGAGGTGGTGGAAAGGTAACAGTTCTAAGCCTGGGCTCTGAAGCCAGTTACTTGGATCCCCATTCAGTTCTGCCATTTGAGAGCTAGTGACCTTGGGCAAGTTTCTTAACCTCTCTGTGCTTTAGTTTCCTCTTCTGTGTGATGGAGATAGTCATAATGTCACATTATAGAGGCTATGAGCAGTTTTGTTTTGTTTTGTTTTGCCACACTGTGCAGCGTTGGGGGGATCTTGGTTCCTGGACCAGGGATCAAACCTATGCCCCTTGCAGAGGAAGCAAAGAGTCTTATCCATTGGGTCACCAGGGAAGTCCCTACAGTGAGCATCAAATGCGTTAACACATGCTGACATCAGTACCTGGGCATATAGTGAGCACCCAACATGTACTCCCAAACCACGCTCTCTACAGTTTGTATGTCACTCAGCTAATGGGAGTGTGGAGCCATCTGGGAGTGTGTATGTCACTTAGCTAGTGGTTTGGGAATGTGGGACTCTCCCCAGTGCCTTGGGGTCCCTGATTCCTTTGGCCCACACTATACCATCCTAACGTGGCTGTTTGTGCTGGGGTCCTTATTTCTTCCAGCAATACCTAAACACCTTCTATGGCTGCCCCAAGGAGAGCTGTAACTTGTTTGTGCTGAAGGACACCTTGAAGAAGATGCAGAAGTTCTTCGGGTTACCCCAGACAGGTGAACTGGACCAGAGCACCATTGAGACCATGCGGAAGCCGCGCTGCGGCAACCCCGATGTGGCCAATTACAACTTCTTCCCCCGAAAGCCCAAGTGGGACAAGAACCAGATCACATACAGGTGCCAAGGCAGGGCTGTGGGAGGCAGGGTGGGCCCTGATCTAAGGGACACTGTGTCTCGTTGGGCATTGTCTTCTCCCCACTCCAGGGACCCAGAAGGGATCATGGGAGGACTTGGCATCTTAAGGAGTTTGCGTACAAAGTTCTTAAGATGGCGTCACCCCCAACCACAGCCCCATCATTCAGGGCTTGAATCTCACGTTTCTTGGCTGTGGGGCATTGAACTACTTCCTTTTCAGTGCTCTGACCCTTGGCTTTCCACTCTACAAAACAGAATTAAAACAAAACCTTATTTATGGGTCAGTTGGGAAGTCGATCACATATATAAAGGGATTTCACAGTGTCCAGCATATAGTGAGAGGGGGTAGCCATTACTTTCTCTAGAGGATCTTCCCGCAGCAGGGATCAAACTGGGATCTCTTGCATTGCAGGCAGACTCTTTACCATCTAAGCCATCACAGAAACCCATAATCAATGCCAGTCATTGTCATTATTAGATGAGGTTATTGGGGTGGGTAACAAGAACTTGATGATTGGTTGCTACTGATGATTGGGTTTTATGGCATAGAGTTGTAACTGGTTATTAATTGGGCTCAGAGCTCTGTTCTGTAGGGCTTGTGCTGCACTCCAAGGATGACATCTCTGTGCTGGGCCCCGGGATGCACTGTTTACATTCCTATCCATATGGGTTGATCGAAGGCTCCGCAGGACCTTGAGACGCTCTGGTGGGCTCTTCTCCCAGGAAGCTCTACTTAACGTGTACACACATGCCTGCAATGTGCATCCACACTCGTGCACACACTCATGCAGACACATACCTGTCACATGTATGCACACATTCACACACCTGTGCACATGCACTCACTGTTGCACACTCACACACAATCACATATGTACACCCTTGTGCACATATGTATACACTTGTAGGCCTAGGCATACTCACATGCCTTTGCACACCTGCACACATTCACATGCCCTTTGGTCACCTCCAGGATCATTGGCTACACACCTGATCTGGACCCCCAGACAGTGGATGATGCCTTCGCTCGTGCCTTCCAAGTCTGGAGCGATGTGACCCCGCTACGGTTTTCTCGGATCCATGATGGAGAGGCTGACATCATGATCAACTTCGGCCGCTGGGGTAGGCAGAGGAGGGGCGCAGTAGGGTCAGTGTGGAGACAAGGGGGCAATCTGGATATTAGAGAGGCACTGGGGGGGGGCGGGGGTCTCCTTTCCAGTTTAGCTAGGAGGGCAAAAGATGCAGACACTAGAGTGGTGTAGACTGGAGCAGACATTGGGAAGCCACACTGATGGAAAGTAGATGATCTGACTCCCTGGAGGTGGTGTGAAACTGAAAGCAAATGGTCTCCCCACACTGTCCAATATGGTAGCCCCTGGATCCTCAAGGCTGCTTACTCTTAGTTACAATTAATAAAATTTAAAATTCAGTTTCTTGGTCACACAAATTTCAAGTGCCCAGTAGTCACATGAGGCTATTAAGTTGGACAAAGAACATTCCCATCACAGCAAGAAGTTCTATTGGATGACACTCATAGACACTGAGGAATTCTAGGTATGAAAGTTGGTCAGATACAATGGACCAGTGTAGACTTGAGAGTAAGCAGAATAGACACCGGGGTCTCGGACACTGTGTGGGTTGGGGTGGGAACACAGTAATGTAGACATGAAGGTAAGCAGTCTAGACACTGTGAGTGGAATGTGATGAGGGGAAGTAGCACAGGAGACAGTGCTGGTATGTGGGTAGATGGTATGGCCCTTGGTGGCAAAGTGGTTATGAGCATTAGTGTTGTGACCATTGGGAAAAATATGACTTGAAGAGAGGTGATATGGCTAAGAGAGGATGTGAAGGTAGTTGGTATAGACCCTGGGGACAATGAAGGTGGTGGCAAGGAGACTGGGGTGGCAGTGTAGGTATGTGGGTAGGTGTAGTGTCATCGGCAGTAGTGTATACAGTGAAGGTTGGTGGTAGAGATTCTGAGGGCTGTGTAGACTTGAGGGAGTAGTGTGGACCATAGGATGCTGACAGATAAATCAGCAGCACTATACTGGCTCTCTGTGTCCTCAGTCCTGGATAACCCAATAGGGCGAGGGAAGGGGACAGAGGGTAGATGGGCTGAAGGACCCTAACCATGGATGAGATGCGGCTGGGGTTCAGCTCCCAATGGGGTAGCTAGAAGCTGAGATCCAGTATGTTTCAGAGCATGGAGATGGGTACCCTTTTGATGGCAAAGACGGGCTCCTGGCTCACGCCTTCGCCCCGGGCCCTGGAGTTGGGGGAGATTCCCACTTCGATGATGATGAGCTGTGGACCCTGGGAGAAGGACAAGGTGAGAATATGACCATCTACATGCCTGAGCCTCCTTACCGATTTTCTGCATGCCTCCCTGTCACCTAGCAATGAAGACTGTGGCTTCCCTGGCAACTGCAGACCCCTCCATCTGCTCAGATGGGAGGGGGAGGGAGGTCATACACCCCGATGAGTCACAATCCTGGTCTCAAAAGAAAGGCCTAGAGAGATTCACTCTCCACCCTGTGTGGCTCCTCAGTGGTCCGTGTGAAGTACGGGAATGCTGACGGTGAATACTGCAAGTTCCCCTTCCTGTTCAGTGGCAAGGAGTACACCAGCTGTACAGACACAGGCCGCAGCGATGGCTTCCTCTGGTGTTCCACCACGTACAACTTTGATAAGGACGGCAAATATGGCTTCTGCCCCCACGAAGGTGAGTGTCCTCCTGGCTTCAGGCCTCGACCCTCCTGGCCTCCACACTCCCCAGGCCTGGCACTGCCAATCAACTTCCTTCAGCCCCTACATCCCAATTTGAGCCATCACTCTGTCCTTCTCATCTGTTCCATTATTTACTTAATACTTTCATTTAATCGATTTCTCTTTTAAGTTTCACCATTAGCAATATTTTTGAACTCATCAGTTTGATGTGCTAATTATTTTTTCCAGCATACATTAAAATAAACTTAGAATGATTAAAATGCCCAGTAGGTCTCTTGAGAACTACTTTCTATCCTCTAGCAGAATTGGAGGTTCAAGGGTTGAGGAGAGCCTTGGGATAAATCAGAAGCCTAACAATGGGATTGGTACCGAGGCCGGTACCCAACCTGGCTTGGGGACACCAACCTGGGGATTTCAGCCATTGCTTCTGGTTCTGATGCTGACTCTGTGTGTCTGTGTCTAGGGGCTGTTCCATCTGCCTTTCTTGGTCTCCATCTGTGTTTGCTTGGGGCTGCATCTCTGGGTCTTGGCAAAAGCATTAGGTTTGACCTAGTATTTATGTGTGTGTGTTTGTCAGTGCTTGAGACATAAGCTTTAGATATTTTGAAACAATGTAGAGGGAAAAATTTTTTAAAGAGTGAAGGTATTGACATACACACTCAATTCTTTTTAATTTATCCTTGACATACTTCATAATCAGAAATCATGAAAGGGCAGCATATATAACCTTATACTCTTATCAAGTCATCATGTTTAATGATTCAGGAGGTTGAAAGCTGAGACGATGTGGAGAAAATGTGATAAAGCCCAAAACCTTTTAAAATACTTTTTTCTTTACTAGTCCATAAAGACTCCTTGATCTACCTCTCTTCTTAGCTGTAATTTTACACGTCTGTGAATCTTTCTGACTTTATTGCAACTGAACCCTAAGTACCAGCCCTGTTGACAGAAGGAAAGAAACAAAGAGCTAGTTAAATGTGTTCCTGTTTACGCTTTTAGTACCCCAAAACTCACGCAATACTTTTTATTAAGTAAGAGCTCAAGTCATTGGCCATTAGTAAGTCAGAAATATTTAAAACCAAAAATATTTAATGTATTTTGCATTTCCCAGTAGGGATTTGGATGGCGTTAACCTCCCATGTGTTAACCCCTGTGTTTAGAACAGAATGTCTTGATAATAGAAGGGAAACAGCTGTAATTCATAAGTTGAGGAAGGGTTTTTCCCTGCTCTGGACATTAACCATTGGTTTGGTCCTTAGCCAGATGTAAGTACGCACGACATGCACGTGTTTGGGTCTTGGGGCAGAAGTTCTGGTTACTCAGCCCCTCCTGACTGCTGAGTCAGTGTCTGCTTCTCCCCATCCCTTTGGGGGCAGGATTTGGGAGGAAAAGGGGGCTTCCTGGGTGGTAGAAATGCCGCTGATGGGAGGCCAAAGGTGGAGACTGGTCTCCATCGAGGTTAACACTTCGCCTTTCCCATTTCGAAGCCACCAAGGCAACTTGTCTTCTCCATCAGTCCCCTTGTTTCTGGCATTCCAGGAGAAAGTCACTGGGTTGGGGAGAGGGGAGCAGTGAGGGTAAGGGGCCCTGAGACTTGTGGGGGTGGCCAGGGACTGGGCTTGATTCTGGCCATGGTGGAGTTAACGGGGGCTGGTGAGGTCACCTCTGGCACCGTTGTTCACAGATGGTCCTTGTTACGCACTTGTGGTTTTGCTAGTTGGCAAATCCAAAGACGCACCATTCTGTAGCTTCGGGCGGATGAGGGTGCGGGGCAGCAGGGGGAGAACCCAGGACAGACAAGCCCAGACTCTTAATCCCACTGTCTCCCCTGAACCCTCCCATCATGGTCCATGTCTTAGAGCGGTCAGAGTGGGAGCCTGGGGTGTGTATTAAAAGGTTTGCAAAAATACCACCTCCCTCACCCGCCCTCCCTGTCCTCTCCGTCCCGCAGGGACCACAGCATCTGGGAAAATGCCTGGGGTTGAAAGGAGGTGAAGTTTTCCCTGTGTGCACAAGCGTGAATGACAGAGTGAGGAAGGGAGAGATGGAGATCAGTGTGTTTCGTAGTTCTCAGTTACAACCCTCATCCATTTAGGTGACCATGAGTAGTTCTAGAGCCAGCTTTCTTCAAACCTCAGTTTCCCTCTCGGTCAAATGGAGAGATGTTGCCATCCTGCCCACCTTGGATGATATATTTAGCAATCTGCAGGGATGCAAGCCTCAACCAGGCAGAGTAGACAGTGACCCTGGGGCTGGGGTAGGGCTCTGGAGGCCCCCACTATGTGCCAGGGGTTAACTATTTTATTGCTGGGGCAGAGGGGGGCGATCCATAAGGTCCAAGGAAAAGGATGGGGCTGGCAAGGGGGGAAGGAGTATTTACCCCCAGAAGTTCAGAGAAGCAACAGTTTACCAACCGGTATAGATTTTTCTTTTTTTAATATTTTACCAATACTGTGACTTCCCTGATGTGAGTGGGCAGGTGGGCAAGCCAGCTCTGCATCCACACAGGTGCCCAGCGGATGCTCAGGTTGGTCTCCCTCACATTCGCACCCTCCCCCTCTCTCCTGCACCCCAGCCCTGTTCACCATGGGCGGCAATGCCGACGGACAGCCCTGCAAGTTCCCGTTCCGCTTCCAGGGCACGTCGTACGACAGCTGCACCACGGAGGGCCGAACAGACGGCTACCGCTGGTGTGGCACCACCGAGGACTATGACCGTGACAAGAAATACGGCTTCTGCCCGGAGACTGGTGGGTGTCGTGCCTCTCCCCACCCTCTGATAGCAAACTCACGAGAGCACCCTCCCCACCCCGTTTCCCCAGGACAGGGGGCACTAGTCAGAATGCTCAGTGGCTGGTGTCCCAGCACGAACACCAAAGTCAGGACAAACGTTGGGCACCCATGGCCAGTTCAGCTGAATCGGCTGGTGATGCCTAAGTTCAGGCCTGCCCAGGACTCCCTCAGAATGACCTGCACTCTCCCGGCCGCCCTGGTCTTTGCCTCTTCCTCTCCCTCATCTCAGAGTCTCTCTTCCCTGCCTCTCTTTGTCTTAGTCTGCATCTCTTTTGATCTTTGTTTTTCAGTAAGAACTCCTTCCCTCCCTCCCTTCCTTCAACAGATATTTGCCAAGTCCCTGCTTTCTGCAGAGGACACAGCTTAGTCTCCCACTGGACCATGTGTGATGGAGCTCCGGGTCTTGGAAGAGGTGTTGATACCCTCAGCTCTGCCCAGCTCCCTCTGGCCCCCCACGGCCCCACCCACGGAAAGCTAATTTAAAAAGCTCTGGAGTCTGGCTACTTGGGTTTGCATCCCAGCCCTGCCACTTCTTAGCTGCACTGCCTAGGCAAGTTACTTAATCTCTCTGAGCTCCAGTCTTCCCATCTACGCAATAGGAGGTAACCTAGGGTCCCTACTACACAGAGTTGTTTAAGGGGGGCCAGGATGTGAGATGTGTCTAAAGCCCCTGGCCCAGTGGCCCGGACTGAGCTTGCACTCAGTAAGTCTGGTTTGTTAATGTCCACGTCCTGTCGTTGCTCCTGGCGGCCTCAGAGCCCCCGCCTCCCGCTGACCCATGTCCCTGCTCCCACAGCCATGTCCACTGTGGGCGGGAACTCGGAAGGTGCCCCATGTGTCTTCCCCTTCACCTTCTTGGGCAACAAGCACGAGAGCTGCACCAGCGCTGGCCGCAGTGATGGGAAGCTGTGGTGTGCGACCACCTCCAACTACGACGATGACCGCAAGTGGGGCTTCTGCCCGGACCAAGGTACGAGGAGCCCTGGCTTCAGGGCAGAGCAGCCGCACATCCGGCCCCGCCCGTGCGTGGGCGGGGAAACCGCCCAGAGTCCCCACCCACGTCAGCCATAGGCACCGCCCCCTACACACCCACCTACCGTGGCATACACCCTTACCTGATCCCTCTCAGTTCCCAATTCCTGGGTGGGAGTCAGTATTCCCCAGCAGATGCTGCTTTCACCTCCCACCTCTGTACCCCTCCAGGTGGGTCTGTCACACCCTCAAACATCTCAGTGCCGCATGCAGGGAACCCTGCTCCAGAGAGATGATTCTCCTGCGAGACTTTCCCACTCCAGCAGAGAGCTGCCTTCAGGGAGCTGGGCGGGCAGAAGAGAGGAATACAGTAGGCACCTCATCCTTGCTCTCCCCACCCTCCACGCAGAACGGGGAAGCCCTCAGGGCCCTCCCTGCCCCATGGGCACCATCCTTTGCCAGGTTGTGAATGGAGGGGTCCTTGTCACAGTACTGGGTGCTGAAAACACAGCTGCCAGGGACAGCTCTCTGCCCTCCAGGGCTCACAGGCTTGAGGGAGAGAGTGACCAGGAGACAGGCTGTGATCTTACTGTGTGGTCACTGCAGTGAATGGGACCCTTGGGGGCACCGGGGAGTCACTCTAGGCTGCAGGGCCGAGTGTCACTGGGTTCAAGGCCCCAGGTGACCAGGTGAGAATGCTGGGCTTGGGCCAGCCAGTATTAGGGCAGCCTCTTTTTAAATTATGTTTCTTCGTTTTTACTCTCACTGAGATGGAACTTGGAGAATGCCAGCTGACAGAGGCTGGCCAAGGAGTTTTTCTTATCCTCCCCAAGTGCCATGCTAAGACTTACCCTGATTTTACCTGCTCTGCTCCAGCCTCTGAGGTGGGGTTCTTCACCTGCCGGAGTGGTTTAAGGCTCCAGAGTACATATAGTGTACTTGGTTGGGGGAGGGGGGCAGTGTATTAGTGTCTTCTTGCTTTTGTGTAGTCGCTAAGTTGTGTCTGATCCTTTTGTGACCCCATGAACTGTAGCCCTCCAGGCTCCTCTGTCCATGGGATTTCTCAGGCAAGGATACTAGAGTGGGTTGCCATTTCCTTCTGCAGGGGATCTTCCCCACCCAGGGATCAAACCTGCATCTCCCGAATTGGCAGGTGGATTCTTTACCACTGAGCCACCAGGGAAGCCCATATTAGTGTCCCAGGGCCGCCATAACCAGATGGCTTAAAACAACAGAAATTTATTCCTTTGTACTTCTGGAGTCATCTAGAAGTCTAAAATCAAGGTGTGGGTAAGGGCACGTTTTCACTAGAGACTGTATCACTCCAATCTCTGCCTCTGTTGTTATTTGGCCATGTACGTATCTATGTATTTTCTAAGGATGTGGGTCACACTGGATTAAGGGGCCACCCTCCTACAGTATGGCTTCATTTTAACTTGTAGCTTAATTTATCTGCAAAGACAATATTTCCAAGCAAAGTCACAGCCACAGGTATGTGAGGTTAGGACCTGAACGCGTCTTTGCAAGAACAACATTCAACACACAATCAAGTGCAATGATAGCATTTGCCCACTGTCTGGCTTAAGCCTAGGCAACCACTCCACGTGAGCATCTTTTACGGCTTCCCCTGGGGAAGAAATGGTGGACCCACGGGTCTCCTCTTTGGAGACTCTGCAGAGCAGGTTTTTCCCTTGTTCTTTATAGAGAAAACAAAGAGCCACGAATTGGGGGTTTTAAACAAATGGGCCTTTAAGTAAAGGATTTGTCAATGCTGCATGCTCCCCTCTATAGCAGTCCACATGGAAAGGGATGGAGGGACCTGGGTTGACTCTGATTGAAAGTAAAAGATACGATCTGTAAACCCCAGAATTCTCGGACAAAGAAAACATCAGAATGTGCCACTCCCATGCTCTGAACCATACCATGGAGATGTCCTCAAATGTCACCATTGGCGGGGCCAGGCCTGACTACTACTACTTTTTTTTTGGCTGCACCAAGTCACATGTAGTATTTTAGTTCCCCAATCAGGGATCAAACCCCTGCCCCCCATGTTGGAAGCCCAGAGTCTTAACTACTGGACCACCAGGGAAATCCCTGGTCTGAGTTTCTCTCTTACCTCTCTCCCTGTCCTTCTGCCCACCTCCCCTCTCTACGGCCCTCAGGGTACAGCCTGTTCCTGGTGGCAGCCCATGAGTTTGGCCATGCAATGGGACTGGAGCACTCACAGGACCCTGGAGCCCTGATGGCACCCATTTACACCTATACCAAGAACTTCCGCCTGTCCCATGATGACATCCAGGGCATCCAAGAACTCTATGGTAAGCCTCAGCTTGGGGTCCCTGGGGCAGGGGTTTGAGGAGATCATGTCACTGGGGGTGGAGTGCCAGGGGGTGGAACCAGCCAGGTCTGGGACTGCAGGAGACAAGGGCAGAGTGTTAACCTGGTCTGGGGATATTGGAGCATCACTCCAAGCAGGCCCATGGACAGCCCTTTCCTTTCCAAACAACACCAGTGTCTGAGCCTCACTTGGCTCTGCAGAGCCACGCCAGGAGGCAGGTGGGGCAGAACTGGGCTCTCCATTTTCTAGGTGAGTCAGCTGAGAAAGGTAACCTTCTGGCCCCAAGGTCAACGAGGTTTACGCATCCAAGTGAGGTTTAGAATCCAGGAGAAGTATTAACAGCTAAATACAGAGTAGAAATTCCCAGCACCTGGACTGACCTTAATGATACAGGAGTGCAAAGCTTCTAGTTCTCCAAACAATTCTTTTATTTTAATGTGTAACGGGATCAGTACAGCTAGTACCTGGAACCATTGATTGTATATTAATGCTTACAATGAGGCCAGAGTTTACGAAGTGATTCCATTTTTTAAAATAAATCAACGTATAATAGTACTGGTGGTACTTAGACAAGGCTGAAATCGTGAAAATGATTCTGGAGTGACAAAGTGTGGGGAGCATAGTACTTGAGAAAGAACTGCAGTAGAGTGAGTGGCTCCGGGTTCGAGTGTCACCTCTGCCACTCACCAGCTTCAAGGGATGGAGCTGGTCTTTACTTCTCTGGACTCAGTTTCCTCACCTCTAAACTGTGGCTGGTTACCCTCAGGAGTGAAGGAGGTGCCTGCCACACCCCAGTGCTGGCCACACGATCTCCCCTCTGACCACTCTGACTCTCTTGTGGGCTCAGGAACCTGGGCTTTGGGTTTAAATCCATGGGCAGGTCATATAGAAAACTTGTCCGGGCCTCAGTTTCCTCATCTGTAAAATGGGAGTAAAGATGATGCCTACCTCCTAGGGATATAGAGAGGACTGATTCGGAGGATGTCAGGGAAGAATGTTCATACAAGGTGAAGGACCACAGGATTCTGGTTTCTGTTCAGTCTCCTTTCCAAGTCCAGGCCTCATCCCCTTGTCTTCCCTGGGCTGACAGCGAGGCCAGAATACTATTCTTCTGACCATTAGCAGGTGGGGTGGGCCAGTCTCAGAGCTCTGCCTGTGGGGGAAAACCTCTGGAGCTACGGAGAGTCTGAGGTTGGGTGTCTTCCCCAGGAACCTCCCCTGACATTGATACTGGCACCGGCCCCACCCCAACCCTGGGCCCGGTCACTCCTGAGCTCTGCAAACAGGACATCGTCTTCGACGGCATCTCTCAGATCCGTGGGGAGATCTTCTTCTTCAAGGACCGGTGAGTGTAGCAGCTGGCTCCCTTGCCCTCTGCCCTGTCTCCATTATTCTCATGCTCCCGTCTTTTGCTCAAGGACCCCACTGGGGGCTTCACGGAATGGCTGGTGTGAGACCCACTTTTGCTGCATGTCCAACAGACGTTGGTGCTACCACAACAGGCACCTCCTGTGCTGTCTCCTAGCCTGTGGGTCTCCTCGGTGTCTCGGCCTCGGGCTGCAGGATGCAGGGATGGTCTGCATGTCACTCCTTCTCCGGGGTTAGTGGCTACTCATGACAGATGGCAGGAGCACAGGAGGCCAGATCAGACCACACAAATACATTTAAAGCCTCCACTCTGAGCATATTTGAGAATATTTCACTGAAGTATTCTCAGTGAAGAGAATCACATGGCCAAGCCCATTAACTACTCTAGGGGGTGGTACTGCACTCATGTGACATCACACATAAACGTAGATTTCCAAATGAGGGATGGAGGGAAGAATTAGGAACAATGATTCCATCTACCATAGACCTTCTCCTGGAATGGCCTTGACCTCCAATGTTCTATGTATGGGGAACAAGTCACCACAGGTCAGAGGGGCGGTGTCCTTCAGGCAGTAAATCGAGGCCATCACTCAATCCACCAGGGCTGTGATTCACCCAGCTGTCCTAGAGGCAGGCAACAAATCTACAGCTACATTAAAGCATCCATCCATCCATCCTTCCATTCTACCTATCCATCACGCGTCTTTCATCCAGTATCCACCCATCCACCCATTATCTGTCCATCCATCATCGTGATGTATTCATGTGCATCATAAAATCATTCATCATCTGTCCATCCATAGAGCATAATAGTTGAGACAGTGGTTCTGGAGCCAGGTTGCTTAGGTTAGAATCCTGGACCTGCTACTAACCTGCGGCATGATTATAGGCAAGTTAATTGTGTATCTTCTTTTTACCTCAAATTACTCATCTCTAAAATGGGATTAATAGTCCAGCCTATCTCATAGGGCTGTTTTAAGGATTAGGTGAGCTTAGTGCTTAGAACAATGCCTGACACAGACTAAGTGTGTTCAATCATACTAGCTGTTCTTACTGACAAATAATTACTTGGCTTCTACCGTGCCAAATCCTTTGCTAAGCTTTGGGATCTGGGGGTGAGGTGTTTTGTGCTGTGGGCAGAGGGGCTGCTTAATGCCTGGATTGTTGTTTTAGTTGCTAAGTCGTATCTGACTCTTTTGCTATCCCGTGGACCATAACTCCCCAGGTTCCTCTGTCCATGGCATTTCCAAGGCAAGAATACTAGAATGGGTTGCCATTTCCTTCTCCAGGGGCTCTGCCGCACCCAGGGATTGAACCCACATCTCCTGCATTGGCAGGTGGGTTTTTTACCACTGAGCCACCAGGAAAGCCCAGTGCCTAGATTAGTGTTCTCAAAAAAGGGTCAATGAATCTTCCCAACAAAAATTATTTACAGTGTGAGGGTTAAAAGTTTCTGCCTCCACCCTCGGGCCCTCTGACTGGAATCTCTGGGAATGGGTCCCAGGCATGTGCATTTAAAAAAATTTCCCCATGAAAATTCCCTGGTGGTCCAGTGGTTAGGACTCTGTGCTTTCACTGTTAAGGGCGAGGGTTCACCCCCTTGTCAGGGAACTAAGATCCCACAAGCTGCAAAGCACAGCCAAAAAGAGAAAAAAAATTTTTTTCCTCAATGATTCTGATGCACATTAAAGTTTGAGCGCCACTCGTCTGGTTTAGGGAACAGAGGCAGAGAGGACCGTCATGGCAGAATGAAAGAGACATGACTGCAGAGATTTAGCACAACACTTTGTGGACACATCTGAGTTCAGGAGGGCTCCGCAGGTGAAGTGATACCCAAGCGGGAACATTAGAGGAGAAGCAGGTGCAGGTGGACGTGATGGGGCTGGCAGGGTGGGAGCGTGGTTGAGACGAGGGCATTGCAAGGACAAAACTGGAGAGAAGCAAAGGTCACTGGCTTATCCCAGGAGAGCCTTGTGAGGCTGAAGATGTTCCAAAAACTCTTGTGAAGGGGGTCCTCTGCTCCAGGCACTGGGCTAGGTGCTGGGTGGGGGGTGGGAGGAGTGGGGCCGATGCCAGTAGGGAGATAGATGGCAAGAATCCAGAGAGAGATGAGACCCATAATGCAATGAGAAGTCAGGTCTATCAGTCCACGAATGCCCAAACCAGGACACGTAACAACAGATCCCAGTGTGTCCTGCAGCCATCATTTCAAGGATGGGGAAGAGGTGAGCCCAGGGAATCCATGCTCCCGCACCACCCTTGATCTGCAGCACTTCTCCCTAAGGAGGCTTTGACCAAACCGGGGGCTCTGAGTACAGAGCAGGGAAAGGATGCGATGCCTAGGCCAGGTTGGAGCCTTTCCTGGTCTGACACATCCCCCATCACTTTCAAAAGGAAGTTGATGAGTGTTTAATGGGCTCCTTGAATTGACCAGTAAGTATTTAAACACTGACCATATGCAGAAATTGGTGCTGGACATTGTGGGGGACTAGAAAGACAGTATTGAAGGATAATTCAATTCAGACTTTGGAGATCTGGATTAGAATCCTGGCACTTCCTGGCACTTCCACCTCTCTGAGCATCGTTTTCCAAGTAAGGATCGTGATACTTTCCTGTATCAGGATGTTTTGGTTACAAGTAACAGAATCCCAACTCAAACCAGCTTAAATAATGGAAAGAAATTATTCCCACGTGGTACAAAGTCCAGGGGTAGGGCTGCCTCCAGGGGCGGAAAGAGGGTCACAGATTCAGTGATCTCCTTGTCCACTACCGTCCTTGGCATTGACTTAGTCCTAAGGCTTGGTCCCTTGGGGTCACATGATGACTGCCAATGGCAATTGTGGCTGTAAACTTCCTTGCTCACATGCAGCAGAAGAGAGACTGAGAGAGAGATCTCCAGATGTGAAATACAAGTGTATGTCTTCAATCTTATTGTGCCAACATAGGACATACGGCCACTGCTGAATCAATAACAGTTGCCAGGGAATGCTAAGCTCTGATAGGATTAGATCAGTGGTTCTCAAACTTTGGCATGCATTAGAACTGGCTGGAAGGCTTCTTAAGACACAGATTACTGGGCCCCAAGCCCAGAGGGTATGATTCATGAACCCTAAGTGGAGCCCAATAATTCACATTTCAAATGAGTTCCGCGTGTTGGTCTGGAGATCTTGCTTTGAGAATGGGTAGCTTAAACTGATCAGAATGGAGACTGGATCCATCTATAGGAAAGGAAGGATCATAAGTATTTTGTGAGGAAGGATTATAGGGAAATAAATAATTTCCTGGGTAGACCACCAAGAGTACATATTATTTTATATTGTAAGGTTGACATTTTACAAGCCACATGAAGTGCTTGGCACTTAGTAGGCCCTCAATAAATGATGGCTCTTTATTACTCCTGGAGGAAGAAATGGCAACCTGCTCCAGTATTCTTCCCTGGAAAATTCCATGGACAGAGGTGCCTGGCAGGCTACAGTCCATGGGATTGCAAAGAGTCCTATACGACTGAGCAATTGAGCATGCACACACACTTTATTACTCCTGCCAAATTGCATGAATCCATCATTTCAATTCGGGAAATGTTTTTGAGTGCCATCAGCTCCTGCCTCAATTGACTTCTAATCTGGCAGGAAAGATAAGACACTTAAAAAAAAACTAAACAATCAAACTACTGTTGCAGGCACTTGGTGTTGCCAGTTTTGAGAGACTCAGTGGGGAGAGCACAGTATGGAGAGAGAGGTAGTTAGGGAAGGCTTCCTGGAGGAGGGAGCAAGAAGGGGCACAAAGTAGTTGCTTCTCTGCTCTGGCGTCTTGCTGAGGGGACTCGGCTCATTCTCCAGTCCTTCTCCACCCTTCCTTTGATCTTGCCTCTCCCCCACCCAGCCAAGGAATTATCCTGGAATGTTCTGAGTGGGCCTGGGGAGGCATGTGTGGTAACAGCTACAGAGGGACTGAAGGTGTGGTTTCCTGTGTCTCCTTCCCCCATCCAGGTTCATCTGGCGAACAGTGACACCACGTGACAAGCCCACAGGGCCCCTGCTGGTAGCCACATTCTGGCCTGAGCTACCAGAAAAGATCGATGCTGTGTACGAAGACCCACAGGAGGAGAAGGCTGTGTTCTTTGCAGGTCTGTGGGAGGGGAGCTTCTTGGCCCTCGGCTCCAGGGGCCGCTGTGCCATGATTCCTGTACACCTGTGGGTGCTCCCTCTCGGTTACATATCCACTCTTTCAACCATCATCTGGGAGATTGGTTCAGACATCCAGCATCAACCAGCACTGGCTCACAGAATGAACATTTCAGTAACCTTTTACTTATTTTTCAATCTTTCTGATTCCTTTCCAGAGGAAAATGACAGTTCAGTGCTACTACCTTTAATACCTTCCTAATGCTAGTGCCTTTGGCAGATGACAGTTTTACTTAGAATTTTTTAAACACTGATTTGTCTTTATTTTTAATGTTTACACTTATTTCTATAGACTTCAAAATGAATTCCTTGAAAGCAGAATGTTGAGTTAAGTAATAGTACGAGGAGACTCTTGTTCTTTAGTTGGTAAGTTCTATTTGACTCTTTCCAACCCAATGGACTGCAGCCTGCCAGGCTCCTCTGTCTATGGGATTTCCCAAGCAAGAGTAGATTGCCATTTCCTTCTCCAAGGAATCTTCCTGACCCAGGGATCAAACCTGTGTTTCCTGCACTGCATTGGCAGGCATGTACTTTACCACTGAGCTACCAGGGAGGCCCATGAGGTATCTCTGTAAGTGGTAAAAATCGAGTTAGGGTCATATGGGCTTCCCAGGTGGCTCAGTGGTAAAGAATCTACCTGCCAATTCAGGAGACACAGGTTTAATTCCTGGGTCGAAAAGATCCCCTGGAAAAGGAAATGGCAACCCACTCCAGTATTCTTGCTGGGAAATCCCATGAACAGATCAGCCTGGCAGGCTACAGTCCTTGAGGTCGCAAAAGAGTTGAATGTGACTTAGCAACTGAACAACAACAGCAGGACCATATGGGTAACATTTGGGAAACCTTGCTCCTTTCCTCTTTTTTCGAGCACCTCCCATGTGCCAGGGCTGCAATCCCTGCTCTCAGGGAGCTCATGAGCCAGGAGGGGAGACAGAAAAATAGGCTGTTAGGAGGGGACGCAGGAAAGGCTGTGGTGGTTAGGGGAGTGAAGGCTGAGATGGGGACATAGAGACAGCTTCCTTGAAGCTGAAGGCTCAGACAGTACTGTGGGTACATGCTCACCAGTGGACTCCCCAGCTCCTCCATCCCAGAGTGACCAGGGCAGCTGCTGGCTCACAGGGGACCTTTGTGCAAATTAGAAAAAGGTGCCTCTTCACAGCAATTGTGGCACTTAAGATTAGTGAAGCCAGGGTGGGAATCATTCCTGCTCACCGTCTTGGCCAGGGACCTTCCATAACCAATTTGCGAAGCCTTATATGGAGGCCCCGATTCTGGGCACTGAATCCAGAAGTGAGCAGAACTTGTGTCGCCATTAAGAAAGGCCACAGTGGGGTCGCTGGCAGAGTGGTGGTGGGAGGAACAGCGTTTAGCACCTGCCACCAACTCACCCTCTGCTTCCACCTCAGGGAATGAATACTGGGTCTATTCAGCCAGTACCCTGGAGCGAGGGTACCCCAAGCCACTAACCAGCCTGGGGCTCCCCGCTGATGTCCAGAAAGTGGATGCTGCCTTTAACTGGAGCAAGAACAAGAAGACGTACATCTTCGCCGGAGACAAGTTCTGGAGGTAAGGGAGGACAGTGTGAAGGAGAGCAGCACCGCCGGCCGTGTCGACAGAGAGAGGACACTGGCTTGAGCCTCTTGGGTTGAGTTCAGAGGCTGGTGGGCTGTGGGTGCCCCCTCTCTGGTCTCTAATCCACCAGGGCTGCGGGCCCTCTGAGAATTCACCAAAGGGCGAACCGTTCTTGGGCACGTTACTGGTACAGTTCTGGTTAGGGCCTCCTTTCCCTGCTCAGAAGTCTTTGGATTGGGCTCATGACCGTCTGGTCTGGAGTCTTGTATTTTAGGGTGACTCGCTGAAGAAGGGAGTAATAAAAATGAAGATAATGGCTGCTACTCTGATTCTATGTATGAGGTGGGTATTATTATTCTTCCCATTTTACAGGTGAGGATATGGGTTCAGAGAGTTTAAGTATTCGGCTCAATGTCACACAGCCAAGTAGTGGCAGGCTGAGATTTGAACTCTGGAATTCTGGCTCCCAGAGAACATGCTATTCTCCACTTTTCTACACTGTACCTGAGGTAGTGGGGTCCCAACAGATGGGAGTGGTGGAGGCAGGATGGCACAGGGCAAACACAGGATGAAAACTGAGACGGGTACTCACAGGAGCCAGCACCCAAATCTGGCCTCATTGGAAGCAGCGGCACCCTCTGGCCCAGCTTCCACAGGTCCCCTGGCTGTGGGTGCAGGCTGGCAGGAAGTCAGTCTGGAAATATGCAGCTCTCTGCCCCAGCTCATCTAAGGGAAGGGTCTAGGGACTTCCCTGGTGGGTCCAGTGGCTAAGACTCCGCACTCGCAAGGCAGGGGCCCCAGGTTCGATCCCTGTTTAGGTAACTAGATCCCACTGCCATGACTTAAGAGTTTGCATGCTGCAACTAAAAATCTAGCCTGCTGAGACTGAAAAAGATCCTGCATGCTGCAACTAAGACCCGTTACAACCAAATAAATAAAATTAAAAAAAAATAATTTTAAAAATAAAAGGAAGGGTCTGATTCTAAGAGACCACAGTCAGGGCTGAGGGCCAGGGAGTCCAATATCCAGGAAAGGTTAGTGAGAGGCAGCCTGGATCTTAGGATTTTCATTATAAATCTTCCCATTTCCTAGATGAGGAAACTGAGGTCCAAAGAGATGAACTAACTTGTCTAAGTTATTTATAGGCAAGTGTGTTGGCCATCGATTACCCAAATTATAGGATTTTAACTGCTTCTTTTGCCATCTAACCTTGGGCGTCGGCACTATACCCTCAGGGTTATTGGATCAGTGGAGAAGGGGTGGCCTTCCTCTTTGCCTCCTAGCATCCTCACGTTCCTCCTCCTATGTTTGCATCTGAACCTTTGCCACCCCTGGAACAATCCTGCTTCCCTCCGGAGTCCGCTGTCCTCTCCTCTCCTCCCCACCACCTGTCCCTAGTTGCCCTGCATTCAGAAGCTGTTTCTGTCCCCGGCTGCCATGTCAGGGTGGAATTCCAGACATATTGCTAAGATACTTAGCAACTTAAGCTGATTGATATCTCAAGCCTCAGGAAAGGAAACAGCCAGGAAACCACAGCACTCCGCCCATAGGCTCCAGAACACTCCCAGGCACAGGCACGTACTGTGTGGAAAGGCATCTCGGCATAGCAGTCACTCTGCATCTCCAAATCTTAGAATCAGAGAGCCCTAGTGTCTTTGAATCACAGTGTTGAAAGGACATTTATAATCATCCTGAAGCACACACTGTGAATGTAAACATATGGGAACAGATGTGTTCGTGTGTAATCATGAGTATATGTGCGCGCGTGTGCGCGCGCACGCACACACACACACACACACACACACACACACACACACACACACACACTGATGCTCAGGCTGTGCTGGCACCTTGCTGGGTTTTGGGCAGAGTTATCTGCTTTCTAGTCCTTTTCAATAGCAAGCCTATCTTCCAAAGCCTAGATCTGGGATGGACAGCGTGTTCCACAGGGAAAGCTCTGTAAATCTTCCTTAAAAGCAGCAGAACTGAAACATCCATTGGAGGTTCTGGGTGGGGTTTCTAAAGGAGACAGATCTTTTTCCCAGGAGAGGTAATTAATGAGCCAGAGACACTGGTCCTGGTAGAGTCTACAGAGGCCCAGGCCTCCTTTCTGGAAAAGGAAAAATCGCTCCAGAATGATACAGGACAAGGAGCCGCTTCCAGCTTGGGCAACCTCAAGGAGTGGTCATCCCTTGCTTCTAGAAGCTTTCACTAAGCCCAGAAAAATGCATTCAGTATCTCCTATGTGCCAGGCATTTACCTTGGCGCTGGAAGATAGTGGTCAAGCAACAGGCTCTCTCTGGGACTTCCCTGGTGGTCCATTGGTTAAGACTCTGTGCGCCTAATGCAGGAAACATGGGTTTGATCCCTGGTCGGGGAACTAAAATCTCACATGGCAAAGAAATGAATATAGCACAGAACTTTTTTTTTAACAAAAAGGAGAAAAAAGAAATAGTTGCTCTCTGCCTGGTGGAACCTACAGTATCATGAAGGGAAGAGATATAAACATGTACAAATAAAACAGTGATGGTTCTAATGATGGTCCCTGTACCACATCCTGGGGCTATGCATTTCACCTGTATTTCTCACTTAAGGTAGCCACTATTATTAGATGCATTTTCCAGGTGGCCTCAAGGATATACCTTTGAAAAATCTTGGACACAAATGTTTCGTAACACCTACTCTACACTACAGTTCTACAGCCAGAGAGGAGAAGGTCAGAGGGTCACAGAGAAACCTTTTAAAAAGTGTCCCAGTGAGCAAGAAACACTATAGGAGGGAGCTCTGGGGACAGAGTGAAGACACATGGTCCTGTTCAGAGCCAGGAAGATTTCCATCTGCCAATGTCTCCATGCTGTATTCTTCCTGGAGGAAAAGAACTGAGAAACAAATTGGTTCACTTCTCTAAGCCTCAGTTGATTCTTGCCCTCCCTGCCTTCTGTGGGTAGAGTGAGAATGAAATGAGGGCAAGTTCAAGGGCACACAGCTCCGAGCCATTGTCACTCCAGAGAATGTAGTTAGAGGGAATGTGGATGGGATGCTGGAATTTCCCCAAGCTGGGAAACTTGGTTTTGGTATCTCAGGTCACAAGGAAGCATGTTAGGTTTTGCAAAGTCTCATGACAGAGATGGGATTAAGGAAGGCATTTCTGGCAGTTCCGAGGATGATGGGTAGAGGGGGAAGACTCCTGTAGAAGGGGGCTCATAGGGGAAGCTGTTTTTGGAGTCTGGGATTGGAGGTGGTCAAGCTGGCTATGGGGAAGAAAAGAGTCAGCTATGAGGCTGGTACTGGGCTGTCACCAGAATGAGATTCAAACACAGATCTATCTAGAAAATTAGCACCATGAGGGCAAGACTTTATCCTGTTTATTACAATATTCCACAGTGACATAGTGGGAGGTCCCTAAATATTTTCAGAATAATAAATAGATGGAGTCTAAGTGAAGAAGCAGTGCAATCAAAATGACCCCAGCCTTTTAAAAGTTTTCCCAAAATTAAAATGAAAAAAGACAGATGTTGCTAGCCAGGAAAAGAATATGCCAACTAATACTCCAGGTATTTACACAAATTAAAGGCCCGGATAACGACTTTCCCTGGGAGCTGCCATTGCGACTGAGATGACAGGAAGTTGCTCTGTGACTCACCGGGCTTGGGCTCACGCACCCCCTAGGACTGTAACCTCATGTCCCAGCCGAGATCATTGCCCAAGATGTGGACTGTCAACTCGCTTGACAGATGAAGCAGCAGCATTTTTTCAGGCTGAGCAGTTATGGGCAGGACCTTGTCTCTGGGCTCCTGGTCCAATACTTTTTGTACTGCAGCAGAGATCAGAATTTCTCAGATACTGTGACAGGCATTTTGCATGTGTTATTCCATTTCGTATATATGATAATTAAATGTCAATACATTAAATATAGCACAGCTAACAGATGATAAAACTGAGACTCAGAGAGCAATTTGCCACCCTGTAACCAGACAGGCCTGAATTGGACTCCCACTTAGAAACTGGGTCCCCTTTTTAAGCCTCTGGTATATAAAATGAGTATTATGGTAGTAACTGTCATAGGATTGCCACAAGGATTGACTGAGAAAGTATATGGAAGGTGGGTAACACACTATTTAAATCTTAGCAGTAATTATAAGATTGTTTTTACGGGACTGTCCCAAGTCACCTAACAAGTGAGTCGTGGAATTAGGATTTACCCAGGTCTGACTCCCTGTCCCTCAGCTCCAGCCGGGGTCCGCCGGAGCTGGCCTCCCAGGCTCACCCAGGAGTCATCAGCCGGACCCTCCGGTCATGCTGGGGAAGGGCTGGCCTTGAGGGAGGCCCACTGGTTCATCATGGCCATTTCCCTTGCAGATACAATGAGGTGAAGAAGAAAATGGATCCCGGCTTCCCCAAGCTCATCGCCGATGCCTGGAACGCCATCCCTGATAACCTGGATGCTGTGGTGGACCTGCAGGGCGGGGGTGAGCTGCCCAGGCCTCTGGCCGCTTTCTAGGACTCCCTGCCCCCAGCCAGGGCCCCGCTCCTTGCAAGCACACACTCCCTCATTGTGTAGGGAGGCAGGCGGCGCCCCGGGAAAACAAACCAGCCCCTTCAGCCCAGCGCTGGGAAGGCATCCAGACCCCTGACCTCTGCTCACTCAGCCGGCTCCAGGCAGTAAGACCCAGAAAGGCCCCTCACAGCTGTGGAGCTTGGAGCCAGAGAATGGGGAGGAGGGGAAGGCCTGCCGGGGGCGAGAAACCTGGGCTTGGTGCCCTGGATTCATTCTGGGGTTTGAGCCAGGCCCTTTTGGGTTCCACAGGAGGCCTTGTGACCGCCTCCCGTTAGCAGAAGGATGGCTCCATTTGAGACAGGACCAACTTTGTCAGGCCCTGATGCTGAGGTGGCAAAAGATAGCCCATTTGTCCCTGTTCCTTTGCTGCATAAAACAACCAAACCAGTGAGGGCTAGAATTTGGAAACCAGATTCCTGAGGAGGCTTCTGGGAGGTCTCTAGGGCCCTGAAAATGAGTCCAGTTTGGCTTTTTAGAGGAGATTTCAATGAAATTTCACAAAGATGCCTTATGAGCTCCTATCACATGCTAAGCACATGGCCCTGACTAAACCTCTCACATGTCCAAGAAAAAGCAGGGTACAGCCAGGTGTCAGGTTAAAGATTATCTTCAGAAAGAAACATCTGTTGAGCGACTCCTGTATGCCAGGGGTTTGAAAGGAAATAAATGAGATCATATGTGTCAGGAGTAAGAAATTCCAAAACCCTGAGGGGCCAAGCTGGTGCATTAATGAGTGAAGCAGGCGAGGCAGACAGCAGGGAGTGACGTGGTCTGTGGAGCGTCAGAGAGTACATGGCTTGTTTTCTGGGGACAGCTGCTTCTCTGCTTCTGATGATCTCTGCCCTGCAAGAAAAGAGGAGCAGGGTCAGCAATCCAGTAGTTAGGAATCCATGCTTCTACTGCAGGGGGGTACAGGTTTGATTCCTGGGTGGGGAACTAAGATCCCACATGCCACCTGGTGCAGCCTCCCAAAAAGAGAGAGAGAAGGGGAGTAGTGTTATTAGATATTTTAGCTCTTTTAAAAAGAAGTGAGAAATCCATATTTTCATATGAAACTTCCAGATTATTCAAAACAAAACAGAAAACTTGTGTGGACTAATTAAAACCCACATGTGGGCCATCTGATAGGGATAGCAGTCTCTTGGTTTGTCACCTTTAGGAATGCAAAGTGCCCAGCTTGGTGCTTGTGCTCAGCACAGTACTCTTATTTATATTAATAATAGCATATATCATCTCATTTTATCATCACCATAACTCCTAAGAGGTGGTATCTTTATCTACATCTCAAAGATGAAGAAACAGGGACTCAGAGAGCTTAATTCCTTCCTGCAGCCTCAGAGGGGTCTTCTGTGATTTAAAAGTATCTCCCTGGGGACCTCCCTGGTAGCCCAGTGGTTAAAACTTCGCCTTCCAATACAGGGGGTACAAGTTCAATCCCTGGTCGGGGAGCTAAGATCCTACATGCCTCCTGGACAAAATACCAAAACATAAAACAGAAGCAGTTTTGTAACAAGTTCAAGAAAGACTTTCAGCAATGGTCCACATCAAAAAAAAAAACAACTTAAAGGTGGGAGTGGGGTTCTGGAAGGGGAACACATGTATACCCACGGTGGATTCATGTCAGTGTATGGCAAAACCAACATGATAATGTAAAGAAAATAATAAATTAATTAATTTTTAAAAATCATACAAAAAAACCAAAAAACAAAAACCTAAAAACATCTTCCCTATGACAGGCAGACTTGTAAAATTCTCAGGAACCTTCTCTGTGCTATAATGTCTGAGGATGGGTTGGTCACAGGCTCTTCCCTTTCTCATTCCAGGTCACAGCTACTTCTTCAAGGGTGCCTATTACCTGAAGTTGGAGAACCAAAGTCTGAAGAGCGTGAAGTTCGGAAGCATCAAATCCGACTGGCTGGGCTGCTGAGCTGGCTCCGCCCCGCCAGGGCCTGCCCCTCCATCACCTGCTGCACACCGGGCCTTGAGCACCAGGGAAGGACCCGGGTGGGCGTGGCAGCCCTCAGTTCTGTAATTAATCAGCATTCTCACCCCCACCTGGTAATTTAAGAAACCCTAGAGTGGCTCTGCCCTGTGCTCAAGTAAAGGTGCTGATTGTACCCCTCCTGGGTGTCCCTCCCCCTCCATATCTCACCAGCCCTCCAGAGCCATCCCCAAAGAGATGCCTTGAGATTCTCAGTGCAGCCATGTCTTGGGCTGCCTTGGTGCTGCCACGCTTCCGGCTCTCCTCCTTCCACAACCTTCGGTGGCTTTACAGCACCCTTGGAGCCAACAGAGACTATGTCGAGAGGGCACTGGTGGCCCGACAGCCTGGCCTGGCATGGGGCAGTGGGAGAGGGGCACGGTCGGGTGACCACCCCAGACCGTGGCCTTCTCCCTGCTGGCTGCCTTAGAACCGTCCCTACATTAGCAGTTTGCTTTGTACGCACTTTGTTCTTTTCTTTGGATCTTTTTTTTTTTTTTCACTTTTCTACTTCAACATTGCGTTTCCGGACAGAAGGGCTCAGATTGTCTGAAGTCACTGCACAATGCATCTCAGTCCACGTAGTCATGGTCCCCTTGGTCACTCTCTTTAGTTATGTCCCTCCTCTGTCACTTCCTTCACTGGATGGAGGAAAACCAAGCCATGGCTCCCCCTGCCCAGCCCTCCCCTCCTGTCCCTTCAACAGTTTCCCCGTGGGAAAAATCAATGAGTACGAATAAAGACAATATCTGAGTGGCTGTGTATGCTGGCTGTTTTAGCAGAGCCTAGAGAGGGGCCCTAGCCCCAGCCCCAGCTCAAAGAAGAAACTTAGAAAGTCGAAATCTCTGCTCCCTGCAGGGCATAGGTGACATCTCCTGGAAAGGTCACAGCTGCCAAAGTAATCAGCAAGGGACTCTCTGGGTGGGTGAGCTGGAGTCCCTTGGTCCCATAGAAAGAGCCACAGCAGTGTTTCTGTTATTTAATTGCAGGGTCTTGTTCAAGGTTTCCTTTCTTCTTGAGTCTCAGTTTCTGCCTTGACAATAACATAATTCTAATACTAATAGAAGCGAATTTAACAGTAACACCCCTTTCATTAATACAGTGCTTACTATGTGCCAGACCCTTCGCATGCATCACTTCATTTAGGTTACAGCAACCTAAAAAAGGGAGGCTATTATCAGTCGACTTTGATTGATAAGGAAACTAAAGCTTGGAGAAAAGTGATTTTCTGAGAGTACCATAGATACTGTATAACATCCTGAGTCAAGGCCAGAGATGACCTAGAGAAGAAGCTTTAGTCGGAAACCAAGTATCTCCATGGGCAGCATTACCCTTCCCCTCCCCTCCCCCAAACTCTCTAATAAACATAGCTAGGGGAGAAATATGTGTGCATTCTAAACACAGCTTCTATTGATGTACTGGTAAGCTCCTTACCCTTCTTTCCCAGCAGACTGCCCATCCTTAATCCCCTCCTATATGAAAATTCTAGAGCTGCTGAGCTGTGCTGTGCTTAGTCACTCGGTCATGTCCAACTCTTCATGATCCTATGGACTGTAGCCTGCCAGGCTCCTCTGTCCATGGGATTCTCCAGGCAAGAATACTGGAGTAGGTTGCCATGCCCTCCTCTAGGGGATCTTCCCAACCCAGTGATCGAACCCAGGGCTCCTGCTTTGCAGGCAGATTCTTTACCATCTGAGCTACCAGGGAAGCCCAAGAATACTGGAGTGGGTAACCCATCCCTTCTCCAGGAGAATTTCCCCACCCAGCAATAGAACCGGGATCTCCTGCATTGCAGGCAAATTCTTTACCAGTTGAGCTACCAGGGAGGCCTCCCCTAGAGCTGCCAACAGAATATAAGGCCTGGGGTTATTTCAGAGACCTTTCCTGGTTCCAACAGCCTGTTACTTCCTCTCCTGGTGGAGATGGTGGGGAGGGGGTGAGGAATGGACAGGTCTCTGGAGGTGACCTCAGTGGAGTCCTCTTTTCTCCTGTGGCCTGTCCAATCACTCAGGTCCTTAGGGACTCTGGAGAGACTTCCTTCTGTGCTGAAGGGCCACACAGGTCTGCCAGCCTCTACCTGAAGACCCCAAGGCTGGGACACCTTATAGTGTTAGTTGCTCTTGGCAACCCCATGGACTGTATCCTGCCAGGCTCCTCTGACCACGGGATGTTCCAGGCAAGAATACTGGAGTGGGTTGCCATTCTCTTCTCCAGGGGATCTTCCTGACCCAGGGATTGAACCTGGGTCTCCTGAACTGCAAGCAGAAGCTTTACCATAGAGCCACCAGGGAAGCCCTAGGGACAGTTTATATCATGGCTGTAATACATTGTTATTAAGGTTCTTTTTTATACTGAGAAAATCCAGCTGCTCCATGTGTAATACCTGAAAGGTGCCGTTTCTTGCATGCATTACTATGAACACTACACAGGCATTATTTTACTTATTACCACAATCCATTCAGGGTAGGAATGAATCTTCCCATTCTGAGATGAGTATGCAGGCTCAGAGAGGTCACATGAGTAGCTAAAAGCTACATCTATCTGGTAGGGTAGGAAGATTCTGAGAATACCTACCTATTCAGTGAATACCTTGGAAGGAGCAGCCATCCCAGGACCCAGAGTCCTCAGAGTCAGAGTCTCATCATGCCTTCAGCCTACTCTGAGCAGTTAATTGATAAACATGTCATTCACCAACTCCATCTACCTCTCAGCCACTCAGGGTTTGACGAACTGGTCTCAGGTCCTGGGAATATCTTCCCCTAACCTCTACCAGCGAAAGGTCCAGCTAGACCCTTGAACTTCTTCGGGATAGTAAAAAAGTGAAAGTTGCTCAGTTGTGTCCAACTCTTTGCAACCCCATGGACTGTACAGTCCATGGAATTCTCTAGGCCAGAATACTGGAGTAGGTAGCCTTTCCCTTCTCCAGGGGATCTTGCCAACCCAGGGATCAAACCCAGATCTCCCACATTGCAGGTGGATTCTTTACCAGCTGAGCCACAAAGGAAGCCTAAGGTTCAAGGAGGCCTCCCTCACTTTCTCTGTTTTTAAAATAATTTTAATTTATTTTATTTTTGGCTGTTCTGAGTCTTGGTTGCTGCATGGGCTTTTCTCTAGTTGTGAGGGGTCCTATTCTCTAGTTGCAGTGCTTGGGCTCCAGGGCGTACGGGCTTCGGTTCTTGCAGTACCTAGGCTCAGTAATTGTGATTTGCAGGTCCAGTAGTCGTGCTTCCCAGGCTCTAGGTCAGAGGCTCATTAGTTGTAGCACATGGGCTCCGTTGCTCCATGGCATGTGCCATCCTCTGGGGCCAGGGATTGAAGCTGTGTCTCCTGCATCAGCAGGTGGATTCTTTACCAGTGAGCCACCGGGGAAGCTCCTCTCTCACTTTCTTGGTGTTGGCTGCTCACTGGGCTCATAGCGAGGGAGCTTCCAAGGAGCAAACGTCTTTTAATTTCAGGGCTGCAATCACCATCTGCAGTGATTTTGGAGCCCAAGAAATAGTCTGTCACTGTTTCCATTATTTCCCCATCTATTTGCCGTGAAGTGATGGGGCCAGGTGCCATATTAGTTTTCTGATGTTGAGTTTTAAGCCAACTTTTTTACTCTCATCAAGAGGCTCTTTAGTTCTTTGCTTTCTGCCATTAGGGTGGTGTCATGTGCATATCTGAGGTTATTGCTATTTCTCCCGGTAATCTTGATTCCAGCTTGTGCTTCATCCAGCCCGGCATTTCACATGATGTACTCTGCATATAAGTTAAATAAGCAGGGTGACAATATACAGCCTTGATGTACTCCTTTCCTGGTTTGGAACCACTCTTTGTTCCTTGTCCAGTTCTAACTGTTGCTTCTTGACCTGTATACAGAATTCTCAGGAGGCAGAATTTAGGGACTCCTGAACTCTGTTCTCTCCATCATATAGATGAAAACAAAGGCTCAATGAGGGGAGTGATTTTTTGTCATGGGTCTGTGGTGAGTTAACCCTGGACCTCAACCTTGCTTTTGGGTTTTGGGATTTCCGAGTCAGTACTCTTTTTTCACCAGACCACACCATCTCTCTGGTTCTGACAGTGAAGTGCTACAGGCAGGATGTTTCTAAGGTGCTACATATTTCAACTGATTCCTTGAAACTTGCCATAAGCCACTTCCAATTCTCAAGAGTCACTTTTCATACCTTGATCATGCCACCTGATTTCATTTTTGCCTGATGAGCGTTTGCTTAGGGACATCAAAAAGCTTCCCTTCTTCCATGGATTTGTTGTCTCTATGTCCTGCCTTCTCCTGAAGCCAGCCTGGTGGAAGCGCCATTGGTGAACCTTCTGATCATGCTTTTTATTTCTTTTCAGACTCTGATGTGACTACAGACAGGTCAAGTGGAGACAAATAGTCTCCAAGTCTCCACCTGGAGACAAATAGTCTCCAAGTCTCCACTTGGAGACAAATAGTCTCCAAGTCTCCACTCCAAGTCACTTCTTTTTTTTTGAGACCAGATTCCTCATCTAGTTCAGAGGGCAATGGTGGTTTTGTATTTTTTCTAGTAATTGCAGCTCAATTTTCCTTGGGAAAACCATCTTCACGTTGTCAGTCCATATTTTGACTGGAAGACAGTCCACTCCTGGCACCAGTTTCTGTATTAGTCAGGACTCTTTCAGCTGTAACTGATAAACATGACACTCAAACTGGTTTAAGCAAAAGCAAAACATGCACCAGAAATCAGACCCACCTTGGATAATGAACCCTCTTAATGGAACAGCCCAAGAGTTGCTCCTCCAATCGCTGGACTCAGGTTCTGTTTATGTCGGTATTACGAATGGGGCAACGGAGGTTCATAGAGACAATGATTTGGCCAAAGAGCCAGTAAAAGCGAAAGTTTAGCCAAGTTAGCCTGATGCTGGAGCAGAGAACTGAGTCTAAACTGTCTCTCCTCGCTTTGAAGGAAAAAACCTTCACCTCCAAGGGGGCGGAGCTATTAATCCCCAAAGGAAGGGCCAGACACCTAAAAGGGTGGGGCTGTGCTTGAGGTGGGGGTGGGGCCAGAGCCTGGGCGTGTCCGGAGCAGAGGGGCGGGGCGAGAGCGGAGGGCGGCTAGGTAACCTTGGCGCCTGCGCAGAAGCCCCGGGCTCCTAAGCGGCTCCCTCTGGGTCTCGGCGGCGGTGCCCACTCGCGCGCTCCGCGTGGGTCGCTTCACTCTAGTCAGACGCCAGGGTCGGCCATGAACCGGTGCGCTGACGCGGGGGCCGTGGCGGCCACTGTGCCCGGAGCTGGCGTCGGGAATGCGGGGCTGCGGCCCCTCATGGTGCCCCGCCAGGCGTCCTTCTTCCCGCCACCTGTGCCCAATCCCTTCGTGCAGCAGACGCGGCTGGGCGTGGCGAGGCGCATCCAGGTGCGGGGCGAGGGTCTGAGAGGAGAGGTAGATTCAAGTGAGGGGCATGGGTTAGAGGGGGGAGGGCAGATCCGGGTGAGGGACGTCTGACAGGGGAGGCAAACCCAGGTGAGGGATGCGAGTCTGAGGAAAATTCAGGGGAGTGACTAGAGGCTGGCGGGCAAAGCAGATTCAGGTGATGGACGGGAGTTTGACAGCGGAGGCAGGTCCAAGCAAGGGGAGTGGGTCTGAGGGAGGAGGCAGTCCAGGTGAGGGACGCCTGGCAGGGGAGGCAGTCCAGACGAGGGACGCCTGGCAGGGGAGGCAGTCCAGGCGAGGGACGCCTGGCAGGGGAGGCAGTCCAGGCGAGGGACGCCTGGCAGGGGAGGCAGTCCAGGTGAGGGACATCTGACAGGGGAGGCAGTCCAGGCGAGGGACATCTGACAGGGGAGGCAGTCCAGGCGAGGGACATCTGACAGGGGAGGCAGTCCAGGCGAGGGACGCCTGGCAGGGGAGATAGATGCAGGGCAGGGATGTGGATCTGAGGGAGAAGGCAGTTTGAGGGGGGCCATGGGTCCGTCAGTGGAGGCTGTTTTTAGAGGGCAGGTGGGTATAAAGGGGAAGTGAGTGAGGGGAGTGAGTCTGGGAAGCCAGGCTCGAGGAAGAAAGGGATGTAGATCTGAGAGGGAAGGGCTTCTGAAAGGGCCAGAAGTCTGCAGGGGGGCAGAGATGCTGCGCTGAGAATTTAGGACCCTTGGAGGATGCTTGGAGGTCTGGGTGTGTGTGTGAGAGAAGAGAAGATGCAAGGAGCACGTGGGTCTTGGGAGAAGGTGCTGAACAGGAGGAGGTTGAGCAGGCCCATGGCAGAGGAAACATTCTATGCTGAGAAAAGGGAAGGGCTCTGGGAGAAGAACTTCAACCTGAGTGTGTGAAAGTGTAGTGGGAGCTCATCGTACTGCAGGAGAGTGGGTTTGGGGAGGTTTTTGTTGTTGTTTTGTCTGAGGGAAGGAGAGGAGTCCTTTTGGGATGAGAAGAGTGACGGAGAAGGCAGAGAACCCAGGTCTGGAATTAGAACCAGAAGAAAGGTGGGGTGTTTTGGATGAGCAGTTGCATCAAGAGTGGGAAATCGCAACCTAAGAAAAGGAATAATATAGGTCCGCATAAGGTATTCAAGAGTTTTTGGTCCTGAATCGGTTTTCACCCAAACACTTCTCTTAGATTCAAGGACGAGAGACTTTCTCTCGTTGTTAAAAACGGCTCTATACAAAAAGGAAGTTCCTGTCCTTTCCTTTTTCTTGTAAAGCACTGCTTTTACCATTAGCAGTTACACTCACTCTTTGGACTTCCTCTTTGGTGAAGTTAGTGATCAGAGAACAAGATAGACTATGCAAGCTCCATTTGTCCTGTGTGTTCTGCGTGGGGAAAAAATAGTTTTAATGTTTCCTGTCCATCTTACATATTTATTTACTTTGGATTTGAAATAGTGTAATTTTTGCACAGCATGCTTGTCTGCACTGAGACCATTTTCGTCTACGGAAGAGACAGGTTAGGTGCTGGGCTAAACAGTGTCGGGTAGTGGTTACAGTAATGGTTGATGGGTGTCTGAAGGTATGAGAAAGGAAGAGGAAGATAATGAATGTAGCAATACCTCTTTGTAAAGAAACTAAGTGTTTACAAACTTGATCTTCGTGTCTTAAAATGGATTGATATTCCCATGATATCTTAAAATCTCTGAAAGTGAAAGTCTCTCAGAAACAATAAATTCATTGACTCTCATTCAGAATTCCTTTTGGCCTGAGTTCATCCAATCAGTTATACTTAAATGAAAGTATGTCCATTTGTTTGGCTTCATCTATTGGAGAGAGGCTCAGAGTGGCATGTTTGTAAGTATGTACATTGTAGCTCGATTACTAAGTTTTTAAGTTTTTGTTTTTTTCTTTTTTTTTTAATAGTATGCCTGCAGCCATTTAGAGAGCACTTCCAAGTAACTATAATTGTGATAAAATGAAACTATCACTAGTCTTAGAAAATCTGCTCAGGCCCTGTCATTTGTAAGTTGTATGACTGGCTAAGTCAGTTGACCTCTCTGAACTTCACTTTCCTTATCTATTAAATTGGAATAATAATACATCAAAGGAGGGTTAAAATTAAGTGAGATAGTATGTGGAAGAACCTGGTATTGCTCGCTGATCTTGATAGTTATCAATGCTATTTGTTATCTACAAATTGTATACTGTACTTAAAACTTACCACGTGGATTGGATATAAGTGAATATAGTCTCAATATTTTTTAAAAAGTTAAAATGCAGTAGACAGAGATTCCAAGTAGTTTCAGTGGCTTGAATAATCTGGGTAAAGGGAAATTTAAATAGACACGATTGAAAAGCAATGTTGTCTGTATTATCCAGCTTAAAAGATTGATATACTGGCATTTCGGGGTGACTCAGTATGATGAATTCAGGCTGAATTTAATCTTAAATGATGATCAATATCTTGTTTAAGGACTGTTGTCACTTTTGCATCTCTTAGGGCTTAGCTTTACTGCTCCTCCTCTCTCTTTGACTGTTTAAGGGTCTGTTACATAGTGGCATGGAAAAAATTAGCCTAGCTTTTCTTTCCTCAATAGAATATGGAATTAAAACGAGTGTTTATTACTGTGGGTCATCTACCATACCAAAAATACTTGTTGGATGCCTACCATATGCCAGGCACAATGTTACTATCTGGAAATAGAGATATAATGAACAAGAGAAATAAGGACTCTGACTATCTTAAGCCTCTATTTCACTGAAAAAGTTAGACAAGCAAGTATAGAAATACATATAATTCTGTGTCTTAGTAAGTGCTATGAAGAAAGAGATTGTGATTACAATAGTGTCAAAAGAAGGCCTTCCTACAGAGATGACTTATTACCAAAAGAAAATATGATGGATAATCCTCTTAATCCGACAGAGAGTTACTCAAAATTGGTTTTGTCATCTTAATAATGTTTAAAGATTAAAATTTTCAATCAACTTTGTCTGTATGCCAGCAGCAACTGCAGAATGAAATTAAATAATCTCATAATAGCAATAAGTGAAAGTCATTCAGTCATGACTGACTCTTTGAGACCCCATGGACTATATAGTCCATGGAATTCTCCACGCCAGAATAGAGTGGGTAGCTGTTCTCTTCTCCAGGGAATCTTCCCAAACCAGGGATCAAACCCAGGACTCCCACATTGCAGGCAGATTCTTTACCAGCTGAGCCATCAGGGAAGCCCAAGAGTACTGAAGTGTATAGCCTGTCTTCCCAGCCCAGGAATTGAACCGGGGTCTCCTGCATTGCAGGCAGATTCAAGACCACTACAGTGAAAACAACAGAACACTATTGTAAGAAATTAATGAAGATTTACATAAAATAAAGAGGTATACCATGTTTGTAAGTTGGAAGAATCAACATTATTTAAGATGGTAATTCCTCCCAAACTGATCTATAGGTTCATCGAAAGCTCAACAAGAATTCCAACAGGCTTCTTGTGTGGAAACTGACAGATTAATTCTGAGATTTATGTGGAAATCCTAAGGATCTAGATTATCCCAAAAAAAGTTTGAAAAAGAAAAAGTTTGAGGACACACACTACCAGATTTTAAGACTTACTGCAAGACTACAACAGTTAAGAGAGTAGGGAATTGACAGATGTATAGACGAATAGATCAACAGAACAGAATAGAGAGCCTACATATATGTTCAATTGATTTTTTGACAAAGTGGCCAACAAAATTTATTGGGGAATGTGGAGTCTTTTCAGAATTTGTTCTGGGAATGGCACTTCACTGGCCATCCAATAGTTAAGACTGCACTTCCCTGCAAGGGGTGCAGCTTTGATCCCTGGTCCAGGAACTAAGATCCCACAGGCCTCACAGCCGAAAAAAAGCAGGGGCAGGGGAGCTGATATTCACTAGATAAATCTGTAGATAAAAATGAAACTTGATCCCTACTGTACACCACACAGAAAGTAATTTAAGATGGATTATAGACTTGAACATAAGAGCAAAATCCATATATCATCTAGAAGAAGAAGAA
The DNA here is from genome assembly GCA_007570785.1 of Antilocapra americana. NCBI lineage: Eukaryota > Metazoa > Chordata > Mammalia > Artiodactyla > Antilocapridae > Antilocapra > Antilocapra americana. Next base: position 182,588 of record ML663568.1, on the reverse strand, counting down.
GAAGATATAAAATATCTTCATGATCTTGAGATAGATAAAGATTTCTTAGAAAGGATGCAGAAGAGAACTAATTGATAAATTAGGCTTCTTCAGAATTAAAACACTTCTCAGTGAAAGATACCAATAAGAAAATGAAAAAGCAAACCATGGAATAGAAGATATTTTCAATACATATATTAAAAAAGGGTTTGTAAACAGAATATAAGAAGACCTCCTAAAAATTGATCATAAAAGGATAAACAACCCAATGAAAATGGACTAAAGATGTGAACAGACAGGTTAAAGGAATGACCAATAAGCACATGAAAAAATTTGCTCAGCATCATTGTTCATTAAGGAAACCACAATGAGATATCATTTTATACCCACCAGGATGGCTATAGAGACTGACAACCCTGAAAACTGATGATGATGTGAAGCAACAGGAACTTTCATACTTCATTGATGGAGGTATAAAATGACACAACCACCTTGGAAGACAATTTGGCATGTTCTTTAAGCACATCCTGCCCTGACAATTTCTCCACTCCCCCTGCCCCATGAATTGGAGAAAGAAATGGCAACACTGTAGTACTCTTACCTGGAAAATCCTATGGACGGAGGAGCCTGGTAGGCTACAGTCCATGGGGTCAAGGAAGAGTCAAACACGACTGAGCAACTTCACTTTCACACATTGGAGGAGGGAATGGCAACCCACTCCAGTGTTCTTGCCTGGAGAATCCCAGGGACAGGGGGAGCCTGGTGGGCTGCCGTCTATGTGGTCGCACAGAGTCAGACACGACTGAAGCAACTTAGCAGCAGCAGCCCCCATGAGTGAACATGTATGAGACTCAAAAATTGATGTTTACTCATAATAGCTAAGAACTTATAATAGGCTAAATGTCCCTGAACAGATTAACAGGTAAATTGTAGTTTATTCATACAATGGAATATTACTCTGCAATGAAAAAGACTATATTACTGATACATATGACAACATGGTTGAATTTCAAAAATATGAAGTGAAAGAAGCCAGACATAAAATAGTACATACCATGTGGTTTCCTTTATATGAAAATATGGAACAGGCAAAAACTATAGTGAAAAGTTGTCAGTGGTTGCCATACACTGAGGATATATTGACTGCAAAGAGACACAAGGGAACTTTTTTGAGTGATGGAAATTATCTGTATCTTGATTATGGTGGTGTCTGCACAGGGCTATACATTTGAAAAGCTCATATTTAAAATAGGTGCATCATATTTTATGTAAATCATGCCTTCATAAAATTGATTTTTTAAAGTGATTTCAAACACCAAATGTTAGCAAGGATATACAATGACTGGAATTCTCATGCACTACCAGTGACATTTTAAATGATACAACTGGACTTCCAGTGGTCAAGAATCCACCTTGCAATGCCGGTGACACAGCATTCAGTTCCTGGTCTGGGAAGATTGCACATGCTGTGGGGCGGCTAAGCCTGTGTGCCACAACTACTAATCCTGCACCACCACTAAGCCCAGCACACCTTTTCTTTGTTTCCCCAGCAACCTCTAATCACATTCACTGACCCCTATTTCTTTTGCTACATAGTAGACTTTGTGAGGTCAGATATAATGTCTTATTTTCTTTGTGTTTAGATCGTTGCCTGGTGCAGGGTAATGCTGAATTCATCTTTGAGTGAAAGCTTGAATAACATAAGATTTTCCTTTTACATATATCTGTTTGATAACTACAGCATTAAAATAGTGTCATCTATATTTTTAAATCAACTTTGACTTTCAGATTTTATTCCTTGGAATTATCCTGCTTCCAATTCGTGCCCTACTGGTTGCATTAATTTTATTACTGGCGTGGCCGCTGGCTGCAATTTCAACAGCATGCTCTCCCGAAAAGCTGACCCACCCAATAGCTGGTTGGAAGAGGTAAGAAGTAACAACATCTAAATATTAGGTGAATCAAGATTTGAAGAATTTATTGAAGTTTAGACAGTGATCAACAGTTGTGGCTCTGAATATAGGATATTTTGGAATGCAGTCGTTAGAGGCTGTGCTGTGTTGTGCTTAGTCACTCAGTCATGTCCGACTCTTCGCAACCTCATGGACTGTAGCCTTCCAGGTTCCTCTGTCCATGGGGATTCTCCAGGCAAGAATACTGGAGGGGTTGCCATGCCCTCCTCCAGAGGGTCTTTCCAACCCAGGGATTGGACCTTGTTAGAGCCTACATCACTATAAATAAAAAACAGGAGGTCTGGAAGTTCTGTGACAGGGTGAGCTCTTTATCTTTAAATAAATAAAGCTCTCAGCTCTTAAACTGCAGAGCAAGGAGAGAGCAATCATTTCCCTATGCTCTCCTGAAAAGTACTTGGGCTTTCTGTGTCTCACTTCTCCTCACCACGAAGTAAAAGTTACAGAAACTTCCTTGGGAGTTAGTTGCTCAATAGCTTCTCACAGTATTATTATGTGAATGTTAAGATAATTCAATAGGAAGCTCATTTTTTAAAGCTTCTGTTTGATGTCTTATGGGAGACATATTTTTCATGAAAAGCTATATGCTTATTCACATACTGAGATGTCCATCATGTGTTTGCACTTCTAGGACTGTGTTTTTGTTTTTCTACTCAATTGAGTTTATCAAAGACAGAGACTGGATCTCACTTGTCTTATGTGTCCAACAGGATTCCTGGCGCAATTTGATTTAACTAATTTTTAATGACAGATTCTTTTTAAATAGTAAACAAATCAATAACCAGAATTAAGTGCATCTTTGTTCCAGGGAAGTGAGCTAATAAATTTACTTCTTAAGATTCTTCATGATTTTTAAGGGCTATAATGATATAAGTAATAAGGCTTACTTTTTAAATTTTATTTTTAAAATAACTCTGAGGACTGTTTCAGCATGCTGGTTCTAGAAGTGTTTTGGGGGGTAGCAGCATCTTTGTTGCACAAATACAGATATCTAAGGTGACTCATATGATGGACAAGACTGATTTGAATTTCTCAGTGGCAAATGCATGTTGAAAATTCATTCTTATTACTTTATAGTCACAGAATAATGGAGCCACTTAGCCACATGGCCTTGGAAAAATTTCTTCTCTGGGCCTCAGTTTTCTCATCTGTAAATTGGGAATAATGATAAATGCTCTCTATTTCATAAAATTAGGCTAGAGATTAAAGAAATTAATATGCATAATGTACTTAGAATAGTAACTGGCAGAAAGAGCTCCACTGAAGTGTTAGCTGTTCTTTCTAGCTGATATTTTAAAATGAAGTGCTGACATGTTTTGGTTTTTGCTTTGTGTTTTAGAGTAAAACCCTGCTGTTAGCTGCAGTTGGTAAAGCTAATTATGTCCGTTTTGATATTTATTTCCAAAGGAAAATTACTCAGCCAGCCTTGAAGTTTCTAGGCCATGTCATGTTCTTCTCAATGGGGTTTGTAGTTACTGTGAAAGGAAAGATTGCAACTCCGTTGGAAGCACCAATTTTTGTCGTTGCCCCTCACTCAACATTCTTTGATGGAATTGCCTGTGTTGCAGCTGGATTGCCTTCTATAGTATCTCGAAATGAGAATATGCAGGTGCCTCTGATTGGCAGTAAGTACTCTGAAAGACAACAGAGATAAAATATTTTCATGTTCATGCTTTAAATTTAGAAAATCCTATATAGTTTACTGATTAATTTTTTGAAGACTTAAAAGTAATAAAAGATTTCATACATATTTCATTGCTTTTAATAAGGTACTATATCAAAAGAATGAATTTATGAAAAAAGATTAAAGACCTCCCTACCTATACCTCATCGTTCTTTTTACTTTTTTTTTTAATTTTTAAACCTTTAAGATATAACTTTTCAGAAATATTTATTTATTTATTTCATTTATCATTTTGGCCGTGCCGTGCAGCATGTGGGATCTTAGTTCCCCTACTAGGGGTCAAACTGGTACCCCCTTCAGAGGGGTCTTAACACCAGAGTCTTAACCACCAGATCACCAGGGAAGTCCCCTATCATTCTTTTTAAACCTTACCTCTGCTGCTGCACCATCACCTCTTCCTGCTCCTAAATATAAGCGAAAAGAATAGTTTTTCAATACAAAATATGGTCAATTTTTTTGAGAGAGAATTTAATTGAAGAATTTGTAAAAGTACCAATTACATAGTATTTCAGTGAATTTCTCTTCAGGGTATTAGGCTGGTAAATGCAATAAATCTTGTCTCCTAACTCTGTTTTCTTCATTATTGCCCCCAAATCTCCATGGGGGACAAATGTGTAACTCTTTGAAAATTATGATGTAGAACAGTAAATGCTTCCTGCCATAAAAATAATGAAACAAGTGAAATGTTTTTTCCCGCCAGATGCTTTGCTCTCTCCCCAGGGAATTAGTCTCTAAGTAACTGCTTCCAGTTGTCCCAAGGCTATTGCCAAGCATCAGGTGGCAAGAGGGTAGGTTTGAAAATTGCCTGATGCTGTCTTGGTACTCTAGAGAAAATGATAGTAGTTCTTACAGCTTTGTCATTCAGCTAAGATACACACACTCTCTCTTTCTTTTTTTTTTTTTTTTTTAAAAGATAACCACCTTGCTTTGTGTAACATGACATTTTCCCCCAAAGTTGTTTAGCAATAGATTTTTGGTGAAATGAGGTTTATTATGCTAGGAAGCTACTTACTTAAAAGACTACTGCACTGAAAATTTTATTAAGATAAATAGCAATTGCCCCCTACCCACATGTACTATGGCTTCACATAATCAGTTTGCAATATTATTGCAGGAATATTCCCAAAATAAAACAAAACAATCTTATGGTGTATTGTGAATGTTTAATGTAAATTGAGAAAGAAGTCTTTTAGGGAGAAAATTGCATTTTTTTTTTTTCATATTCCTGTTGCTAACTTCTGTCAAATCAATGAAATATTTTTAGGTGTAAATAGCCAGCTGTCCTTTTAAGGCCAGAATCTGTTAATAAGTTCTAACATACTCTGATTTAGAGGGCTTTTTAAGTTGTTCTCTTTGATTTGCTATCTTTTTAGTTTTCCATGAAATTTGTTTTATGATTTGGTATCATTTTTATGTAGCTGTAACCCAAAAAATAACTTATGATTTTTCATTTGTTTTAAAGGAATATTGCGGGCCTTGCAGCCAGTGTTGGTGTCCCGTGTAGATCCAGATTCTCGAAAAAACACAATAAATGAAATAATAAGGCGGGCCACATCAGGAGGGGAATGGCCCCAGGTAAAACACAGTAGATGTTTATTTAAATATGTTGAGAATTTATTTTTTGTATATATTCATTTGGATCCACAGATAACAATATCAGGGGACACCTTATGCTAGTTGTCTTTAGCATAATAAAAGCAGAATAAATGAGTAAGGATTAAGAAGTCATCTTCTGCATGAGATACTCCTAGAATTAAATGTATCATTTTTTTTCACTTTCCAAACTCTTTGAACTTTGTGTTCATAAAAAGTAATTCTCTACCTCTGAATTTATTTATCATTTTAAAGATAAGGTACTAAAGCTCAGTTATACTAAAAAATATGGTGAGTAGGTGTATTTTGAAAGTGATTAGTATCCTAAGATTATCTGAAGTATATTTAGATAGTGCTTTTCAGTTCAGGGGGCATATCAGAATCACCTGTAGAACTTTTCTACATTTTACTATCCCATCTCCTCCTTCCCCCGGAATGCTTTTTTTAAAAGTTTGTTTATTTTTGGCTGTGTCTGGTCTTAGTTACCCTGCAGCAGCTTGTGGGATCTTAGTTCCCTGCCCAGGAATTGAACCCTCCTCCCCAACATTGGAAGACAGATTATTAACTACCGGGCCATCAAGGAAGTCCCTGGAATGCTTTTTGAAGGTGTGGAAAGAGCAACATTTATTGCATAAATAGAGTCTCATGGGGGATTCTGATAAGTAGCCCCCTGCCTTTGCCCAGGTGAAAACAACTGATCTCTAGCAGAACTCATGGTCCTGAGGTGATCTGGCTACTCGTGGTAATACTTAGATATTAAAGTACCATGAGGCATATGATCAACCAGGAGGTTTTAGAAACCAAGGCATGTGAAGAATGATTTAAAGAGTGACTGGGAAGAAATGACATTTGGAATAAGGGTTTGATTTTGCTCTTTGGCTCCAAGGAATTTATCTAGGACTGGTGGATGAAAGTTAACAAGATTTCAGTTCACTTTGCTCATTTCAAGGAACTTCCTGTCCAGAAGTAGAATGGTCTGATTTGGAACCTCTTTCTGGAATGTTCAGGCATTGGCTAGGCGACCACTTGAGGGGGATATTGTAAAAAGAATTCAAGTATTAGAGATGCTATATGATGTTTAATGCCCCTTCTAGTTCTTGAGAGTTTATGATTCACTCTGTATTAATTTATTCTTCATGGTATAGCTATAGCATATCCACTGCATGAATTATATTTGCTCTTCTATTCAATTGGAATAGGAAACCTGTTTGTTTGAAGTTGGAGAATGGAATCACACCTATTCACAATTTTTATTTTACAAATAACTTGTTATTATGGCAGTTTAGCTTACTAATTACTTTAATTATTATAAAATACCCATTACTAAATGTTGTAAACGCAGGGCTTTTGTTTATGTGCTTAGCAATTTACTCATTGCTAAATTCCAAAAGCTTCAGAAAAATCAACCTGCTGTTTTATTCAGTTAATGGGGAAACTGTAGTGCATAGTTTTTGTGTGGAAATCATAATATATTAAAAGCTAAAAGCACCTCCTCAGAAAAGAATATTAAATTGTATTCCGTATGTCAACAAATTCAAGTAAGCATAAAGCATATTGTTGGTGTTCCTCCTTTTTTCTCAGTACAGTCTGAAACTGTGTGTTGTAAGAGGGAATATCATTTAATGGGAAAATTGAAACAGAAGTAGCAAATGATTTAGTTAAAGGTGTATACCAGTAGAAGAAAGAATTTAATATTTGCGTGAAATGAATGCAACTTTGATCATGATTCAGGGTCTACAGCTTCTTTTAAGCCTTTTCAGATCATTATTAGCATCATCATTAAGAAACATTTACTGTGTATATTCTCTCTTCAAAACTTTAATTCATTTTCAGGTTATCTTAATGGTCAGACTATACTTGTTTTAGAGCAAAACTGAACAATCTGATTCTAGGTTTCAATGGAATCAAGTGCTAGCCTTTTATTTTTTTATTTTTGCTTTATAAAAATTGGCAACTCTGAAGTCATAAGAAAACAAGCAAAGAAGTAATCTGTTAATTAGACTGAAATATTAAATCTATTCCTTTTCTCCCAAGATACTAGTTTTCCCAGAAGGTACTTGTACTAATCGGTCCTGTTTGATTACTTTTAAACCAGGTGAGATCAATTAAATAATGTATTGTGACAAAATAATATGGATGATTTCTCAAATGATCTAATAATAAATATACAAAATAACTCATTAGTTTGCTTGGAGCGTTTCTTATTTTCTGATAGAATGTTTTTAATAATGTGAATCTACAACTCTTTTACTTTCTCTTCTGGTATCATGGCACCTTCTGCTTTGAAATGTCATGTGTGTGTGTGTTTGAGCAGAAACCACTAGCAGATTTTTCTTTTCCTCTAAGAACAACCCCCACAGACACTTGGGGTCCATGTCATCAAGTTAGAAACCTATTTCAGTTATCATTATAATGCTTTCAATTCCTTCTGAGGTTCATGCCTTTTTAAAATATTATGAAGTTGTGAATTTTATCGCCATTTATAATTTCATATGTCATTTCACAGTAATTACTAATATTTTTAAATGTTTTTGTACTGACTGCTAGAATGCTCAGAACCAGAGTCAGAACTCACTCTAGCAAGTGTGGTAGTTAGTGGTTCAGCATTTAGTTTCATATAGATTTTCTCTTTTCCTCTTAAAAAAAAATCTTGTTGAATAATAGGTACTTGGAAAATGAAAACAAATGGAGATAAAAATAATATTTTAAGTGACTTAGGCATAACATTTAATATTTTGCTTACATATTTCTAAATTTAAAAATCTCTCATTTTGGCTAACATTAGGAATTTACCAACATTCAGCCAATAGTTTGTGTACTCTTAAAACATTTAGTCTATTTACATCATTTATTATTAATTTTTTAATTCACTGTAACACTTGTATTCATATAAAGAGCATGTTATAAAATTTCACTATGTGGTTATAGGAGCCTTCATTCCAGGAGTTCCAGTGCAGCCAATTCTCCTCAGATACCCAAACAAGCTGGTAAGCATCATATTTTACTATGAGAAGAACCTCACTATTCCAAATAGCACAGAATCTCTAGGACCCCTTTTGTTTGAATAAACTGATGAATAGATAAATGGTGGGAACAAATGGGCAAATCTCATTCTCCTTGCCACATTTAGTTTTTAAAAATTTGCACGATTGGGGATTTCCCTGGTGGTCCAGGGGTTAGGACATCACCTTCTGGTGTTGGGGTGAAGGTTGGATCCCTGGTTGAGGAGCTAAGATCCCACATGCCTCATGGCCAAAAAACCAGAACATAAATAACAGAAGTAATATTGTGACAAATTCAATCAAGTTTTCTTTTTAAAAGTCTGAAGCCTGGTTTACAACCTTAAAAAAAAGATACTTTCTTAAAAAAGCTTGCAAGATAGGCACATATTGGTTGATACCAATTTTTGATACTGCTTTTGCTATTACTAAGCTACAGGAAGATATTTCCTTATCTTCTGCCCTGTTGTCCCTGGGATGGTATGAGTAAGTCTCATCTCCCGGGTCTCTAAGATTGGATTTGAAAAAGCTCTCCCAAAAGTTGTGATTTTTTTCATTAAGCTTGAAAGGAAAAACTTCTCCTGATTCAATGGTCATTACTGGTGGAGAAGGATTGAAGTAGCAAGATAAATTTGGAAGAGGCTTGTTATTCAATGACACTCAGTACTTAGTAGCTGTGACACTTGGCAAGTAGCTTAAATAAGAAAATAGCTGCAAAGAACTTCATATTCTACAGAAAGTCCAAGTGGGCTCAGGAAATAGTCTTTGCTCCACCAAGATGCATTGTTGTCTTCTGGATATTGGTTGTGTCATCATTTTCCTAAAGAAAGTCATTTTTTGGCAGGGAGAGGGATATTTTGTTTCTGAGAGGAACTTTCTTTACTACATAATTTACATAAAAGGGCAGGATGTAATTATTCATGATCTATGTTATTTAAGATCGAGTTCTTGATCAACTTCCTATCAGTGGTTGATTTCTCAGCTTTGCACACTTTTAGTTAAAAAATTAAAATTTATCAAATTTTTACTCAATATACTTCTGCGTATGGATTTGCATTTGTCAATTATCCAAATTCTTTCACTCTGTACTATTTCACTACTATAGTCTCTTCTCCCATATAAGCTTCTTTTTGAGAACTGACATATCCTGGTTTTTGTGAGCCAATTAATTATCCAGATATGTGTATATTAGGAAAATAGTTAAGCATACACAATAGTTTTCTTTTTTTTAAATTTAGAGCAGCTTGATTCCATAAAAAGATACGTGTTTACATATGGATGACAGACAGATCTTTGCCATGTAGGTATATAATCCAAGAATTGATAGATCACTAATGTTTAGTGCTTGTTTTACTTTTTAATATATTGCTTTTAATTCAAAAAGGAAGTATATGAATACCAATATCAAAATAAAATTTCTGGTTTTGATATTTTTTCTGTAATAGTTTAAATGCTATTGTTATTCTAGGATACTGTGACTTGGACGTGGCAAGGATATACATTGTAAGTTGCTTATATTATTATTCATTTATATAAATTTTATTCAAGTGAAGAAAGAGAAAGAATTTGTTCTTTTTTTTAAAGCCTTGTTTTTATAGAAGTAGAAATTTCTCATCAGAGCCTTAAATAACTGATAAGTTTCTGTAGAGAGCATAACTATCTTGCCCATTAAACCCCAGTGTCTCCCATGTGCAGAATTCTAGTTGTTTGTCAGTTCTAATGCGTCTCAAGTGTTTACCAATTCTTAAGAAACATTCCAGTGATCTCATTTGCATCCTCCTTAGCTTAAATTTTATAGTTTCATTCTCATTGCAAATTTAATGTTATCTGGTGTCTCCATCTTTTTTTCACTTCATTGGTTTAAACAGTCCAGAGCAGTTTAGTCATGTGGCCTGAAATAGTTGTGATGTGACTGATTTGAGTTGAGGAAATAGCTAAGCAAGTTTTCACTTCCACTCTTGGGTTTTGAGAGGCTGGGAAATCAGCAGTTTCTATAAACAGTTAAGACAAGAGAGGAATACTGTTTCACTGTTAAGCAAGCTGAAGTGAAATAGACCTTTTTAAAAGAGCAGAGCACATATAATCTTACTTTCTCTCAAGAAGTTCTTTTGTTTAGTTCCCCTCCCTATTCAGGTGCCTCCTTTGGTCCTTTTACCTGTGCAGGGTAAAAGCACATTGACATCCCTCAGTGTTCACCTCAAGGAAACTGGCTGGCTTTGGGCTGCAGAAGAGAAAATTATAAAATGATAAACCTCCCCCCCACCAAAAAAAAAGACAACCTGTTTTTATTTTGGGTTTGAAGGCTTTCCCAGAACTTATGCTGTAATGCCTTTTGATATTGTTACACACAGAGCTCAAATTATTGATGAATAGGTGACCATCACTTAGAAATATTTAAAAGAAATCATACTTTGCCTTCAAATACATTGTAGACAATCCAAACAACTTATGAAGATTAGATTGTTTTCACCACACTACAAACTTATTTTCTCCATTTTTTGTGCATATAAATTGCTTTGAAATAATACATTTAAATCAGAATAGATGGGCTGATTACATGTGTTAATAAATACTGATACTTGTGAGACATTTATATTCCTGTTATGCTTCAGTCCTTGGTAGTCAAAGTTAAGTAAATAACACTAAAAATAGGGCACATAAACTGTAAAGGATATCTATTTATTCCCTTGGCTAGAATACCGTTCCTGTCATTACTAATTTCGAATTCCTGGTTTTCAGAAACAAACAGTCTGAGAACATTTTAGAAAAAAAATACCTGAAAATTGAGGGATAACAAATTTATATTTCCTGAAGTATGTCATCCTCAGGGCCTTTACAAGTTAAGTCCTCTTAGAGATAGTGACTTTGGGTTCATTGTGACTTTTTCTGGTTTTGCAGCTGGACTAGTAGACATGAAAGTCAAATAGGAGATTGGGGGTAAATAGAGTGGTTGAGTATTTCATCTAGGCTTCTAACCTGAGAAGTATGTGACAGGAGGAAAAATAGGAGAGAGAATACAGCTAAGAAAGAGAGGAAAAAAATATTTTCAGAGTTAAAGATATCTTAGGATTTGTAAACAAACACAAGATCTTCTAAAGAAACAATTTTTTTTTTAATCTTAGGTCACATTGCACTCATGTGTGATAACTTCCCTTTTTTACCTTATCTTATTATCTCCATCATGTTGTATTTAGCACTGTGTCTGTTATGTCCAAATTAGTTTCCCCAATTTTCCTGGAGAATTCCATAAGAAATGCTGTTTGGTTTGTCTGTAGTGTGGACAAGTGGAGTTTAAAGAGCTGTTGTGTGTGGTTTCATTTTTTTTAATTAGTGTTCAAAATTTGCAAATCAATATTCAAATAATTGAATTCCAAAGCTCTCTTTTAATCATTAATTGCTCTTTTAATCATTAAAGAACAATTTCCTTAATGAGAGACAATGTGGATTGGCTTTTATTTTTATGGGCCCACATTTTTTTTTTAACTATTAAAAAAAATTTAGTAACATAATATTCTACTCAGGAGTTTTTCTATAGACAAATTACTATATCTTAAAATGTGACTATGAGTAGTTTTCTCTAGGCCTAGGAGTCATAGTGGTCAAGGAGACTTCAAATTTGGGGTTCACTATGCTGAGCTGTGGCTCTGACCCACAGATACATATTTGGTATTATGTTTGGCAATTTAACTTTTAAATATCGAGAATAGTTCTCTATCCTCCAATTTAAAAAAATATCCTATGATTAACCATGGGGGCTTCCCAGGTGGCACGGTGGTGAAGAATTTGCCTGCCAGTGTAGGAGATGCAAGATGCAGGTTTAATTCCTGGATCAGGAATGTCCCCTGGAGAAGGAAATGGCAATCCACTCCAGTATTTTTGGGAAATCCCAAGACAGAGGAGTCTGTTGGGCTACAATCCGTGGGGTTACAAAGAGTCAGACATGACAGAGCAACTGAGCACATGATGGAAAAGAATATTAAAAAGAATGTATAATAAAAAATTAAAAGTATTTTTAAAAGAATAGTTCTCTAATCCCCAAAAGTGGCATAGCAGCAGAGTGGCATTTATTAATACAGAATATGCACAGTGACAAGGGTTCCTTGTTTGTCAAGAAAGAATTGTTGAACAATATTAGATAATACTCGTGTTACCACATAAAAATGGCCTTCTCTCTTTTCTCCTCAGCATTCAACTTTGTGTGCTTACTTGGTGCCAGCCCTTCACTAGGGTGGAAGTTGAGGTAAGTGGTTCAAAATGTAGCCTTGAAACTTGTGGTGTGGCCTTCCTTATCATAGTGAATTTTCAGTCTGGAGAGATCAGATGTAGAAAGATTGGAAATTAAGTTTGCCACCTTGAAAATAAGCCCTTTTCTTTTGCAAATTTTGTATCTAAACCCAAGCTGTCAGAGCTAGCCCTTAAACTTGGTTAGGAAGCACAACTTCCTAGCTTCTGGGAATTTCCAACATGTCACCACGCTGGTTGGCCATGTTTGCATCACTCACTTCTATCTTTTTATTTCTTTTAATGCTGTTAAATAGATTTAAGGGACTATATCTGATAGACAGAGTGCCTGATGAACTGTGGACGGAGGTTCGTGACATTGTACAGGAGGCAGAGATCAAGACCACACCCAAGAAAAATAAATGCAAAAAGCAAAATGGCTGTCTGAGGAAGCCTTACAAATAGCTGTGAAAAGAAGAGAAGCAAAAAGCAAAGGAGAAAAGGAAAGATATACCCATTTGAATGAAGTGTTCCAAAGAATAGCAAGGAGAGAAAAGAAAGTCTTCCTCAGTGATCAATGCAAAGAAATAGAGGAAACTAATAGAATGGAAAGACTCGAGTTCTCTTCAAGAAAATTAGACATACCAAGGGAATATTTCATGCAAAGATGGGCTCAATAAGGACAGAAATGGTAGAGACCTAACAGAAGCAAAAGATATTAAGAAGAGGTGGCAAGAATACACAGAACTGTACAAAAAAGGTCCTTTATGACTCAGATAATAACAATTGTGTGATCACTCATCTACAGCCAGATATCCTGGAATGAGAAGTCAAGTGGGCCTTAGAAGCATCACTACGAACAAAGCTAGTGGAGGTGATGGAATTCCAGTTGAGCTATTTCAGATCCTAAAAGATGATGCTGTCAAAGTGCTACATTCAATATGCCAGCAAATTTGGAAAACTCAGCAGTGGCCACAGGACTGGAAAAGGTCAATTTTCTTTCCAATCCCAAAGAAAGGCAATGCCAAAGAATACTCAAACTACTGCACAATTTCACTCATCTCACATGCCAGCAAATTAATGCTCAAAATTCTCCAAGCCAGGCTTCAGCAATACATGAACCATGAACTTCTAGGCGTTCAAGCTGGTTTTCGAAAAGGCAGAGGAACCAGAGGTCAAATTGCTAACATCTGCTGGATCATCAAAAAAGCAAGAGAGTTCCAGAAAAACATCCATTTCTGCTTTATTGACTATGCCAAAGCCTTTGACTGTGTGGATCACAATAAACTGTGGAAAATTCTGAAGGAGATGGGAATACCAGACCATCTGATCTGTCTCTTGAGAAACCTGTATGCAGGTCAGGAAGCAACAGTTAGAACTGGACATGGAACGGCAGATTGGTTCCATATTGGGAAAGGAGTATGTCAAGGCTGTATATTGTCACCCTGCTTATTTAACTTATATGCAGAGTACATAATGAGAAACACTGAGCTGGATGAAGCACAAGCTGGAATCAAGATTGTGGGGAGAAATATCAATAACCTCAGCTATGCAGATGACACACCACCCTTATGGCAGAAAGTGAAGAAGAACTAAAGATCCTCTTGATGAAGATGAAAAGGAGAGTGAAAAAGTTGGCTTAAAGCTCAACATTCAGAAAACTAAGGTCATGGCATCCAGTCCCATCACTTCATGGCAGATAGATGGGGAAACAGTGGAAACAGTGTCAGACTTTATTTTTGGGGGCTCCAAAATCACTGCAGATGGTGATTGCACCATGAAATTAAAAGACGCTTACTCCTTGGAAGGAAAGTTATGACCAACCTAGACAGCATATTAAAAAGCAGGGATATCACTTTGTCAACAAAGATCTGTCTAGTCAAGGCTATGGTTTTTCCAGTAGTCATATATGGATGTGAGAGCTGGACTATAAAGCTGAGTGCTGAAGAATTGATGCTTTTGAACTGTGGTGTTGGAGAAGACTCTTGAGAGTCCCTTGGACTTCAAGGAGATCCAACCAGTCCATCCTAAAGGAGATCAGTCCTGGGTGTTCATTGGAAGGACTGATGTTGAAGCTGAAACTCCAATACTTTGGCCACCTGATGCGAAGAGCTGACTCATTTGAAAGAACCCTGGTGCTTGGAAAGATTGAGGGCAGGAGAAGAAGGGGATGACAGAGGACGAGATGGTTAGATGGCATCACCGACTCAATGGACATGAGTTTGAGCAAACTCAGGGAGTTGGTGATGGACAGGGAGGCCTGGTGTGCTGCAGTTTATGGGGTCACAAAGAGTCAGACACGACTGAGTGACTGAACTGAACTGTATGCTTACCTCTGCCAAGTTTCATGATAAGCCTTCACATCCTGACCAAAGGAGCTATAGTAGCTGGTGGAATCCCCCAGCTTCTTGAAGAATTTTGTTTTGTGAAATCTGAGAGATTGTCAGAGAGGCACAGAGTCAGAAACTCTCATTTTTAGAATCAGTCTGTACATGGAAAACCTGAAGAAATCGTGTTATATGCGCCGTTAGGGCAGAAGAGCCATAAAGGCAGCTAGTGTCGTCATTCACAGGACACTTTTTCACGTTCAGTTACAGTGGCAGGGGGGGAGTGGAGGAGTAATTAGAATGTTCTGAAAATTCTGACCAGATTTTTAAGACTTTGAAGATTGATTCCAAGAACTCTGCTTAGTTTCTAGGGATGACATGGAATAATAGGCCTTTGAGTTCCGAATCTTGTTGGCTTTGGTGATACCCTTAGGTAGCCTCTGAAAAGAGAGGATCAGAATAGTGGTTCTCCAGATTTTTGCCTGGATTTTCCAATTGCATCCACATCTTTTGTAATGAAAACCTTAAGTTTGTGTGTGTAATTCAGAGCCCTGAGTGGGGGCCAGTGCTCTAAGTGACAGGACTGTGGAATTTAAGTTATAAGAATCCTATTTTACCTTGTTGGATAGCTTGGTCATTCAGCCATTTAGATGTCAATAGTGCCAAATGTTGTGGGATCTCAAATTATGTCAGAGTGAGTTTGACTACAATGAAATTTTTCCTAAGACTTGCAGGTTGCTTGCCTGCCATAAAAATACTTGTTTGTTAATTACATGTCACACTTCCCCACTTTTATAACCAGCTCAGTATCACTCCATATGACCAAAAAACACTAGATCTTGGAATATACTTAGATGTTTCTAGAGAAACAGGTTCAATTCCTGCTGCTGCTGCTGTCGCTTCAGTCGTGTCCGACTCTGTGCAACCCCATAGACGGCAGCCCACCAGGCTCCCCCATCCCTGGGATTCTCCAGGCAAGAACACTGGAGTGGGTTGCCATTGCCTTCTCCATCAATTCTTGAGTCTATGAAATAAGCTGACAACAGGCAGATTAACAGTAGAAAAGATATATACAAATTTATTAATCTGTATCCTAATAAGTTTAGAAAGTATGAGGAGAAGCAAAATGAATCATTTCTTTTTCTGAGACTTCTCAGTGCCTTTGAAATGTTTGACCTTTGAACCCCTTTTCTCTCTGGGAACCTCCTAGAACCAGTGTTCCATAGAATAGCATTTTGGGAAACCTTGTTGGGAAGAAATATCTTGTTACTTCTGAGTACTCTGAGTGCTGCTCTTCCTTCTTGAATAGCTGCTCAGATAGCTAGCCCTGTTTTCTTTATCTAAAAAGAGAAAGAAAACCCAAGCATAAGACAGCCATACTATCTTCTCTGCAAATTCAGAGATACTGTTTTTGTATATGTGTGTGAGAAGTTGCTCAGTCATGTCTGGCTCTTTGCGATCCCATGGATTGTAGCCTGCCAGGTTCCTCTGTCCATGAGATTTTCCAGGCAAGAATACTGGAGTGGGTTGCCATTTCCTTTTCCAGGGGATCTTCCCGACCCAGGGATCAAACCCAGGTCTCCTGCATTGCAGACAGATTCTTTACCACTGAGTCACCTGGGAGGCTCGTTTATATACATATATATGTTGTTCCTTCCTCTTAAGTTACTCCTCTTTAGCTAAGATCTGGCAGTGTATGTGGAAATGCACGCAGAACTGTTCTTTTTTTTTTTTTTGGTCTAGCACACATGTCAGTGGTCAAATTCTGTTACAACAGAGGTATGCAAATTCCTCATGCTTTTGCCCTGACCATTGTTACCACATTTCCTTTCTGTATCGTGGCTTGCTTGCTTGCTTGCTTTTCAGTTACAGTATTTGCATCCCCCTACCAGTTCTTAGACCATTCAGATAATATTTTCTACAAAGCAAAGAAAATATCCTTTGTTTGATAACTTCACACTCAAAATAGCTTTCAACGAGTTGAAAACAGCTGAATAGGCAGGGATTTGAGGTGTAAGAATTGAAGATGGAAATTTGTAGTGTTCAAATTGGGTATTCTTGTTTTTGTTGTTGTTTAGTCTCTCAGTCGTGTCCATCTCTTCTGTGACCCCATGGACTGTAGCCCACCAGGTTCCACTGTCCATGGGTTTTCCCAAGCAAGAATATTGGAGTGAATTGTCATTTCCTTCTCCAGGGAGTCTTCCAACTCAGGGATCAAACCTGCGTCTCCTTCACTGGCAGATGGATTCTTTACCACTGTGTACCTAGGAAGCCCGAATTCTTACTTTAATTGTAATTTGAAGTTTATGGATCTACCTTTCACCCAGGGGACTCCTAGCTACTTTATGACCTTTGAATATGTTAATTCCTCAATTTCCAAATATGTAATTTGAAAATGTACCCCAGAGGCCCGTCAGACACTAAGTATATGTGCACCACGGCTCAGGACTCTCACAAGGGGCTTCTCTGGTGGTCCAATGGTTGTGACTCTATTTCTGCTTTGCAAACTTTGCAAATAAGTTTACCTGTACCATTTTTATAGATCCCAAATGTAAATGATAGTATTTGATGTTTGTTTTTCTCTTTCTGACTTACTTCACTCTGTATGACAAGCTCTAGGTCTATCTACGTCTCTGCAAATGGCACTATTTCAAAGAACTGCACATTTCTTAAGAGTCATCTGTTAAAATCCTTTTCTGTTACTTAGAGGAGAAAAAGATTGATTGTGGTATCATTGCTAATCAATCTTCCTTGCGTCATCATTTATTTAATAGAAAGGAATGTGCTCCATGTGGTCAGTAAACAACAAATAAACCAGCTTTACTTGTTCAGAGTGTTCATGCAAAAGAATGGCTCTAGATAACAGAGAGCCTTAAACAATGCATGGGGGAATTGGGGCTTAATCTTGTGTGGAGTCTAAAGCCCTCAAGGAGGTACTTTTGGGACCAAAAGTACAAAGGATGCTAGTTTGCGAAGCAGTCCAGTTAGACTCTGACCTCCTCCTCATCTGGGTCAGAATGGTACTGAGTAAATAGGGTGAGGGAGGAGGGAAGATTGCAGTGAGGAGAGGGAGCTGTTGAGCCTATCTCAGGTGCAATGGGAAACTGATTTGAAGTTTACATGGGTTGCTGTAGGGAAGGAGAGATTTCCCTCTACCCATCCAGGTTCGATTCCTGGGTCTATGAAATAAACTGACAACAGACTGATTAACAGCAGAAAAGATATATACAGATTTATTAATTTTTCATATGGTATACACAGGGAATAGAAAGTGAATATCCCCAGAAAAGTGAGATTTGAAAGCTTATATACCATATTATTAATAATAAAAGCAGGGGAGGGAGGGCATAGGCCACCTAGGGGAGAATAAATGATTTTTAAGAAAAAACAGTAGGCTCTTAGAAGAGATGGGAGATGTGATGGTGTGTGATAAAGTCTGGGTGTGATGTTGATCTCTGGTCTCCTCCCTTCTGATGAGAATCAGTCTTGCTTGTATGATGAAACTCCCTAGGAGGAGATTCAGGACAATTGAGTTCTTTTTGGAAGATCTGTCATACGCAGATAAGGGGAGTTCAGAGAAAGCCTTTCCCTCCATTGATGTTTTTAAGTGTCTTCAGCTTAAAATAATCAATATATCTAAGTGGCATGTCCTGAACTCCTTCACTTTCTTTTTTCTAAAGTTGAAAATGAAGTAGCATTGAAATGAAAGTGGAATTGCAACCAGAGACACAAGGACCATGTTTGAAACAAGAAATAGGATGGCAGCAGGTCAAAGAAGGGTATAAGAGGACTTCCAAGCAGCAGTGAGGTTTGATTTAAGTAACTTGATCTTTGCCTATCACATTGACAATAAAAAAAAATAGACTCGGTGTTAATTAAGATCACATATTTTGGCCCACCTGCACAAACTAGAAGGATAAAAGATCTTCAATAGAAGAAACAAAAAAAAATTTTTTTTTGTCTCATTGAGGCATGAGGAATCTTAGTTCCCTGACCAGGGCTCAAACCCATGTCCCCGTAGTGGAAGTGTGGCGTCCTAACCACTGGACTGCCAGGGAATTCCCAAAAATTTACTTTCATATTTTGAGCCAGCACAGTCACCTTGAGAAATTACATAATTTTTCAAGCAGCTCCAAGGGCTTGAACATGAATTTGTAGTAGCCTCAGCCAATGAAGTTTTGTACCTTTGCTGAGCATCTCTCAGTTAGCATCACTCTCTAACAGGAGTGGGAAGGCAGGATCAGGAGAGGTGACTGAGCATGTGATTAGCACCCTGCATGTGGCAGAAGTGGCAGATTTAGGTGACAGAAAGGTCATATAGAAGTGTCTGACTCCCAAAGTCCAGTGTAGACAGGCAGACAGATGTTGCCAGGACGGGGTGGATAGAGAGGGATAAATAGGTGCTGAGAGAGACCATCAGGTTCTTAGAGTTTCCACATGTCTAGGTTAAGGGAGGAGCAAACACTGATAGATAATGAGAAAGTCTCGTGGAAAACCTTGTCAGAGGAGGAGAACAGGATGGCCAAGGGGGAGTTGAGAAGAGTATCTATGGCCAGGTGAAGGGGCTGTGAAATCGAGATAGGCCATCATTGTGGATACTGAGGATAGCAAGAGAAGATAAAGGTAGAAATTTTGTGGTGGAAAACTTGTGGTCGTGGGGTCACTGGGGGTATTTAGGTGTGTATTAGAGTTCAGTAATAGATAATGGCAATTATGTATCTTCCTTCCAAATAAAAGATATGTTAATGCAGTGAAACTTGAATGACTTTGTACAAATTGGAAATGTGATATAGAGGACAAAGTCTTCTCCGAGGAGAAGTGACTTATTAGAATTTCCACTGAATGGCTTCTCAGAAGGGTTGGGGGCCTCCAAGACCTATGAGTGTCAAATTCAGACTGTTAATTATTTTGAACTCTCAGTGGAATTTGTTTTTGTGGAAAATACTCCCTCTACTAAAAGCAACCAAACTCATAGTTCATCGTGTTGTGTTCGGTTAACAGTGTAACAGCAATTTATTTTTTTAGGGTTTTCAATATGTGCTTTTATGACCCACCAATCAAGTGTATTATAAATGATCATTTGGCTTTTTAAAAATGAATAGTTATTTGACAATTTAAAACTTTACTTGATCATATTGTTAGTTTTTCTGTGAACACCTCTTTTAACATAGTTTTCTCCCTTGGATTTCATTCTAAGCAACTGTAAGAGATTTTAACTTGAACAGGATGGAGGGAACTTCTGGAAATATTTATTTGCAGACTGTTGTTCTGGATATATAAGTGATGTGGGGACCTCTGGTGGCTTAGTTTATTTTTCCAGCTTAAAGAACGACTTGGGTACTAAGTGAAAAGCTAGACTTAGAAGTCCAGTTGAAAAGGACGGAATCTAGTCAACTTTTTTCCTTTGACAGTAGAGGTAATTGAGGCCCATAAAGGCTAAGTGACTATTCCAGGATCTCGCATAGCAGAGCCAAGGCGTCAATCCAGGCCCATGCTCTCTCCCCACTGTGACACTGTCCTCTTGGAGAGGATGTTAAAAAAAAAAAAACAGAAATGTGAGAAGTAAAATGACATTGTCCTATGATTTCTGTCCATTTTATCCTAAAAATGTCCCTTGGGTCCCTTCTGGCCTCCACATCCTCCCTCCCTTGCTTATGTTATTACCATCACGCACAGGTTGACTGCAGTTGTCTCCAAGGCTCCTCCCTGCTCTAAGCCTCTTCCCCTTTGGTTATCCACTCCCTGCCACCAAAGTTACTGCTCAAAAATTTGCACCTGGTCATTTGACCCCTTTGTTTAAACTTCATCTTCTGAGTCACCATTGCCACTAGGCTTGTTAAATATGATTAACAGGCTTGAAAACAGATCTATGTGAGTCCGAAAGTGGTGTTACTTATACAAATCTTTACTTTTCTTTCAAGCTGTGACCTGGTCATTTGTGTGTGGCTTTAGCTATGTTGTTTAACCTCTCAGAGCCCTATTCTTTACCTAGCAAAGGGAAATGGGTAGAATTTGCCTCATGAAATTGTTGAAAGGGTTCATCATATAAAACCCTTTATATAGGAGTGGATAAAGAAGATGTGGTACATACATACAATGGAATATTACTCAGCCATATGAGGGAACGAATTGAGTCACTTGTAGAAATGTGGATGGACCTAGAGACTGTCATACAGAGTGAAATAAGTCAGAAAGAGAAAAACAAATATCATATATTACTGCATATGTGTGGAATCTAGAAAAATGGTAGAGATGATCTTATTTGCAAAACAGAAATAGAGACACAGACACAAAACAAGCGTATGGGTTGGGGGAACGGAAATAGGATGAGATGAATTAGGAGACTGGGATTGAGCTATATACACTATTGGTACTGTTATTAAAATAGGTGAGAACCTGCTGTATAGCACAGGGAACTCTACTCAGTGCTCTGTGGTGACCTCAACGGGAAGGGAATCCAAAAAAGAGGAGATATTTGTATACCTATAACTGATCTGCTAAGCAACTACACTCCAATACAAGTTAATTAAAAAAAAACCCTTATATAAACTACCCAGCACACAGTAGGTGCTTGAAGGATGGTAACTCTTATTGGTGGACTTAGCTCACTGTATGATACATTTCTGTCCCACTCCATGAAGACGTAACTCTTATTGGTGGACTTAGCTCACTGTATCATACATTTCTCTCCCACTCCATGAAGACTTCCTTGAGTGCAGAACTTTTGTGTCATGTTCTCAAGGCTTCGTGCGGTCCCTGAAAGGTACCAGGTGCCTAAGCAGTATTTTTTAAGTGGAAATGAGCCATGAAATCTCGAGTAATTCATTTAATCTTTGTGAACCCCAATTCCTTGTTACTAGACTTGAAAGGATTAGTGAAATAAAATGATAAATATTAAACACCTAGCATGGTACCTGGTTCATAACTGATAAACAGTAGCTATTGACAAGATCATGCTTATCCTCAAAAAGTCAAGATCAAGTATTAGCTTTTCTGTAAAACCTCTTTGATTGCTTTTCCCAGCCCCTTGACCAAATTAATCATTTCCTGTCACTCATGCTCATACTCTAGGAGAGCTGCAAAATATGACAGACAGGTCTTGGGCTGAATCCTGGTCATGTGACCTATATAACTTTAAGTAGGTTAATTAAGCTTTTAAGCCCTGTCATTAGGGGTAATGATAGTTAGTGTGTGTTGTGTCAGGCTACCCTATTAAAATATGTATCTTCTTTACAGCAGGAGTTAGGGTCCTGTTCTTCTTACCTGGTACATAATAGATGCTCAAAAAATGTAAAATACAGTACCAAAACCTTGTTAATGTTAGAAAACTATAACTAAAAACAAGGACAGTATCAATGAGGTATCACAGAACATCAACTGAAGAAAAAAAGTAAAATTTAAAATGATAAAGGAAAACATGATGTTAGACAAAAGGTAGAAAGCCCACATAGGATTAAAAACCAAGCAGAAGAAATGATAAAACATAAAGTTTGATCAACTGATAAAGTATGACTGATATAGGAATGGATAGAGAAGATAAACTGCACAAAACAAAGTGCTACTCCTAATAACATTTTCAAACACCAAGGCTGGGTGAGAGAAAAGGCAGCTTTGAGAAGATCTAGTTTCAGCTTTACGGCTTTCAGAATCCCAGACATTGACTCATTTCATCCTCACCACAACCAGGGATGTGGGTGATCATAGCCCTTTTTTTAGAGTAGAGACAGTTCAGAAAACTTAAAGGTCATAATAGTTAACATACAGAGAGAACCAGAGCTTGAATTCACATCTCCTGAGTCCAAGCACAGTGTTCTTTACACTGTGGCTAGAAAGGCAGGGAATTTCATATAATGACACTTTATAAACTAATTTATTTAACATTTAAAGTCCTCAGTCTCTCAGTTGTGTCCGACTCTTTGCAACCCCATGAATTGCAGCATGCCAAGCCTCCCTGTCC
Source organism: Antilocapra americana (assembly GCA_007570785.1). Classification (NCBI taxonomy): domain Eukaryota; kingdom Metazoa; phylum Chordata; class Mammalia; order Artiodactyla; family Antilocapridae; genus Antilocapra; species Antilocapra americana. The sequence goes on along the minus strand of ML663568.1, from coordinate 159,858 downwards.
ATCACCAACTCCCAGAGTCCACCCAAACCCACGTCCATTGAGTCGGTGATGCCATCCAGCCACCTCGTCTTCTGTCGTCCCTTTCTCCTCCTGCCCCCAATCCTTCCCAGCATTAGGGTCTTTTCCAATGAGTCAACTCTTCGCATAAGGTGGCCAAAGTATTGGAGTTTCTGCTTCAACATCAGTCCTTCCAATGAACACCCAGGACTGATCTTTAGAATAGACTGGTTGGATCTCCTTGCAGTCCAAGGGACTCTCAGGAATCTTCTCCAACACCACAGTTCAAAAGCATCAATTCTTTGGAGCTCAGCTTTCTTTACAGTCCAACTCTCACATTAGGTCTCACAATTATAATGGAAAGGTTTATTTGCCTTTCAGTTTATGCCTGTTCAAGTACCAAGTGATGAAGAAAGAAGTGATCCTGTCCTTTTTGCCAGTAGAATCCGGAATTTAATGGCAGAGTAAGTGTCTATATGCGATTGTAATCAGTAAATAGTTTTTAAATTACTGGTAAATGACATTTACTATTGTTTGAAGTTTTTGGTTTTTTTCTTTCTGAGGGCCTCATTCCCTAACTCATTTTGGTAAGGGAAAAAAAATGTGCCCAGGAATGTAGTCAGTAAGACAATCTATAAATATTTTCCCAGATGTAACCCCAAACTATTGGAAACATGCCTCTGCCAGAATGGGAGCAGGAAGGGTACATGATCCAGAAGAAACCAGCCAGCGACTTCCAAAGGATGGATTCCCCTAACCTGGCCTGTCACCATCAGACAAAGGATGGTCTGAGCAGTTCGTGCGGTGATCCACCTTCTATCCTCCCAGCCTCCATGTAGCTGCTGAGGCCGGGTGTTTCAAAGACATCAATGATTACAGCACTAAAAAGGAAAGTGTCTGCACTAGATGCCTAAAAAAGGGGGAAAGTCACCCTCACTAAGAGGATTGGTATAAATTTAGGATTTAGAAACTGAAAAACCTAAGCCAAGGGTTTTCCTGCAGGTAAAAGAGTTTTAACTGATTGCTCTTCTGATTATATAAATTGCCTCTCCTCCTATAGTGAAAGACTGTGTTATATTGAGTTAGTTTTTTCTCGAAAACCCTAATGAACTTTTTGGCCAACCCACTACTGTCCCCACCACCCAGGCAGTCTCAGAGCCCTCCAGGTATGTACACTCTCCCCCAGCACCACCTCCCTCAGTCATGTCCAGCAGTGGGTCTGGAGCTCATAAGCCAGCTGTGTTTATTCTCTTAGTGAAAGTGCAATGAGAACTCTGAATTTAGCTTCATAGCTGAATTTGGCATTATAAACAAGATTATATATATCAGTATGTTTATGTATACTATATATGTTAATATTTCACAGAAAACTATAAATTTATTTTCAAAATAATAAATGTCTAAGTCTTTGGCTGAAAAAGTTTTGTTACTCTATGTCCCAACATGTAGTTGATTTACCTAGTTTCTTGAGCAGCTACAAAATTTGCTTTGATATTGTTTTCTTCCCTCGTCCCTTGTGTTTTCGTACTAGCTTATGTCCAAAAGTTAGGAAGGAAGATAAGTATGAGGAAATGACATAATTTATATGAGATATTTTGACTTCCTGAAATCTCTAAAAACATTTTTTTGTGTGTGCCTAAAAACAGAGGAAGGATTTGTTTAAGCATCCTTTTCCTGGATTTGGAGGCGTGGAGGTAGAAGGGCCTTGGTTAAAGAAAAAGGAATCAGATTTCCCTGGTGGTCCAGTTGTTAGGACACCATGCTTCCAGCATAGATGGTGCAGGTTCGATTCCTGTTTGGGGAACTAAGATCCCATATGCTGCATGGGGTGACCAAAAAAAAAAAAAAAAAAATGAGTAAGAAAGAAAGACCTCAATTAGTTGCACAAGCTTGGACAAGTTCCCTCCAAGGGTCCTTTCCTCAAGTGTAAAAGTGGGAGTTCTAATCCTTGCTTGGCCTTTCTCATGGTTTTGTTTATTATGAGAGTCAAGTAGGAAAGTATTTGTTGAATGCATTTGAAATGGTAAAGAGCCAAGTCAAAGTAAGTCATGGTGGTTGACCACCAATAAATATTTACCAAGCGCTGTGCTAGACCATTTACTTGTGTTATCTAGCATAATCTTCACAGCAGCTCTGATGCAGGTGAGGAACAGAGGCTCTGAGGGTGAAGTGTTTTGTCCAAGACCATGGTGGGTAGTGAGTCTTTGGCATGAATGCTCCATTGCTAAGTCATGTTAGCAATGACTTCTGCGACCCCATGGACTGTAGCCTGCCAGGCTGCTCTGTCCATGGGATTTTTCCAGGCAAGAATACTGGAGTGGGTTGCCATTTCCTTCTTCAGGGGAACTTCCCTACCCAGGGATTGAACCTGGGTCTTCTGCATTAGCAGGCAGGTTCTTTACCACTGAGCCACCAGGGAAGTGAGAGTCTCTTGACTGGGATTCGGATCCATACTTCATGTTACCAAAGCCCAAGTTCTTGACTGTTTTGTTCTGTTCACTGTTATAATTCCTGAAGTGTTTTTTAATTATTCATATTTTTTATACCAAATAGTTATTAATCAAAACAGCTTAGTTGCAGGTAGGAAAAAAATGTTTATTCATATTGCATTCATTGAAAATTTAATGTTCTTAGCCATGATTCAGCAAAATCAAATAACAGCTGATGACATAATTTTATGATTGTCACTGAATAGCTGTGAGAAAAACTTTAGCCAAGAGGGATCTGCAGGAAATATATGTACTGCACAAGTGTTCTTGTCACTCAAGTGTCTTTTCACTTGAGTGAAACAAGTGAATACATATTAACAAGTTCTTGTTAATATGTATTTTTGCCAAATCTGGTTCCCTATTAGTAGATCTCTGAGCAGGAGGGAGGTAGTTGGAGTTGTGCACATCTTTGAGGATGGAGGGTGTATAGGTTTGAAAGAAATGCAGTGTTATTATCAGTTCTGTTTACTATTTTTGAAGATTGCTGGGTAGCAAGAAGACAATCTTCAAACTTAAAAGATGAAAAAATGCAGATAACTCGTGATTTGTGTAAACTATTCACTTATAATATCTAGGTGTTTTTTATGTGTTTAAATGGCATGTCCACAGGCATTCTTGGTTGGTCCTTAAAATAACCCTGTGGTTGCTTTGTGTTTAGTTGCTATGTCATGTCCAATTTTTTGGTGACTCCATCAACTATAGCCTGCCAGGCTCCTCTGTCCATGGAATTCTCCAGACAAGAATACTGGAGCGGGTTGCCATTTCCTTCTCCAGGGTATGTTCTTGATCCAGTGACCAAACCCGTGTCTCCAGCTATCTCCTGCATTGTAGGCAGCTTCTTTACCACTAAGCCACTAGGGAAGCCCACAGTAACCCTGTGGAGGAAGTGACTATTCCTATGCACAGATGAGAACAATGAGACTTAGGTTAAGTGCCAAAAGTTCCACAGCTGGTAAAAGACTCCACAGAGTCTTGAAGTTGAGTTTTCTCATTACTTTCCATGGACTGAAGTCAACTACTATTATCATTGTAGTCAAAACACAAAAATGGCGAGCTGGCAGAAACACACAGACATGAGGAAATTGACTTGGGCCACAGTAAATCTGTGAAGTAAAGAAATATGTGTCTTTGGCAATAACAAGCCAAAGCCACTGGTTCAAAAGGTAGTAAATACTTTTCCATTTACTGTTTGTTAACCAATTCAAGCTTACTGAAACATTATCACCTTTTAAAAAAAGTTGAATTTGTTTGCTCATAGAGCTCTGAAAATTCCAGTAACAGATCACACCTATGAAGACTGCAGATTGATGATTTCAGCCGGCCAGTTGACACTGCCTATGGAAGCTGGGTTGGTGGAATTTACCAAAATCAGCCGGAAATTGAAGTAAGAGTATTTTAAAATCACCACACTTTCCTAAAGGTGTCCAAAAGAGATCTGAAATCCTGTCTGTTTATTTTCTCTGGTTTCATTAATGCCCAGCTCTAGAACCTACATGGTGTTTATTAAGAAAGCCATTTAGTTTATCCAGTTTTGTTTTTTTAAAGAAATGCTACTTCAGAAATATTTGTCAGTAGTGGGAGAACAAGAGATAGTAAACATGAGTCAGCACAAATCGGCCTCTCTACTCAGAAATGGCTCAGAGTAGTTAGTCAGTCCTGCCACCTTCTTACGAGAAGTATGGCATAGGGACTTCCCTGGCTGTCCAGTGGTGAACTTTGCCTTCCAATGCAGGGGTTGGAGTGCACCCCTGGTTGGGGTGTGAAGATCCCACACACCTCACAGCCAAAAAATCAAAAGATAAAACAGAAACAATATTGTAAAAATTCAATGAAAACTTAAAAAATGGTCCATATAAGAAAAAAGAAGGATGACACAATTATATGGTACTGGCATGAGGTGGTCGGAACTCTCATGTGAAATAGGGATTGACTGGTAGAGTAGCAACTCTGACCATCATCACATTTTAAATGCTTCCCTAGATCAACCTTCTCCTGGGCACATAATTTTTTTTAAGGCAAAATACTCATTTGTGATTTTATGATCTAGTTTAAAACTGTTTAGAACATTCCCTTTGCACTTCATGGTATGAAGGCATAGCTTCCACATCCCTCTCTGATTAGAGTTCATTGTTTTCAGCCTCATCAGGGATCTGCAGAATTTATTACTTCAGTAGACCTTGGCATCCTCCCTTGGAGGGAGCTGCAAAACCAGTTACTATATTAAAGTTCACAAATAAAAAAATATTTTGGGAGCTTCTCTGGTGGTCTAGTGATTAAGAATCTGCCTGCCAGTGCAGGGGACACAGGTTCGATCCCTGGTCCAGGAATCCCACATGCCAAAGAGCAACTTAGCCCACGCACAATAACTACTGAGCCTGAGCTCTGGAGCTCATTAGGCACAACTACTGAAGCCCATGTGCCTTAGAGCCCATGCTCTGCAACAAGAGAAGCCACCACAATGAGAAGCCCAGGCACTGCAATGAAGAATAGCATCCCCCCTCACCATAACTAGAGAAAGCCTGAGTATAGCAACAAAGACCCAGTGCAGCCAAAAATAAATAAATAAATAAAAATTTTAAAAAATGTTTTGATAATTGATGTAGGAAATACTATTTATATCTTCTACATAACAATGTTTTGATATTATATTTTTACAATATTCATATAGATTTGAAAAATTTAGATAGTCAATGAACTCAGATGTAGAAGTATGTGTTAAGTCACCTGTTTAATTCTACAGGATGTGATATAAGCCACAGTATATTTTCCAGTGTTTTAAAGTTTTTTATAACTAGCATTGGAGGAAGTGTGCATAGTCTAAAGAATCCCCCATCACAACATTTTTTGAAATGTGAGTCCATTATCAGCTGGAAAAAACCTTGAAAGCAAGAGTTATATCTTTTCTTTAAAACAACTCAGTAAGTATTGTTGACTTACTAAGTAATATTTAGATTAAAATGTGACTCCTTGTTTTCTTCTCATGAATCATTTATTATCCTACCACATTGCTCTTCTTCCCAGTTACTTTTCTTTCTCTCAGATACTTGAGATAATTAGTTATGCTAATACTCTTAAAAATAATTAGAAGTCTGTAATCATGTTCAATATGTGCTTTAGAATATTCATTTTATTCTCCTTTTCAGATATTAACACTTCAAATATTTTCCCATCAGACAGATGAATAAAATAGCACTCACAAAATGTCCATGTGGACTGTGAAGGGCTAATAACATGTCTTCGTAACTCTTTGTTTAGATTGGATTGGGATGGGATTCGAAAGCATTTGGATGAGTATGCCGCTATTGCAAGTTCCTCAAAAGGAGGAAGAATTGGAATTGAAGAATTTGCAGAGTATTTGAAGTTGCCTGTTTCAGATGTCTTGAGACAACTTTTTGCCCTCTTTGACAGGGTAGGTTAAAGTTTAATCTTTAACATTTTTATTTCACAAGTCCCCGCAGAATATAAATCAGTATGGCAGGCTTTGGAAAAACTTGCTAAGTCACTGTTAAAGAACAAGACTGACCCTATAGTTGAATTGCATGATTTTGACTTTTTCCCCTTAATAGTAGCACTAGTAGTAATAATAATAGTAATAGAATAATAATTGTGAATATGTGTATGGCAACAGTTATGAGTGTCAATTTTTTATTTTTATTTTTATTTTATTACTGAAATGTAGTTGCTTTACAAATGTTGTGTTAGTTTGTGGTGAATCAGCTATACTTATACATACATCCCCTCCTTCTTGAGCCTCCTTCCCATCCCACCTCCCCGCAAACAACTATAGTTTCTGTTTCTTTTAAACACCAGGTCAGAAATAAATATTGTCACCATATAACCATATTTGTGTATAGAATTGGAAAGGTTTATATAATTAGCAAAGATTTTAAAATTTATCTCAAAATCATACATTGATGACATTGGTGGCACTATTCTATTCTGAAGGTTTCTGGACTTTGCCCAAAACATCTGAAGACCAAATAGATTTTAGTTTATTTATAACAAAGTTTTTAGTTAAAGCTTGACTGTTTGTCCTTATAATGGGGATTCAGTTCTGCCTATGAATATGTATGTACATGGAGTTAGATAACTGAATTGTCAAAAGTTTCCTTAGGAAAAATGTATTAAGACTTCAAGTTCTCTCTCTTTCAATTTGTTTTTTTTAATATGTAAAGCTTACAGTAAAACTCACTTTATGATTATAGTTTTGTGAGTTCTAACAAATGCATAGAGGCGTGTAACTACCACCACATTCAAGATACACAATAATTGGGGGAAAAATTCCCTGTAGGTATGCTTTTGTAGTCAGGCTCTTCCCTCACTTTTAACTACTGGCAGTCACTCCATCCCTTTAGATTTACCTTTTCCAGATGCCATGCAAATAGAATCATTTAGTATATCCTTTGGGTCTGGCTTCTGTCATTCAGCATAATGCATCTGAGATCCAGCCATATTGTTGCCTGTATCAGTAATTTGTCTTCTTTTATTGATGAGTGGTATTCTATTGTGTGGGTGTACCACACTTGGTGTATCCATTCCCCAACTGAGGAACATTTGGTTTCCAGCTTGGGGCGATTGTGAATATAACTGTTCAAAGTGTGCACATATAGGTTTTTGGGTAAATGTAGATTTTCCTTTCACTTGGTTAAACACTTAGGATTGGGTAAATACTTGGGATTGTGATATTTTCATTTTGCATTCATTCCTGAAAGATATTTTGGTTGTATATACATAGAATTCTGTATAGAGTTCTTCCCTTTCAACAATTTAATAATTTCATCTTTTGCCTTCAGGCTTCCATGATTGCACTGCCTAACTAGCTGTTTTTCAACTGCCTCCCGCTACTGTATTTTATCCAGAGATAGCGCTTGCTTCCCCCTACCCTTCTTCTGTAGGGGAAAGGGAAGACTTTAAAAAAAATTTTTTTTACATTATTATTATTATTTTGGCTGCAAGACAGGTGGGATCTTTAGATTCCCCGACCAGGGGTTGAACCCATGCCCCCTGCATTGGAAGTTTGCAGTCTTAATCACTGGACTGCCAGGGAAATCCCAGAAGTAGTGATTTTTGAATTTCAATGAGAGTCTGTGATTGTAGTGAGAAGGAGAGATAGGCTGCCCTGGGATAATTCCATCCTGGCTGGCACCAGAAGTCCCAGTTCTCTATCTACCACTGGGAAAAGATACTTTGAAAAGAAATTATAGCTTGATGACAGAAACCAGGACAGAGCTGTTTTTTCTTCTTAAACAGAGCTCATTAATGTTCCTAATGACTTATTCTGTGATCTCTTAGATGAACTATTCTTTAACATGAGGAAGATAAGCAGCCTTCTTCTGTATGAATTGTGCAAACCTCTCTTCCGGGCTTGCTGCAGCATACAAATAATCTTTCCTTGTCCACGAAAAGGTCATGTATCACTGCAATGGTACTGCTAAAAAGTGTAATGAAGATGTAAGGAAAAGGAGAGATAAATTACTAGATGTAACAGTGCAAATTGGGAAAAGAAAGGCTCTTTTCACTTGTACCATTGCTTGTGTTTCTGTGAGATTTATATAGTACCTTTCAGTATGGCTCTGGGAACAATAAAAGCAATCTTAAAGTTTTTAGAAATATGAACTTGGTGATAGGAAGGAATATAGCAGAGACATACAAATAAGGACAGGAAGTGTGGACATGGGAAGTGACATGAAACAGGGACCAAGGAAGTTCAGAGCACAGCAGATGTTATGCTCCTCAAGATTTTTAATCAAGATTAAAAATATTCTCTATAGAGGTTGCCCCACCTTTCAGGTGTCATAACAGCAGTAACAGGATTGTGTTGACACCAGTTCTGTCATTTGATGACTAATGATACCTGCCAGTGGCCTCATTGTTTCTATAGCACTGGGATGTATGGGAAGATTTGGGAGTAGGGAAGGGAGTGTAAACCAAGGACTACAATAAGCCCTAGTAAGCCAGAATGACTCACTCTGAGATAGAGAATACAATTGACTCCAAGCAGTTTGGAGACTGGTGAGCCTTTGTGGCCAGTGTGGTCAATCACAATTTTGCATGCACTCCTTCAGTTGGCTCACATACCAATTACTTCTGTGAGTTTTCTTCACCTCTTTGTGTAGTGTGTAGACTTGGCTTTAGATATAGACCATGAGTTGGTCTTTTAAACACATTTGCTCTCCAGCACCCTGGAAGGTAGAGAAAATAATCTGGAGAATTAACAAGGAATGCATTTGATCTTTCTTCCCTTCTTCCTTTCCTTCTTTCCTTTCTTTTCTCTCTGTCTCTCTCTTTCTCTCTTTCCTTTTTTGTTTTTAATATACCTGCATGTCTGAGCCTGTGAAGGTTTGCTTTGTTTTGAGAAGCTGAACTATGCCGTCATTGCCACGCCCTGTGCACATCCCCGCTTCCAGGCTCTCTTTGAGAGATTTAGCTGGGGAATGTCTGTGTGTGTTCCACAGGAAAGGCAAAGAAGTTCAGTAATGTCATAGTTTGTTTCTGTCTGAGTAGTTTATCTTGCTAAACTCAGTGTTTATGAGGGGTGGGGGAGGAAGAAGGGTGGGCAAGAGAGAGGGTGGGGTGTTCCTCTTGTTCTTTCAGTAGCTATAAATTTTTGCAGGGCAGAGGGCACCTCCCATGTGCCTTTCTCAATTTATCCTCCTTTTCCCCTTTTTCCTTTACTTCTCTCAATCTCTCCCCAAGTTTTGTGCAGTTGTGGTTGGTATTTGGGGGAAGTAGAGAGACCTAAGTATCTCCACGTTCTCTTACTCTTTTTTCCCACGTACATTCCTGGCTAGTCTGCAAAAAAACTTAATGGTTTTCATTTCAGTCTGGTTCCTGAAAAAAATAAAAATTCTGTCTATTCAATTCCTTCTGATAGTCTCACACATTCTTTTAGATTGTCAGATATGTGCTGGCAGATAATTTAAAGGTTCAACAGAAATGTGGCATTCATGATCCAAAGCATGGCATGGTTCAGTAGTTTGGGATAATTTCCTTAGAAGTCTCATTTCTTTGACAAAAAAAGGGAAAAGACTCTTTTGCTCTTTAGGTTTCGTTCACCTTCTTTATTTTCCTGAATGTACACTGAACTCTCTAGATCAGAGGGTAATTTGGATTAGTCAAGAGTTCAGATGAATTAGAGTTGAGAGCTGAGACAATAGTTTAAAATAGTGGCTTCTCAACATTTTTTGTATTCATAATTCAGTTTTCAAGACTAAATTTTTTGCCAGCACTCGCGAAGGGATTTAAATGCACTTACTGGGACTAAGAAACAATACTGGCTAAGTCAGAAATGATTATAACACAGTCATTTTTACAGTTATAATAGTGTCCACATAGCATCACTTTATTTCATTCATTCTTCAGTGCTGTTTCCTTGAGCTGAACCTGTGCTGCCCTGCCAGTAGTATTTCATATACCCATGAGACAAAGTCCGTAAATGTTTTAGGCCGCATGTTGTCTCTTTGTTGCTAGTTTGACAATATACCATGTTATCTACCTCTTACTAGGAACAAGTCACATCTTGTCCAGGCTACATCTCATGATACATTCAGTGTAATGCTCCACCTGGCACACATCACTATGTATGTGTGTGCTCAGTCATGTCCAATTCTTTGCAACCGCATGGACTGTAGCCCTCCAGGCTCCACTGTCCTTGGAATTTTTCCAGGCAAGTATTCTGGAGCAGGTTTTCATTTCCTACTCCAGGGGATCTTCCCAACCCCAGGATCGAACCCACATCTCTTGTGTTCACTGGTGGCAAACCTGTATTTCAATGGTTAGCAGACTTTTTCAGCAAAGAGCCAGATAGTAAATGTTTTTGACTCTGTAGGACATTTGGTCCTAAACTTTCAGCAAAACTTGCACAACTGAATAAAATAGTTAATCTATCCCACTTAGAAAGATTTTTCTGTTTATTTCCAGTCACTTAAGCCTCTTAAGTACCCTTTCCCAACTCTCATGGAAATCTGTATAATACAGTACCCTACCTTCTCTAACAGGGAAGGGCAAGCAAGGATGCTTGTTATTGTTGGCTCATGATTTAACACTTGAACTAATGTCAAGAACAGGGCATACAGGAAGAACTTGGAATTAAGAAACACATTCATTCCACACAATGAGAAATAGTCCTAAAAGATCTCCAGAAAGTTTATGATAGTCAAAAATGCTGGATTGTCAAAGTGCTAAAGTACACACACATCTTTCCTGTCTAATATTTAAACAAAGTATGTAGTAAAGTACTGATTAGAAGGCAGAAATGGGAAAAATCATGATGTTTTTCACTTTTTTTTTTTACAAAATGGAAATATCTAAATTTTATTAGCCTGTTGTCTCTTGTGTGCATAATGGTTTTGGTAAAAAGACTGAACTTGTGCCAGACTATAGCTGAGTGATTAGTTTCTGTCATCTTGGTAGATGAATGATATACCACTAGTTAGAAATGGGGAGGATGTCAATAAGTAGTAGACAGATATGGTGAGACTAAAGATTCAGAGTGACCGCCATTAAATCAGATGTGGAACAGTGGTCACCATCAGCCCTGACTGCAGTCCTTCAATCCAGTCCTTAAAATTTACCAGCGTATTTAATTTTCATCTGTTTAGGAAATATAGAAAGTAACAGTCAGTGAACTACACTTGATGGATGAGATCCAGTCTGATGCTTGTTTTATAAATAAAGCTTTATTGGGACACAACCATGCTCATTTATTTATGTACTGTCCATGTCTGCTTTCTTATACAATGCCAGAGATGAATAGTTGCAACAAAGAATGAAGTCTTCTATCCTTTAATTTTTAATTGACATATTAGTTGATTTACAGTGTTGTGTTAGTTTCTGATGTACAGCAAAGTGATTCAGCTATATTTACATATTCTTTTTCAGATTCTTTTCCATTATAAGTTATTATAAGATACTAAATATAGTTCTCTGTGTTATATAGTAGTACTTTGTTGTTTATCCATTTTACATATAGTAGTATGTATCTGTTAATCCCAAGCTCCTAATTTACCCCTCCCCTAGTTCCCCTTTCTTCTACCCTTTAAATTTCCAGTTCAGGTTTGATATGTACTTTAGTATTTTATAACTCATGTGAAAAGAACTCATCTTGATTCCAATCTCAATTAATAGAATTTGTTCTATGAGATAGACTCTAAAGCTCATATGATATAATTAACATAAGAAGGATATAACTTTCTGAGTGAACTAGATGAACATTTCTATCCAGTTGTACAATTCATCCTGAAAGCTGGACAGCAGTCCTATGTGACAAACCATTTCCCTCTTCAGTTCTCAGGGTAACTCAGTCCGCCCGTGTAGTCCATCATAATATTGGGTGGGCCAAAACATTCATTTGAGTTTTCTGTAACATTTGACTAGCCCAATATTTTCCCTCCCTGAATGTTCTAAATATCCTTCTTTTTTTGTACTAAGAATTTTTATTAGATTATCATTGCTTGGAGGGGAGGAAATGGCAACCCACTCCAGTATTCCTGCTTAGAAAATCCCATGGGCAGAGGAACCTGGCAGGCTACAGTCCATGGGGTCGTAAAGAGTTGAATACAACTGGGCGTACACACACACACACACAGTTGCTTTACAATGCTGTGTTAGTTTCTGCTGTGCAGCAAAGTGAATCAGTGTACATATATCCCCTCTTTTATGGATTTCCTTCCCTCCTAGGTCACCACAGAGCACCCAGTAGAGTTACCTGTGCCATCCAGGAGGTTCCCATTAGTTATCTATTTTATATAAAAATATCCTTTCAAGCATGAGCATTATATGCTTTCTTTTTGGCTTCGCGATGCGAACCTACTAAGGAGACACTTAGAGGAAACAGGAAGGAGAGGGCATTGATTAAAGCTTAACTTTTTAATTGGAGCAAGTGAACAATTGCTGGCCTCCTCCAAGAGTGTAAGGAGGTAAAGAACAGGGCTTTGTAAAGAGCAGATTGTATCAGACCAATTTAATTTCCTCTTATGACAGAGTGACAGACCAAGATGACAAAGAAGAAATATATATTATCTATATGGACTCTAGAAAGGCTTTTGATTTCATGCAACATGACATTCTCATCAATAAATTAGGAAGGTCTGGTTCAGATCATGTTGCAGTGAGGTGAAAGCCCCACTTGATAGAGAGGCTTCACTGAAAGTGGGAGCCATGTGTCCTTCTGTGTTTTACCCACTGCAGTCCCCCCACCTTGGAATTCCGTCTGGAGGAGGAACATACTTAATAGGTTGTCGAAATCCTTTTGAAAACCAGACAGTACATCAAAGCAAAAATAAGAGTAAATAAGAATGTCTTTAAAAGTTGTAGAATTAGACCCAAGAAAAAGATGAAATTAAATTAATATATTGCATAAAAATACTCAGGCATGAGAAGGAAACAGAATGTGAGAATGAAGCTGCTACTTCAAAGCACATGAAGATCTAGACTCAGAATTCTAGAGCTGAAAGGATGGTTAGTGTGCAATTGCCCATCTTCCTCATTTTGCAGAAAGCTTCCAGCTCAAGAGAGGAAGTTGCATGCTCAAAACTACACAGCTAGTTAGTCACAGGACTGGGACCAGAAGTCCTAGTTCAGTATTCTTTTTACTACAGACTGTTTCTGGGCTTTTTAAAAATAACTTTCTTGAGGCATATTTTACATGCAGCTATTTTAAGCATACCATTCTATGGCTTTTTCCTTGTTTACCATAAATCAATTTCAGAGTTTTTCTATCACCCCATAATTATTCCTTGTGTCCTTAACTGTTCTTTCCTGTCATCTACTTATCTCCCATCCCTAGCAACAACTGAAGAGTTGTAAATCCCTGTGCATTATTCTAGACTTGGTCTAGCATCAAGACTAGAGATTTTCTGTCTGAATAGATTTGCCCCTTCTGGACATTTCAATGAATGGAATCCTATGATACATAATCTCGTGTCTGGCAGTTTTTGAGGTCCATATGTGTCATTGCATGTATCAGTAATTTCATCCCTTTTAATTGCCAAATAGTTCTCCATTATATAAATATATCACATTTTTGTTTATTGATTCACCTATTAGTGGATATTTAGGTTATTGCTACTTTGGAACTATCATGAATAGTGTTGCATAAAATAGTGTTGCTAATAGCATTTAAGTATCACCATTGACTTTTTACACTCAATAAGTTCAATAACCCTCTCAAACTGAGGTTAAATTTTCCATTGAATGTGGTATCTTCCCCTACTCTTTCTCTCCAGATCTGGACAGTAGAGTTCACCCAAACAACAACCAAAGTTCCTATTAATGTTCTAATAAATAGCCGTAGGGGATTAAATAGTCCAGAGAAGAAAAGGCTTGTTAATCTAATATTAGTCTTTTATTTCATGATGGCTTATGAGAAACTGTTAGCCAAATGCTTTCCATCGTCACAGAAAATAAATGAGAATTGGATTTAAACTTCAGCAAAAAACACTTCAGATGGGCATAAGGAGGCACATTTTATATGACAATGGATGCTGTCAAGTTAATTTTGCAATATTATAAAAACAAAGCCCATGTAATTTCCTCAGAGAGAAGCTTATATGAATGGATTTAAATCTGTCTGAGGCCAGATGGCCCCTTGTAATCCCCTAAAGGGAAGAAGTCCTTTTGTGGTGCTTCCTCAATGTGGTAAAGGAAGACATTTCGCCGTTGGTATTTACAGAGACCATTTCATGGTGCCCCTGAGACTAGTTATTGGAGTCCTAGTGCCATAAAACTAGTTGGCAGAGAATTTTATACAGAACACTAGGTGTGGCAGAAGGAGACCTTGCCCCCATGTCCTACACAGAACAGGGTCTCCCAGCTACTATTCTTTCCCTAGTCATAGATACAATAATCATTATTTAATTCAAGAATTGAGTTTATGAAGTAATTTTTCATTTAATCTCCTATTTGTTCTTAAAAGGTTATTAAGTTATTGAACTTAAAAAGTTCACAGTGACACATGATTGCTGTTAGCAATACTATGCATAATAGTTCCAAAGTAGAAACCCTAAATATCCACTAACAGGTGAATTAGTGAACAAAAATGTGATATATTCATAGAATGGAGTACTGTTTGACTTCATACTCAAAGCTTAGGAGTTTCCACAGTAGCCTGTGAGATAGACTGTCAAACGGCTGTTGAAAGTCCTCTCCAGTTTCGTTCTATCCTATTGAGCCTTTATCTCCCATCATCTCCAGCAATAAACTCTCATCATGTTGATTTATTCACCATCTATTGAATTCCACACATCCTTTAGTTCCTCTATCTCTTCACAATACCACCCCTTCATGTATATCCCTTGTCTATTTGGAGAACTCTGACTTAGCCTGTCGTTAGGCCTACACATGATCTTTTCTATAGGTAAATGTTCTCCTATCCTTTGCCTCAACAGAACTTATTGCTCCCCTTTTGGGGACACATAGTGGTTTGATAATATATTAGCTGTATGACCTTTTCAAAGTAGCTTAACATCTCTTCAGTCTTCCTTTTCTTATTTTGAATGTTTTGTGTCTTTCAGAGGAATTATATGAAACCTAGATACCAAAGAATATTGTATGCAAATATTATATACAAATGTAATAGTTTAGTATTAATGGTATAGATGTGAAATAGACTTCAGATTATAATTACAGGGCCTAGTTTTCTGTGGGTGTTCTTACGTTTGAGCACAGTGACCCTGATGCATTCGTCTTTCTCTCTTAAATATTGAGTCTAAGTATTGAAGCATGATAAATGAAATTGAGATTAGGAGCATGAAAAGGTGCCTGCTTTTTGTTCCATCTATACAAAATAGTACTGAAAGTCATAGCCAAAACAGTTGGGCAAGAAAAGAAATGAAAGGAATGTGAGTTGGAAAGGAAGAAGTAGAATTATCTCTGCTCACAAAATACATGATCTTACATGTAAAAAACCCTGCAGACAACACACACACACACACATAACTGTTAGAACTAATAAACTGATTCAACAAAGTTGCAGGATACAAATCAACTCACAAAACTTAGTTGTGTTTCTGTAAACTAACAATAAACAATCTGAAAAGGAAAGTAAGAAAGCATTAAAAGGAATAAAATACTTAGGAATAAATTTAAACAAGAAGGTGGAAGCCTTCTACACTGAAAACTACAAAGTTTGTTGAAAGAAATTAAAGACATGAATAAGTGATAAGACATCGGTGTTCATCTATTAGAAGACAATATTAAGATGTCAGTACTACACAAAGTGGTCTACAGAACCAGTGCAGTCCCTATCAAAGTCTGCTGCTGCTGCTAAGTCGCTTCAGTCGTGTCCGCCTCTGTGCGACCCATAGACAGCAGCCCACCAAGCCCCCCCGTCCCTAGGATTCTCCAGGCAAGAACACTGGAGTGGGATTGCCATTTCCTTCTCCAATGCATGAAAGTGAAAAGTAAAAGTGAAGTCACTCAGTCGTGTCTGACTCTTAGTGACCCCATGGACTGCAGCCTACCAGGCTCCTCCGTCCATGGGATTTTCCAGGCAAGAGTACTAGAGTGGGGTGCCATTGCCTTTTCCGATCAAAGTCTCAACAACATTTTTTAATGAAAGTAGGGAAATCCATCCTAAAATTCATATGGAATCTCAAGGGAGCCTGAATTGTCAAAATAGTCTTGCAAAAGAGCAAAGTTGAAAGTCTTACACTTTCTGATTTCAGAACTTACTACAAAGCTATAGTAATCCAAATAGTGTGGTACTGGCATAAACACAGATATATAAGCCAATGGAATAACATAGAAGGTTCAGAAATAAACTCATGTGTGCGTACAAGTGATTTTCAACAAGAGCGACAAGCCCATTCAATGGGGAAAGAATCATCTTTTCAACAAATGGTGCTGAGATAACCACATGCAAAGGAATGAAGTGGACTCTCACTCTATGTCACATTTAAAAATTAACTCAAAATGGATCAAAGACCTAAACATAAGAGCTAAAACTATTATGTTTTGCCTTAGACAAAAACATAGAGGAAAAGCTTTGTGACATTGGATTCCTTGTTGATTTTTTGGATATGACATCAAAAGCATGAGCAATAAAAGAAAAATTAGATAAATTGGACTACATAAAAGTTAAAAACTTCTATGCATTGAAGGACACTATCAACAGAGCAGAAAGACGGCTCAAGGAATGGAAGAAGATATTTGCAAATCATATAACTGATAAGGAGTTAATATCCAGAATGTAGAAAGCACTATAAAATAGCAACAAGAAAGCAAACAACCTTATCAAAGAATAGGCAAAGGACTTGAATAGACATTTTCTCCAAAGAAGGCATACAAGTGACCAACAGGTATATGAAAAGATGCTCAACATCACTAATCATTAGGGAAATGAAAATTAAAGCTACAGTAAGATATCATCTCATATCCATCAGGATGGCTCTGATAAAAGTCTGAGAAAAAATTGGAACCCTTGTACATTGTTGGTGGGAATGTAAAATAGTGTAGTCACTGTGGTCCTTCAAAAATTTAAAAACAGATTTACCATTTGATCCAGCAATTCTGCTTCTGGGTATATAGCCAAAAGATTTGAAAGTAAGGACTTGAAGAAATATTTGTACACCTATGTTCATAGCAGCATTATTCACAAAAGCCCTAAGATGGAAGCAGCCCAAGCATCCATCAGTGGAAGAATCGGTAAATAGAGTGTTATATCCATACAATAGAATATTATTTAGCTTTAACAAGGAAATAAATTATGGTGTATGCTACAACATGGATGAACCTTGAAGATATTATGCTAAGTGAAATTAGCCAGACACAAAAGGACAGATACTGTATGGTTCCACTTATATGAGATACCTTAAACAGTCAAATTCATACAAACATGAAGTAGAATGGAGCTTGCCAGGGCCTAGGGAGTGAAGGAAATATTTAATGGGGACAGAGTTTATTTTGCAAGATGAAAGAAGTTTCCAGAGTTGGATGATGATGATGGTTGTGCAACAATGTAAACGTACTTAATGCCTCTAAACTGTGTACTTAAAAACTGTTAAGATGGTAAATTTTATGTTATATGTATTTTACCACAATTTTTTAAAATTTAAAAACAAGATACAAAAAAAGTATATGCTGTATGATTCCATTTATTTAAAGCACCAAATTGAATCTGTGGTGTTAGAGGTCAGAATAATGGTTACCCTTGGAACAGGAGAGTACCTAGAAAAAGACATGAAGAAGCTTCAGGGGTCCTGCTTATGATCTATTTTTTGATCTGGGTATTATAGCATGGGTTATTTACAGTCTGTGAAATTCTTTGAACTATACATTTGTGATTTTTACAGTTTTCTATGTGAATGTTACACTTCTAAAAGATTCCAGAAATGTAGATCATGAATGCGACACCAAACTGCACAGAATCAGAATCTCAGAGCAAGGGATCTGGGGACCCTGCATTTTAAAAATCTCCCTTCCAAGTTTTTCTTAAGAACATTAGATATTGCAAATCTGCTGAAGGAAGAGAATTAGATAAATATTTTTCTAATACCCAAGAATTCTTCAGTTGTGTCCTAACAATAAATATTCCCTAGAGAAGAAATTCTTGATATCCTTAGGTCATTTACTTTCTTCTGCTAGGAAAATCCATGTCATCTGCTGAGAAAGAGAACTAAGAATAACTAACAGCATATAAAAATCTATAGTTTAATATATTATACTTAAAATATGATTTCATCTAATTTGTCAGATATACTGTAACTTAGGAATATTTTATTGAGGCCCTCTGGAAAATGGCAGGTGTTAGGACCTAGTGGAATTCAGGCAACTTCAGTGGGAGGTGAAGCATCATACCCCAGGGTGTGGTACAGTGCAGGCAGGTACAGAAAAGCCAGTTCTTCCACATGTAAGCTACTTAGACTCCATTTCATCTTTCATATCACCTCCAAGATTTCAGCAGCTTTTACCCTTGCTGGGTAAACCAAAAGCATGTTTCTTGCAAAGGCTCTATTGGAAGGAGCAAATCAAGGTCTTGGACAAGCCCTTGGAGGCCTTTTTGGAGGAGGCGGTCAGAGAAGAGGAGGAGGGGATATCGGAGGGATAGTTGGAGGAATTGTGAATTTTATCAGTGAAGCTGCAGCTGCTCAGTATACCCCACAGCCACCACCCACTCAGCAACATTTCACCAACGTGGAGGCCAATGAAAGTGAGGAAGTTAGGCGTTTTCGGCAACAGTTTGCTCAGCTGGCTGGACCAGACATGGAGGTGGGTGCCACTGACCTAATGAATATTCTCAACAAAGTCCTTTCTAAGCACAAGGATCTGAAGTCTGACGGCTTTAGTCTTGACACCTGCCGGAGCATTGTATCTGTCATGGACAATGACACGACTGGGAAGCTGGGCTTTGAAGAATTTAAGTATCTCTGGAACAACATCAAGAAATGGCAGTGTGTTTACAAGCAGTATGACAGGGACAAGTCTGGGTTTCTGGGAAGTTCTCAGCTTCGAGGGGTTCTGCAGGCAGCGGGCTTCCAGCTAAATGAGCAACTTTACCAAATGATTGTCCGCCGATACGCCGAGGAGGATGGAAGTATGGACTTTAACAACTTCATCAGCTGCCTGGTTCGCCTGGATGCCATGTTCCGTGCCTTCAGATCCCTGGATAGAGATGCAGATGGCCTGATTCAGGTTTCTATCCAAGAGTGGCTGCAGCTGACCATGTATTCCTGAAGTGGGCATTAAGTCAGGACCCTCCCTGGAGGATAGGACTGCTAGAAGCCTAGCTATTCTCTCTGCATGGTTGCAGATACCTCATCTGGAGCTGTTATTTCCCGTGGAGTTCTTTCACAACTGGACCTATTTCTGAACTTGTACTGCCCTTTATTGCTTAATTAAAACAGATTTTTCATGAAAAATGTTCTGAGTGGTTTGTATGTTGGCTTTTTGAGATTCGGAATTTATATGGACCTATATATGTGATAGGGAGGCATGCTGGGCAGGCTCTCATGGAGTACATTTTAAGAGGTCATTGCTTGTTTGGTGAATTAATTCCAAAGAGCAGGGAATTTGTTGTTGTTATTGTTACAAATGAGATTTGGAAAAAAATCCTGGGATAAATCAAGAAAACTCTCAAGAGATGTATATTTTTCCTTCAAAAAGGTGAGGAGGTGGGAAATTCAAAATCTGTTTTTCTCTTAATTCACATCTGGTCTTCCCATTACGTTAAAAATATGCTTTCCTGGAAACATATTTAACTGTACAGAAACAGACTCAAAAATGTGAAATTAAGCAGTTTTATATAAAGGTAGTATTTTTTTAATGGTGGAGCAACTATCTAAAATCCAGAATTCTTTAGTCTTATTTCTTCAGTAAAATAAACTTGTAAAAGTTTTGTTTTGATATATTTATAGAGGATGAGAGTGTTGGGGAATGAAAGGGTGTACTCATTGTTGAAATGTCACTGATTGCTTTAATGAATCAAAATGATCCCTCTTACATGTACTTCACATACAAAATCAGGCTTGCCCAGCTGATGTTAGCCAGCTCTTGTCATGTCTTGCCCTGCCTCCTAGCAAGGAATATTCTTTCATTTGTTTGAAAACCGCAGACAGGGAAAAAAGTGAACAAAGAAAAAAAAGCAAATGTACACAAATCATATGTGTACATAAATGTACACAGATATAAAGCATTATATATATATAAATGTTGCTGAGTCTTTATTGCAGTGTTTCTCAGCCCTAACTGCAACTTAGAATCACTGGGAGAGCTTTTCAGGAATAGTGATAGCTGAGTCCCACTCCACACGAGTTAAAGAAAAATCTTTAGAGGTTGGGCTCAAAGATGAGTATTTTTAAAGCTCCCCAGCTTTAAATGATTCTGATGCACAGCCAAGGTTGTCTGGCAGTGCTTTGAGGTTAGGCTGTTTTATTGTATTTTTCACATCAGCCTCAGCTGAGAACTGAGGCCCCGCAGGATTCAGTGTTGCCGGTGTCCAAAAGAAGGAAGACAGGCGTGGGAGAAACTGCCACCCAAAAAGCAGAGGTAGTTGTGCCTTCCTTGTGAATGCCCATTGGTTTGGCTGCGCTGGGTCTTAGTTGTGACACACGGGATCTTTATTGCAGCATGTGTGATCTTTAGCTGCAGCCTGTGGTGTCTAGTTCTCTGAGTAGGGATCGAACCCGAGCACCCTGCATTGGGAGCACGGAGCCTTAACATCTGGACCACCAGGGAAGTACCTGGCTTTCTTCATTTTGATTCAGGTGTTGATAGTGGGGCAAACCAGAATCTGGAATCCCCTGGCCAGTGGATAGAGAGGGCTCATTTGCAAGTGTTCCGTTCATCTGCCTGCTATATAATTGGTTTCTACCCCTCCTGCTTCGCTGGTTTTTAATTCATTCCCTCACTCCTAGTCTACTTTGGAAGATAATCCTAAATTTGAAGATAAATCCTTCCTTTCTGACTCATTTAGAGGGAAGTTGTAGCTCTTAAAATGATGTAATTGGCCTATTAACAGACTCAGCTGCCCGTTAGAAATCCCCAGTGAAACTGAGAGAGGTTGGCTTTTGGCCTCTGTACACCATCATCACCATCATATAATATTTATGAAATACCACATATGTGTGATTCTGAGTTGAGCCAAGCACAGAGATCACGTCCACTTTCCTCAAGAGAGTTGTAATTTAAGCTTGGTCTGGGGAGCTACTTAAACCAGGTGTGGTTATATAAGAATGAGGCTGCTGCCAGCAACCACACATTAATATCAGGATCCCTATTTTAGAATAAAGCCACTAATATGTTAGGCATGGATGTAGTAATGTGCCAGGAAAGGGGAAAGCTGCCAAGATGCCTTTTAAGGTCTAAGAATATTAAGTTTATAATTTAACCTTTCCACGTGATGGTTGGGGAAAAGAAAATGTAGGCCCATTTTTCTCCCCTTACTTCATTCTTAATGTTTTATGAAAATTAAGACAATTATCTCACACTAGGAGTGGTACTGAGTATTTTTCTTCTTCTTCACATTAAAGGGTTACTACTTTTATGATTCTCTTCCTGCACGCCAGGGCAAAACATTCTGAAATTACTTAAGTTTCTCTTTTATTCTCTTATGAATTTGTATAAAACTTGTATAGATAACCCAAGGCACTAGAGTTGACCCCAGAAAATTTAGTCCAAAGTCTGGATTTTTCCAAGTAACCTAACCTTTGGCATTGTGTCAAACCAACAGCTTAAGAAGTGATTGGATTTCTTAGTTTCCATTCAATGTTTGTTTTTTTTTTTTCCAGCTGATGTTTTAAAGGCACATTTTCAATATAAAAGGGAGAGTTTACCTAACAATTTTTTAAAATTTTGCCTTTCCTACATGGAAGACTATTGTTGGCCTAAGATGAAGGACTTTGATTCATATAACTCTATCATTTTTAAATGTTTAAGAGCAATGCAATCAATGTAGTAAGTATAAAATAATAATGATTTTGTTTAAATGTAACATTATACATCTATACTTTTAAATTTCAAAGTATCTCATATGATTTTGGAATACACCTTAATCTTGATACAATCCACTGAATTTGATAACCTGTAACAGCAAGAAAAAGAACTGTGTGTTCTGTACCTAAAAACAGCAAATGTCCAAAAACATTCAAAATTTGTATATCATCTCAAAGTTCATTTTAAAAATATTTTTTTGAGTAATAGTGCATTTTAAAAGTTAATCTATATATCAACTTCAGTCAGATGTTTCATCAGTGATACTACACAACTCACTCACAGTAGGGCCTTAAAAAATATTTGCCCAAGCACCTGCAGGGCACTGATATTAAATATACCTAGTGATCCTGCAGTGCTTTCAGGATTACTTTTTTAAATGTCTATTTTTAATGCTAAGTGGATTGAAACAATTTAATTCCTAGCAATTGATAATATAATTATGCAGGTGGGTAGAAATATGCTCTTAATAAGAATACTGAGGGAAACAGTACCTCTTTCTGGACTCTCCTGTATAACTGAGAGTTTATTGAATTTGAATAATAGTACACTTCCTGAGAAGTTCAATTGATTTTTAAAGGAAAAAAACACCACAGATTTGAGGAATCCATTTTTTTTTTTACCATGGGACTAATTTGAACTTGAAAATTTAAAGGAGTGTATTTTACTTATACTTTTATATTATCTGTTTTTGAATATATTTTATCATTTACCTGCTTTAATTTGAATGAGAGTCAGATTACCTAAATGTTAATTGTGGTTATGGCAATAGTGAGTGTTGTGACCTCAAGTAAAACTTATGTCTTAATTTTTTATTAGTAGAAATGAAGAAGTTGACTGGATGATTTCCAAGATCCCCCTCAATTCGAAATTTTTTTATTCTAAATTTGGAAACTTAAAAATATTATTTTATTAGTCTAGTAATAAAATATCTCAGAATAATTTCCATAATACTTTTTTTCCTTCACATTATTAGGATAAAAACTCACATATAATTTCTCATGTGATTGATTATCAAGAGTCTGCTTTAATATTCTTTTCTTGGTCATAGGCACTCATATGAAACTGTTAGTGAAAATCTGGGGTCCAAAATATTACTTTTATTTGTGAATAGCAGTAATATTACTATTACTATTACTAATTGATATTAATAGCAGTAATATTAAGAGTTCTTTACATTTCTCATGCTCCATTGAAAAGTAAGTTATAATGCTTTACCTGTATTATAATACTAGATTTAGTAGTGTAAATAAAAACTGTATGCCTCACAATAAATTCAAAGGAGTATTTCCATAGGTAGTAGCCATATACCTGTGGCTGTATCTTCAGTGTCCACAGATAGTCTCTTTTTAAAAATTTATTTAATCAAAGTATTAAGTTGACTTACAATGTTGTGTTAATTTCTGCTGTACAGCAAAATGATTCAGTTATACATATATATGTACATTCTTTTTCATATCTTTCTCTATTATGGTTTATCACAGGATATTGAATATAGTCATAGGTCATCCTTATATCTGTTCTTCAGAACTTGTATTTAACACTTGTTTGTTTCTTAGTGGGGAAATACCAATTGCACAAGAGATTTACCTTTATTAGGCATTTATCCACATTTCAATAAGCTGTTCAACCTCTAAGGCCTAATGAACAACAGCCCCCCATAATACATAAGAAAATAGAGTCACAACAGGGGAAATTCATGTCCCTTAAAGGTCTGCCATCTCTGAAATTTCTGGGGTGATGAAAATGCCACTGTCAGTTGTGGTAGTGGTTACTCTGGTGTCTACATTTTTTCAAAGAACCTCAAACTATACCCTGAAAGTTGATGCTTTTTATTGGCTGTAAATGATACCTCAATGAAGTTGATTAACGGAAAAAAATAGCTCTTTTCTAGTAATCAGACAAAAGGGCTTCTTAGGTGTATCAGTGGTAAAGAACCTTCCTGCCAATACAGGAGTCATGGATTCAGTCCCTGGGTCAGAAAGATCCCCAGAGAAGGAAATACTGGAGATCCCACTCCAGTATCCTTGGCTGGGAAATCCCATGGGCAGAGGAGCCTGGCAGGCTACAGTTCATGGAGTCATAAAAGAATCAGACATGACTTAGCAACTAAACAACAACAACAACAATAAATCAGACAAAAATGGAAGTCAGATCTGAGTTTTTAATCTCAGGAAGAAACCCTATTACTTTAGGGAACTCTTGAAACCTCTGTTTCTACCTTATCCAGTGGGCTGGTTAGTAAAGGTAGATTACTTTTTTTTATTCCTACCCTGCAGCAAAATAAAGGTAATATGGTGACAGACTTGGTTGCTTTGAGAAGCTGATAGGGGACTTCCCTGGTGGTCCAGTGGGTAAGATGCCATGCTTCCACTGCAGGGGGCATGAGTTCAATCCCTGGTCAGGGAACTGGGTCCCACATGCCATCATGACACAGCCAAAACCAAAATTCATAGAAGCTACAAAAATTTTTCCCTAAAATAATGTATGTATAGGAAGGGCACACCCTCTCAGGGGCTTCAAGGCTTTCCCTTTCAAGCTCATCTGTGAAACTCTAGTAAAGAACACTGCCTGAATGCGTTAAGGTGAACCCAAAATAGTAGGTAAAGGTGGATGAGGAAAAGGTAGCATGGTTTTTATCACCTACCTGTGTGTGCTAGGCAGTGAGAACACACTGCACAGAAGGAAGGCAACCCTTGCCCTAGGGGAACTCCTAATAGTTGAAATGTAGACACTTAGTCACAGTTAAAGATTATGGTCTTATCAGTACCAAACCTCTGCTTACTCTTCAAGTAGCACACTAACTTTGTTGTTACTCAGTTCAGTTCAGTCGCTCAGTAGTGTTCGACTCTTTGTGACCCCATGAATCGCAGCACGTCAAGCCTCCCTGTCCATCACCAACTCCTGGAGTCCACCCAAACCCATGTCTATTGAGTCGGTGATGCCATCCAGCCATCTCATCCTGTCGTCCCCTTCTCCTCCTGCCCTCAATCCTTCCCAGCATCAGGGTCTTTTCCAATGAGTCAACTCTTTGCATCAGGTGGCCAAAGTATTGGAGTTTCAGCTTCAACATCAGTCCTTCCAATGAACACCCAGGACTGATCTCCTTTAGGATGGACTTGTTGGATCTCCTTGCAGTCCAAGGAACTCTCAAGAGTCTTCTCCAACACCACAGTTCAAAAGCATCAATTCTTTGGCACTCAGCTTTCTTCACCATCCAACTCTCACACCATACATGACCGCTGGAAAAACCATAGCCTTGACTAGACGCACCTTTGTTGGCAAAGTAATGTCTCTGCTTTTTAATATGCTATCTAGGTTGATCATAACTTTCCTTCCAAGGAGTAAGTGTCTTTTGATTTCATGGCTGCATTCACCATCTGCAGTGATTTTGGAGCCCCCAAAAATAAAGTCTGACACTGTTTCCACTGTTCCCCATCTATCTGCCATGAAGTGATGGGACCAGATGCCATGATCTTAGTTTTCTGAATGTTGAGCTCTAAGCCAATTTTTTCACTCTTTTCTTTCAACTTCATCAAGAGGCTTTTTAGTTCCTCTTTACTTTCTGCTATAAGGGTGGTGTCATCTGCATATCTGAGGGTATTGAAATTTCTCCCAGTAATCTTGATTCCAGCTTGTGCTTCATCCAGCCAAGTGTTTCTCATTATGTACTCTGCATATAAGTTAAATAAGGAGAATGACAATATACAGCCTTAACATACTCCTTTTCCTATTTGGAACCAGTCTGTTGTTCCATGTCCAGTTCTAACTGTTGCTTCCTGACCTGCATACAGGTTTCTCAAGAGACAGATCAGATGGTCTGATAGTCCCATCTCCTTCAGAATTTTCCACAGTTTATTGTGATCCACACAGTCAAAGGCTTTGGCATAGTCAATAAAGCAGAAATAGATGTTTTTCTGGAACACTCTTGCTTTTTCAATGATCTAGCGGATATTGGCAATTTGATCTCTGGTTCCTCTGCCTTTTTGAAAACCAGCTTGAAC
This sequence comes from Antilocapra americana, assembly GCA_007570785.1. NCBI lineage: Eukaryota > Metazoa > Chordata > Mammalia > Artiodactyla > Antilocapridae > Antilocapra > Antilocapra americana. The sequence continues at coordinate 133,943 of ML663568.1, read as the reverse complement.
GCCTGGATATTCATGGTTCATGTATTGCTGAAGCCTGGCTTGGAGAATTTTGAGCATTACTTTGCTGGCATGTCAGATGAGTGCAATTGTGCGGTAGTTTGAGCACTCTTTGGCATTGTCTTTCTTTGGGATTGGAATGAAAACTGACCTTTTCCAGTCCTGTGGCCACTGCTGAGTTTTCCAAATTTTCTGGCATATTGAGTGCAGCATTTTCACAGCATCATCTTTCAGGATTTTAAATAGCTCAACTGGAATTCCATCACCTCCACTAGCTTTGTTCATAGTGATGCTTTCTAAGGCCCACTTGACTTCATATTGCAGGATATTTGGCTCTAGGTGAGTGATCACACCATCATGATTATCTGGGTCGTAAAGATCTTTGTTGTACAGTTTTTCTGTGTATTCTTGCCACCTCTTCTTAATATCTTCTGCTTCTGTTAGGTCCCTACCATTTTTGTCCTTTATAGAGCCCATCTTTGCATTAAATGTTCCCTTGGTATCTCTAATTTTCTTGAAGAGATCTCTAGTCTTTCCCATTCTGTTGTTTTCCTCTATTTCTTTGCATTGATCGCTGAGGAAGGCTTTCTTATCTCTCCTTGCTATTCTTTGGAACTCTGCATTCAGATGGGAATATCTTTCCTTTTCTCCTTTGCTTTTCACTTCTCTTCTTTTCACAGCTATTTTTAAGGCCTCTTCAGACAGCCATTTTGCTTTTTTGCATTTCTTTTCCATGGGGATGATCTTAATCCCTGTCTCCTGTACAATGTCATGAACCTCTGTCCATAGTTCATCAGGCACTCTATCATATTAGTCCCTTAAATCTATTTTTCACTTCCACTGTGTAATCATAAGGGATTTGATTTAGGTCATACCTGAATGGTCTAGTGGTTTCCCCCACTTTCTTCAATGTCAGTCTGAATTTGCCAATAAGGAGTTCATGATCTAAGCCACACTCAGCTCCCAGTCTTGTTTTTGCTGACTATGTAGAGCTTCTCCATCTTTGGCTGCAAAGAATATAATCAGTCTGATTTCAGTGTTGACCATCTGGTGATGTCTATGTGTAGAGTCTTCTCTTATGTTGTTGGAAGAGGGTTTTTGCTATGACAAGTGCATTCCCTAGGCAAAACTCTAGTAGCCTTTGCCCTGCTTCATTCTGTACTCCAAGGCCAAATTTGCCTGTTACTCTAGGTGTTTCCTGACTTCCTACTTTCACATTCCAGTCCCCTATAATGAAAAGGACATCTTTTTTGGGTGTTAGTTCTAAAAGGTCTTGTAGGTCTTCATAGAACTGTTCAACTTCAGCTTCTTCAGTGTTACTGGTTGGGGCATAGGCTTGGATTACTGTGATATTGAATGATTTGCCCTGGAAACAAACAGAGATCATTCTGTCATTTTTGAGACTGCATCCAAGTACTGCATTTCGGACTCTTGTTGACCATGATGGCTACTCCATGTCTTCTAAGGGATTCCTGCCCACAGTAGTATATATAATGGTCATCTGAGTTAAATTCACCCATTCCAGTCTATCTCAGTTTGCTGATTCCTAGAATGTCAATGTTCACTCTTGCCATCTCCTGTTTGACCACTTCCAACTTGCCTTGCTTCATGGACCTAACATTCCAGGTTCCTATGCAATACTGCTCTTTACAGCATTATACCTTGCTTCTATTACCAGTCACATCCACAATTGGGTATTGTTTTTGCCTTGGCTCCATCCCTTCATTCTTTCTGGAGTTATTTCTCCGCTGATCTCCAGTCGCATATTGGGCACCTGCCGACCTGGGGAGTTCATCTTTCATAGGGGAGTTCAACTTTCAAAAAAAGTTCATCTATCTTTTTGCCTTTTCATACTGTTGATGGGGTTCTCAAGGCAAGAATCCTGAAGTGGTTTGCCGTTCTCCAGTGGAGCACAATCTGCCAGACCTCTGCACCATGGCCCTACCATCTTGGGTGGCCCATACGGCATGGCTTAGTTTCACTGAGTTAGACAAGGCTGTGGTCTGTGTGATCAGATTGGCTAGTTTTCTGTTTTTATGGCTTCACTGTATCTGCCCTCTGATGCCCTCTTGCAACACCTACCTTCTTACTTGGGTTTCACTTACCTTAGACATGGAGTATCTCTTCACAGCTGCTCCAGCAAAACACAGCCTTTGCTGCTCCTTGCCTTGGACAAGGGGTATCTCCACTATGGCCTCCCCTCCTGACCTTGAACATGGAGTAGCTCCTCTCGGCCCTCCTGCACCCACGCAGCCGCTGCTCCTTGGATGTGGGGTTGCTCCTCTCTTGTTACTAGTTCAGAGCTTATCTGGAAACTCATCACTTGAAGATTTTGCTGCCAAAATGATCTCACACGTGGAATTATAATTATTGTGCTTGTTATTCTGTTTCTTTCTCCCTCCTACGCCTCTCTCTCCTCCTCCGTCTTTCTCTTCCACTCTCCGTCTTACTTTTCCTTTCTCCTCTTCTTCTTTCCTTCTTGTTAGTTTTGCCTCTTTTATCTCTTCCTTCTGTCTTCCCTCCCTCTCTTCTTTGTCTCTCTCTTCTTTTCTCCCTCGCTTCCTTAAGCCCTCTCCTTTCTCCTCATTTCATCCCCTCAGTGTTCCTGTCTAGGTGAGTAGTTCATGTGCAGGAAAAACTGCATTCAGTCAGCATGGATTAGAATTATCAACCCATCCTTTTGTATTGTCATCATGAAATACCTGCTGAAGTGTATAGATATTAACATCATATGAATTAGTTTTAGTTTCCAGAGGCTTAGAAGTGCAGGATCTTCCAGGGCCTGATATCTCTAAGGGGCCCTTGCCATTGCTCATGTTTGCTTACTTGCTCCTGCTTTATTGCAGATTAAGCCTAGAAAGAATGTAGCTGTGATTACTGCCTCAATTTGCCCTTTTCCTTTCCCTTCTGTTTCCTACCTGTAGAGGGTCTCTTTGTGACCCACTGAGTGTTGGCCATCATAGCATGTCCACCATCAATGGTGGGATGAAGGCTTTGGTCTCACCCAGGAATGAATCCTCCATCCTGCTTCCCAGAGAGACTCCTATCAAGGCTGAGCTCAAAACCCCATGCTGATATCCATAGAATCACTTTTAATGAGCCCCAGTGATAAAATGTTTATATTTATCTTCCTTCTGAATTGGACTGTTCACTAGCTGTTCTATCTCAGTGTGAGCTTTTTTCCAAATAGACTCAGTGCATGATGATGCTGAGTTGCAGGGCATGCCTGAATTTCGCCTTGTGATTAATAGTCATTCAACCAGTGGCCCTGCTAATTGATTTCTCCCACCCTTTCACAGAACCATGATGGCAGTATCGACTTTCGAGAGTATGTAATTGGCCTGGCTGTCTTGTGCAACCCCGCCAACACAGAGGAGATCATCCAGGTGGCATTTAAGGTACTGTCAGCCCCACTGAAAGCATCTTGGTCTGTCTTGTAAACAAGTGTTGACTCTAAGTGTATTATTTGAAAATCAGTACATCCATTCCAAGTGTTTATAGATTTGCTGTGACATGAACATGAGAATAATGTGATTAAGACAATCGCTACTGAGAATAAAGAAAACACAAGCATCAGTTTAAGCAAAAAAGGTCTTTGGAAGCAGCCCAGTTAACAGCATCAAGATTGAAGAGCAGGTGATTTAATAAATTAGCTTAAAGATTATTTCTTTTCAGCCTCCCCATTTGGGAGCCCCTAAGTGAGGTTTATAAATAAACATGACCTGTCTCTTGTCATCCTAATTTGCCATGCAGAAAGTTTTGATACATCCTTATTTTCTCACTCTCTATGTCAGACATGTTTTCGACAATCTTTTTCTGATGAAGTTTATTTTGTTGTGGTGGCATCAAGTGATAAGAGTCCACATACATGACTCAGAAGACACATAATGACCTCAAGTGTTGATTTTACTTGAGAACAGGGCGTGTGTGATTAGAATTAGGAAAGGAACATCCCATTCAAATACAAACTAGATGATGCACCTTTCATCTCTACCATGATGTCTCAGATTTCCACCCTGTATGTTTTCCTGTTGTATCATATATATTGTCATATAGGATGGGGGGTTAGGGGGCAGTGAATAAAATCCATGTCCCCAGTCCCCAGCAGAACTTAATGGAGGTTTAAATGATGAGAACTCAGATTTCATTTATCACTTATAGGTGCAAAAAGAGGGCAAGAATACATTCCCAAAGTGTATTTCAGTTCTTTAGAAATGAAAGGTGCTTCATCTAATTTGTATTTGAATGGGATATTTCCTTCCAAACTCTAATCATACATGCTCTATTCTCAAGTAAAATAAAAGCTTGATCTCACTATCTGTCTTTTAAGTCGTGTATGTGGACTCTTATCATTCAGCCCCTTGAGTCTCTGCTTCATCCACCATGATGCCTGAGGACCTTCCCCATGTCTGTTTCCTACTCTTATTTCTTCCTGATTTTCTCAGAGAAGAATATCCCACTGTGTCCTCAACAAATGTCTTCCCCTCCATCATCCAGAAAGACTCTCTTCCTCCCAGAGTCCTTTCTCATGTCTTAGAGACCATCCTGGATAGCCTCAGGAATTTCTATGTGTTTTGTCATTGACAGAGAGCCCCTAGTTTGGCTTTTTATTTCAGATTGTTTTCAACTGAGTTAACTGCTGGGTCTATAAAGAACCTAAGAGGCTGATGCTTAGCAGATGGTCACAAGGAAAGAGCCAGAACGCTTTCCAAGTTGAAAACTTTTGGCTTTTACAGACTTATTCATCATAAAACCTAAAATTATGCACATAGCTAACTTATTCCTATCCAGTTATTTCTGTTCCTGTTCTGGGATTGTCTGTGTGATTATAAGTTCAGCTGGGCAAGTGGTCACTTTGGGCTTACCAATGAAAGACCTGATAGAAAATTTGGCCCTTAATCATAGTAATTATTGTTTTTAAAGAAGTCCTGAGATTTTTCTCTATCCTTGACCTTGGTTTTTTGGGGGAGAGGTAGGGAAAGGAAAGGAGAACCTAAAACTATAATTAGCTTTTTTTTTTCAGTAAGGCAAGTGTCATGCTTTACTTTGGTTATTTTTTTAACCTTCTCAAGGGTGTTTGATGTTTTTGAAAATGATTTTGGCATGCTTCTATGTTTTTCATTTAGTAGTATCATTTTATATATACAGGATCCATTCTCATCCTTTTATCTGAGAAGCACTTCACAGTTAACTGCCCATCTTTGATCATATTTCATCACCATGGTGACCTTTAGAGATAGAATATTAGTCAGCATTCTTCAGTCATTAGCAGTAGACTGGCTGAGGAATCAGTTGTGAGAACACCAAGCAGGCTCCTGGGAAGACCCTGAAGCAGGCAGTTCCAGAGGTCTCAGCTGCAGGAACTGCTCTACATCTCCTCTGGGCACTGCTGTCAGAGAGACAGACTCCAAACTCTGTTCATCATTCAGATTCCAGGCAGGGACCTGGTGGTCTTGAACCATGGGCTTGCTAGGAAAGACAGGATGTTTTGATTCAGAGCCACGTTTACTCTACCCAGCAAGGATCTCATTTAAAAACTGATGGAGAGGTCAAAAGCTTTACTGGCAAGCAAAAGTTGAGAGAATTCAGCATCACCAAATAAGCTTTATAAACAAAAGCTATAGAGAATTCTATAGGAAGGAAACACAAGAGAAGGAAAAGACTTACAAAAACAAAAACAAAACAATTAAGAAAATACCAATAGAAACATATATATCAATAATTACTTTAAATATAAGTGGATTAAATGCTCCAACCAAAAGACACAGACTGACCGAATGGATACAGAGTCCTGCAGCATTCTGTGCACTGGGGAGATAGCACTCCCCCATTCTCCAAGGAAATTGGGATGTTAAACCTTCTACCAGAGCCCAGAGGATCGGATTTACCTGAGATCTGGGAACTGTGTAGCAAAGAGACTATTGGGAACGTGAGGAACTGAGGGAAATGGAGGGGTATTATGGGGTCGTTGTGGCAAAATGTCCTTTGTCACAATGACTGTGACAGGAAGTAAAAGTCCCAGGATGGACATGTGAAAGGAACTTATACAGAAGAGAGAGCCATCAAAGCACCAAATGTGGCAGGAATTTAGACGATTTGATGAGTTGGTGAGAATTGTTTAGGAATGGAAGACTTTTACAGAAAATAGAATTTATGAGAGTGGGGTGTGTGACAACCTGGCTGTTCGTGTCTGAAGTCCAAGGCCCATAAAGAGCCCTGGGGCTACCATTTGTGAAAACAAATGCTAACGCACTTTGTACTTTCCAGCTGTCTTATCCTCCATTCAGGGGCTGAGTGTAGAAAATGGACTAGGAATCTGTGCCTTCTCATCAAGGGGCAGCAAATCACAACTTCAAATTCTGTTTTTCTCCTCCCACCCTAGTGGACAATTAAAGCACTATTCAGTATTTGCTTGTTGTGCTTTTCACGATTATCACACCTTACCCTATGCCTGTTTTTGACTGTGTGTTTGGTCAGAAGTGGATACCTTAACAGCAGGAGCTCTAGATATTATCTGCCTGCCTTTGGGTTCCAGCTTGACCATTGACAAGCTCTGTGACCTTGGGAAAGTTGCCTGGCTTCCGTGTTCCTCAGCTTTCTCATCTGTGAGATGTGATTAATAACAACCCCTCCCTTACCTAAGACTCATTAGGGTAGACTGTTATCAGAGTTAAATGAGTGTGTAAAGGGATTTGAACATGTTGGATCAGTGCCTGCAAAGAGTCAGTGTTGATGTCATTTAAAAAATGTGAGTACCCTAGAGAAGATTTTGAATACGACATATCAACTATCCCTGATTTGCAACTTGACTTTCAGTGTATCCCACCCTTTCCCCTCTGCCTATAAACATATTCAGTCTCTCCCTTCCTGTAGGCAGCCTCCTTTTGTGCATGGTTGTTACCCCATTTCTCTGCCACCCTTTATTCCATAATCTCTTTTTAAATTAATTATTTATTTTTGGCTGTGCTGGGTCTTTGTCACTGAGCAGGCTTTTCTCTAGTTGCAGAGAACAGGAGCTACTCTCTAGTTGCAGCGTGTGGGCTTCTCACTGTGGTGGCTTCTCTTGTTGCAGAGCACAGACTCTAGTGTGAGCAGGCTTCAGTAGTTGTTCATGTGGGATCTTCCCAGACCAGGGATCAAACAGGAAAAACAAGAGTCTGGGGTGGAGAAGCAGGAAGTGCAGGAAATGAGAATTTATAAGGAAGCCAAAACAGAACTTGCATATCAGTTAGAGGTCTGTAGTGCTGGAAAAGAAGGAGCCAGTGGTGGCTGAGGTGTTCTGGCTTGAGCAAATGGGTAAAAGTGAGTTATGTTACCCATTGGTATCCCAGGCATTGCAAGGTAGATTCTTAACCACTGGACCACCAGGGAAGCCTTCTATAATTTCTTACAAGAAGAGCCCATGCCTTTGCCTCCATACCTCACATCTATTCATTCCTTGATTCCCATTACCATCTGTCACCAGGATCTCCTAATTGCCAAAGCCAGCAAACCTCTTTGCTCCTTGCTTGGCCTTCCTATGGCATTTTACTGTGTTGGCCATTACCACAGTCAGAGTTTCTTCCTCTTTCCTAAAAACCTCCCCTAGCTTCCAAGATCGGAGAAGGTAATGGCACCCCACCCTAGTACTCTTGCCTAGAAAATCCCATGGACAGAGGAGCCTGGTAGGCTGCAGTCCATGGGGACGCTAAGAGTCGGACACGATTGAGCGACTTCACTTTCACTTTTTACTTTCATGCATTGGAGAAGGAAATGGCAACCCATTCCAGTGTTCTTGCCTGGAGAATTCCAGGGACAGGGGAGCCTGGTGGGCTGCCGTCTATGGGGTCGCACAGTCAGACATGACTGAAGTGAATTAGCAACAGCAGCAGCAGCTTCCAAGATGCATGCTCTTTCTTTCTGCTTCTCCATCTCTTTGACTGCTTTTGTTATTGTTGTTTTTGCTGGTTCCTCTTCCCTGCACACACCTCAACTCTTAGAGTTTCCAGGACTCTGCCTTACTTTGTGCATTTTCCACGGAGAAGCTCAAACACAGTTATAGTTTCAGTTCTTACCTGAATTCATATCTCAAGGCTCATCATTCTCCTGTGCTGATGTGCTAGACTTTACTTCTAACTGACACTTCTGATTCAGATTTACCTCTCCAGGTCTAACCGTTGATCTCATTGGGTACCTGTTCTCCCACTCTGGGTAACATAACATTTTCACCCCTTGCTCTAGTCAGAACACCTTGGCCATCACTGGCTCCTTATTTTCTATCACTGTAGACCTCTAACTGAAATTCAAGTCCCAACTTTGTTTCCTTATAAATTCTCTCTTCCTGCCCTTCATGCTTCTCCACCCCAGACTCTTAACTGTTTTTCTTGTCTCGTAGACTCAATGGATATTAGTTTGAGCAAATGCCAGGAAATACTGAAGGACAGGCAAGCCTGGCAATGCTGCAGTCCATGGGGCTGCAAAGAGTTGGACATGACTTAGTGATTGAACAACAACAGAAGTCTTTTCAACCTTCTGCCTCCAATCCATCCTCCACCCTCTTCCTTAGAGAGCTCCCTCAGTTCACAGTGGATCACGCCACAGTCCTTCCCATCATCATCTTGCAGGGTTAGATGATACACTATGATCTGATTCTTGGTTGTCTTTCTCTCTCCTGACTTGAGCCCCAAGCAATCACCTACTAATACTTATATATTCCTTGCATATTCCTTGTATATTCCTTGTATATTTTCTTCATGTTTTAAGACCCAACTCAAATGTCATAAAGCCTTCCCTGACCTCTCCAGGTAGGATTCATCTTGTTCTACAGAGGACCCCCATGTGCTACTGTGCTTACAATGGTTGTAGCCCCTATTTTAATTTTACCTCTGTCTACTAAACTGTAAGTATTGTGAAGGCAGCAGAGATCATATATATGGACATATATCCTGAGCCCCTGGCACAGTGAATGTCTGAATTACTAAATTTATTTTCCAAGATTATTCCATACTGCCATTGCTCTGGAGGAGCTAGTTCTTAGGCTTTATTTTCTTTTTCCTTCAGCTCTTTGATGTTGATGAGGATGGCTTCATAACAGAGGAAGAGTTCTCCACCATCCTGCAGGCTTCCCTTGGAGTGCCTGACCTTGATGTTTCCGGTCTCTTCAAGGAAATAGCACAGGGAGATTCTGTTTCCTATGGTGAGTAGGCAGTTTGGCTCCTTATTCAGTGTTCGAGGAGGGCATCCAGACTATGACTGACCCTCATACAAGTGTTGTTTCCCTTCTCTAAGATGTTAATGATAGAAATAATAGTAACAATGATGATGATAGCAATAATAATGGTAGTGGTATAATAGTAGAAGCTAATTATTAGGAAATTACCATATGCTAAGTACTCTTCAAACATTTTATATATATTAACTCATTTATTCTTTGCAGCAGGACTATTTGATCAGTACTCTTCATTATTCTTATGTTACCGAGATGCAAAGAATCTAAGTGACTAATCTAAGATCATTCACCAGAAAATGTCAGAGTTGTAGCCACAATAGAGGGATACAGGCTGAGGAACCCACAGTAATAACAGTAACTAAACCATCTATTAATGTTTCCTGTTAGTAGCTTAGGTGCGCTTCCATGTTCATTATCTCATGTCATGTTGATCCCACCCCTGTGAGGGAGGGACTGTCATGGAGGAAGACCTTGAGGCCAGGTGGCAGGTCTGTCCACCAGCCTTTCTCCTGATGGCTCAAGTAAAATAATTGCCCTTGGGACTTCCCTGGCAGTCCAGTAGCTAAGACTCTGCACTTCCAAAGCAGGGGGTGCAGGCTCGATCCCTGATTAGGGAACTGAGATCCCTCATGCTGCATAATGTGGCCAAAAAATAAAAACAAAATAAAATTAAATAAAAACAAAATTTTAAAAATAAGTCCTGTAAGGGATGAAGGGATGGTTCATCAGTTTCCATGTATTTCATAATGTTCTTGGGAAACACAACTTGGTGAAGCTTTGATGTGGTCATAGATGTGGCTTGTCTTCCCCAGTCTTCTCTGGTGGGCTGGAGGAGGATGCCTCTTGAATGCCTTTTTCCTTCTGGTGCTCAAAGAGTTTCAGCCTGATAACTTTCATTGGATGGGTGCTTTAGATTACATACTTCGCTTACTCTCTGTTTTTAATTACTGTCATTTGGCTATCTTTTCTTTTATTTTAGATAATTTAGTGCACTTTAGATAATTTAGGGCACTTTATTAAGTTCATTAAAAAAAAAGAAAGGATAAAATGGGAAGTATATACTGGTGTAAAACTTAAGAGTCATAAACCTCATGTGTACTTATTCTCTGGCCATTTTCATTGCATAATTAAGACTGTATTACTCCAAGCTACCAATTTTTTTTTTTTTTAGTATTCTTTTTAAGATTTTTTTTTTTTGATGTTGACCATTTTCAAAGTCTTTATTTGTTACAATATTACTTGTTTTATGCTTTGACTTTTTTGGCCTCAAGGCATGGAGATCTTAGCTCCCCTATCAGGGATCAAACCCACACCCCATACATTGGAAGATGAAGCCTTAACCACTGAACCACAAAGAAGTCTCAAAGCTACCACATTTTGAAAAACTAGTTTGAATTATTATTTCAATGGAAGCTAGTACTGAGAATTACTTGTAGGTAGTCATATGTTTACCTGTTGATTTTAATTTTTTTTATAGAAATCTACTTTGTTTTTTTGGAGTTCAACATTTTTCTTCTTAGAATACAAAAGATATCTCCCCTTCCTCAATATTATGCAAGCCCACTTTTTTTTTGGCAGGAACATTTGAGGTATTTAAATATGATTTTATGAAAGAATAGGTATAAAAATTTATCATGAATGTGACCATTTACATTATTTAAATATGATCATTTAAGTTTTCGTTCTTGGTTTTCCTTTAGCAAAATTAATGCCCAATTCTACTTATCGCCAGTTCATAGCACTTCTATAAATAAGTTACTCTTTAATGCCACTGGCATCCCCAAAGAAGACAGAGACCTTCATCTTTTGACTAGAGCATAGTCTTAAAATTAAAGCTCATGGTTTCCATAGATAACTCTCCTGCCTATATATCTTAGAAATCACTTAACATCCACTTTACCTCCATCACTGAAATAGACTCATGCAGATAAATCTTTATTTTGGGCTTAAGAAAGAATAATTAATAGCTTACCTGATTTGGAAATATTAAGTCTATCAATACAAACTTATGTTGTAATTACAGAGAATGATATGGGCTCAATCTGGTGACTTCCTCATCACTAAGACCTGTTTATATCATCAAGAATTGCTAGGTACTCTGATGTGCCATGAAGTAGACACTTGGTTATCAGAGGATTTTTTTTTTAATGGATAGAAATAGGATATTGGGTTAAAAGCCTTTTATTAGAGAGTCAAAGCAAGCTTATTCAAAGACCAGGCTCCCTTTGCTATATAAATTCAATAAAGCTTTCTCCATCCTAACAGAAAAGGAGAGAGAAATTTCAAAGTTGAGGGTAGCATCATATTTCAGAAACTATTAGGGGCTTAAAGTTCAAATTCTCATGGTTAATTTAGTAAGTTATATCTATACTCTACCTTATGTCACAAATCAAAACACCTGAGATAAAAGGAGGCCCACGACTCAGGGGTCTTATGATATGATTATTATATATTGTACACTCTACTTGTTCTTACTGATCGTAAGTCAGGCAGGGCTCAGCTTTTCAACATGGTTCATTTCTTTACCAGTTTTAAAGATAAAAATCATTTTATATGGGAGAATGGCATTGAAACATGCTAATTATCATATGTGTAATCAATCGCCAGTCCAGGATTGATGCTCGGGGCTGGTGCATCGAGATTTCCTGGGGGGAGGGCGGAGGGAGGGAGGAGGGAGGGGGGTTCTGGAGGGGGAGCATATGTAAACCCATGGCGATATCATGTCATTGTATGGCAAAACTAATAAATAAATAAATAAAATTTTAAAAAAAATAAATAAAAATAAAGATAAAAATCATTTTAAAAGTCAGTAATAGAAAGTCCTGCACTTCCCTGGTGGGTCAGCTGGTAATGAACCTGTCTGCAATTCAGGAGACCTGGGTTCGAGCCCTGGGTTGAGACGATCCCCTGGAGGAGGGCATGGCAACCCACTCCAGTATTCTTGCCTGGAGAATCCCCATAGACAGAGAAGCCTGGTGGGCTACAGTCCATGGGGTAGCAAAGAGTTGGACACGACTGAGTGACTAAGCACAGCACAGCACAATAGAAAGTCCTGGAGAATAAATTTTTAAACATTTTTTATTACAAAGAAATAATAAAATTATATATAACAATAAAGCATAAACATGGGGCATAATGAGGGTTTATAAATGAACACTTGTGTACTACCACTCAGATCATGAAATAGAATTTTTCAGTAACTCTAGAAGCCTCCATGTGCCCCTTTCAAAAATACAACCCCTTCCTCTGTCTTAAAGGAGAGAACTGCTGACCTGACTTAAAAAGGAATCTCTGCCTGCTTTGCTTTAGCATTTCACCGCACAAGTACAAATTTTAAATATATTTTAGTTTTGCCTAAGTTTTTGAGCTTTGCATAGTAGCCTCATACCACATGTGTTCTTGTGTATTTGGCTTTTTTCATTATGGTTTTAAGATTTATCCACATTGTTACAACACAGCTATTCATTCATCTTCATTGCTGTACAGCATTATGTTCTCTGAATATGCCAGGATTTATTTCTCCATTTCAACTGTTAACAAACATTTGAAATGTTTCCATTTTTCACCTATTATGAATAACATTGCTGTGAACATTCTCATGCATGTCTCCCAGAATACATTATACACAAATCCTCTAGTTTATCTACCTGAGAATCAAGTATGCATATCTTCAACTTGACTAGATAATGGAAAAAACTATCTGCCAAAGCGGTTGTATAATTTATAAGGGTTGAGTAATAGAGTTTTGCAATCATTGTATTATTAAGATCATATGTTAATCTGCATCATGCAAAAAGAAGATTCATCTCAATTTATTGAATTTTGTTTTTTTCTACTCTTTTAGAAGAATTTAAAAGTTTTGCCCTAAAGCATCCAGAATATGCTAAGATATTTACAACCTACTTAGATCTCCAGACGTGCCATGTGTTTTCATTACCAAAAGAAGTCCAAGCAACTCCCTCAGTTGTAAGTAATAAAGTCAGTCCCGAAAGTCATGAAGAAAGTACCTCAGATAAAAAGGACGACTGAAAACAAATATTCCTAATAAGGAAACCGCGGTGGCTTTTATTTGAAATTTCAAAGGCATGTATTAATAGTATTTTACTTGTGAGTGAGTAAAGATGATGTTTAAAATAGATAGCTTTTTAATGAAAATGATAGATTTTTCTTTATTGGAAGGCTTCTATTCACATGTATTTATCAATATTCCTTTTCTTTTATATAACATTTTGCTATACCGATTGGCTTACTGTTGATAAAGCTATTTTTATGATTTTCCAGGTTAGTTTGCATATCCAAATAAATGAAATGACCTCCCTTGTTAACTGAGGAACATTAATCAACACTGTAAAAATTTTTTAAAGTATAAACACTTTTTCATCTACCTTCCTCTAAAGAATGTATTCTGCTAACTCTAATTTCGTCCCATTCTGGAAATAAGAATGAAGAGCCTGAGGAATGTTGCATAATTTTATGCCTTTAACTTCACAGATTCATCTTTTCCATTTGTATTTCAGTTTCTTGGATCACTGAATGTGGGGGGATTGGAAGGGAGAGCTCTGTTAGTTAGATAAGACTCCTTAAAAACTCATATTCTCTTGAGCATGCATCCCTATTGTTGATTTCCTTAACCATCTGCTAAGGAAATCATACCCTTTTTTGAGATATATGGATTTAGAACTTTGTTTTAAAGACAACAACTGTGGCCAAAGGCTATGTGGGAATTGCCTTATTGAAGGTAACATTAATTGCATAATGAGAAATTGTTTGCCACAGAATTTTGTTTCATTTGAGTTGGGTAGTTTAGAATGTAGTGCTTGCCCAGTAAATGAATCAGATTTACTTTATTTACATAAAATTAGATTTTAATATATTTTACCATTTAAGTGGGAATTTTATTAAGTGTCCTCTCAAATTTGAGAAAATGAAAGTGAAAAATGTTAGTCACTCAGTTGTGTCCAACCCTTGCCACCCCATAGACTATAGCCCACCAGGCTCCTCTGTCCATAGAATTCTCCAAGCAAGAATACTGGAGTGGGTTGCCATTCTTTTCTCCAAGGGCTATTCTTGACCCAAAGATCGAAGCTGGGTCTCCTGCATTGCATGCAGATTATTTAACGTCTGAGAGCTTGCCTGAAATATCAACAGGAAAAACAGGAAGGTTCCAAATTATCACTGAAAGCTAGGGAATCCAAAAACCTACTTTATTAATGCAAGACCACAGTTTAACCCCCAGGCAGGAATTTAGCAATGCTGTATTTTTTTCCTTTAGTTTGAGCAATAATTTCCCTCAAATGCCATTTTATTAGATGTCATGCATGCTTGCTAAAAAGTTTCATCCTTAAGTATATATGTATGATTGCTTGCTTTTTACATATCTTAAGCTATTTAGACAAAGCAAGGAATGAGCTGAAAGCAATTGATTAAGTAATTAGGAAAGTACATCTTTATAATGTTTATCACATAGAATTGAATATATGTAATACTCAGGTACCCTGATTTTTATCATGGAAAAGTCACATGTTAATCCCATTAATAATGAAAAAGTAGCATTTTAAATTACAAGCTTTCTATGAGGCTCTTGAAAGTGATCCCATTGTTTTACTGTTTTAGAGTAATATTTATGTTCTTTAATTCCACTTCTGCCAACGTAATATTCCTCTTTTATTATGTTACTGAACAAACTTGCTACATAAAATTCTTGGCAATTAAAAATTCTGGTTTTGCCATTTTTGACTCAAATGTAATATACTTTTTTAATATCATGGTTTGAATGTAAGTTTGTGTATTTGTGAATGTGATCAATTTTGTTTGCATTTAAGCCTTATGAAATGTTACACATAATTTTACTCTAGTGAAAGATTCACATTTTAACCAAAGCAGCAATAGTTAATATTCCTAAAGTTGACTTTTGACTGACAAGAGTGTGTAATAACGCAAGTCATTACTGTTAGTATTACTACCAACTAGGCCTCTGCTTTTATGCCTTCTAAACAAAGATTTTCTTCAAAGAGGCTCTTCTCTTAGAATTTAAAGTTCACCAATTAAATTTCATTAAATCAGTTAAATGCACTGTGATTTTATATAATAGTTTGAAAGACCCAAATTACTCTTTGAAATGAGAAATACTAGATCCTAAGACTTATACACCATCAAACTTTCAATCAGAACGGTTTTATTGAAGGATAACAACACACAGAATGTTTACAGAGCAATTTGCTTGCTTTATGTATATTTAATTCCTTCTGCCACTGTTTCTAGAGTCTTGGAAGGCTGAATATGCTCACTAGTAGTACTACCTCTAATGGAGACTTCAAAGAGCCCCTTTTAGAAGACGTATGGTGTGCTGTCTGTATGAAGCATGGCAGTATGGGTATCTGATTCTCAGACTCAGGAACTCTTCCTTTCAGACTGTTAAAATGCAAGGTGGTTAGTTGATGGCCGTTAATTGATATACCACTGACTCTATTAGAATACATGAGCTCCTCACCACAAAGGTCCTTGTGGAATCCTTATAAGGGTATCACTACAGAGGATAAAAAGATACTAGTAAGAAACTCGGGGCTGGTGCATCGAGATTTCCCGGGGGGAGGGAGGAGGGAGGGAGGAGGAAGGGGGGTTCTGGAGGGGGAGCATATGTAAACCCATGGCGATATCATGTCATTGTATGGCAAAACTAATAAAAAAAAAAAAAGAAACCCTTTCCTAAGAATGCAGACATATTTATAATTCTTTTTTCTTTTCTGTTCACTTGGATTGACTTTGCCATTTTTTTGCTCAGTGGTTAGACCAGAGTATTCTGTCAATGCCATGCTGTGAGTCAGTAGAGGGGAAAGACCCTCACAAAGTTCTTAACATATATCCAACATACATATCTTGTATACATATCATTAACAATGTACATGCTATTATATCCTACTATTCCACTTGCAATGTAACATTTTCCAGTATCATTAAAATTCTCTGAAAATGTAAATTTTAAAATGTATGCCTAAGGTTCCTTGAGATAACTGTAACATAATCATGATCGTACTTCAGATTTTGAAACTATGAGTTTCATTTTCATCTTGGGACTATTAAAAATAACAAATTCCCTATTCCACGATAAGTTTTGAATTATGAATAGTTTGCTAAGGGGCTTATTTATAGTTTCTGAATTCTAAAATGAAAAATTTCCTAAAGATTTTATGATTATTAACTTTATTTTAAACTAACTTTATTACAGGAAAAAATTGAATTATTATCTGAGATAGCGTAGAGTAATTCTAACTTCATGTAGTAGTTTACAGGTTCATATCTTTTAAAGGTAAGTAGACTTCATCTTTTTAAGGGTATTTTTCCCTTTGTGAAAGGAATAGGCTTACTAGTTATTACAATAAGTAATAATAACAGTTTGGAGTCCTTACTGTTTATCAGGCATTATGCTAACTGGTTTACAGGCAAATACACATTTAAACACTCAATGAGGCAAAGGTATTGTTGTCCCTAGTTTAATTAAACAAAATTTAGAACTATCTTTAAGTCATTCATTAAATGATAGAGCTTGCAATTAAACCCAGTTTTGTCTTGATTCAAGAGGTCATGCTTCTAATAATTTATATAAAGTAGTAAAGCTGCCTGATTTATTAAATTTGTAGGTTGAGCATCTGCCATTTCTTTTCCTCCGTGTGGGAAATTTTGACTTAGTTCTTAAAGAGAAACAAAGGTGATTCAGAATGGTTCCTTCCAAGCAGTGGCTGAGATGGGGAGAAAGATTGGCGAACCACAGCCTAGCCAAGGAAACCCTCCTGACCCCTTCTTGTGGCCCAGGATAGGTCAGCTGAAAACCCTGAAACCTTCCTGTAGGATCAGTCCAGTTACTGCAAACCAAAGGCGAGGTGAATGTCCGGATACGACAGTAAACTTTTTCCTTTGTGGGCAGTGGTGGCGAGTGCATTTTCTCGTTCTCATGGGTCCCTCTGCTGCAGCCTTTTCAGTCACATCTCTGCTCTCAGAACAAAGTAAATGCTCAATAAAGGAGAGTTTGAGGGACTTGAGGGTAAAGCCAGAAGTGGAGCATCTAGGACCTTCATTCTGATTACTGCGAAGCATTGCCTTTGCTGGTCTCCCTGCTTTATCCTTTACTCTTTTATTAGTGCACTTAGACTTCTGGGGGTTTTGTTTGTATTTACATGTATAACAAATATATATTTATATATTACAATGTTTATATAATATATTATTAATGTATTTATTGTCTGTTATTCCTATCACTTAGAGGGTATACCGATAGTGAACACTCAGTATTGAAGAATGAGTAATGATAACTGTATCTTTCACTTATTGTGCCTTGTATTTAGAATAGAGATTGTCTTTACAACAAACTTTGAAAACCTGGGATTATGATCCTTAAAACTCATGTAGAGAATAAGTCTCAGAGAGGTTTTGTCACTTGCTCAGAGTCATATAACTGGTGAGTGTCGGAGCTGAAATTCAAACCCAAGGCTGCCTGGCTCTAAGTGAGGGAACTTTTGATTAGGCCAACGTCACTTGAACCCATAAAATAAGTAAAAAATTAAAGGGTCCAGAAGCATGGAAACTAGATAATCTGAGCACCCTCTGGCCTCAAAACCCCTAGAATGTTAAGCAAAATGTCACCAACATATTTGAAATGTGTAACTGAGCATGCACAAAACTAAAGGAAATGTTCAGAGGTCAAAAATGAAAAGGGAGCTGGACTCTAAAACTGTGTGAAGGCTTGAGTTACCATTGACCTGGGGGCATTCAGCAATCTTAATAACCAGGAGGGTTGTATTTTGTGGCTATGAGAGACAAAAGGTGTTTATATGATGTGGGGATTTGGAACTGAGATCTTGGGGAAGTAAAAAAAAAAAAAGATCTTAAAGGGCTACTCTCAGTAAAAGAATGAATTTAAAAAATTCATCTTCTGGTAAATAAAGACTGTGAGGAGATTTTTTCTATCCTGGCCTGGGTTCTAGATTGGGGGGGAAAATCCTCCTCTGATAACTTTTTCTAAAACTTTCAGTTCTTTTAAATGTTTTGAGACAGAGATCAAGCCCATGCCCCCTTCATTGGAAGCGTGGAGTCTTAACCACTGGAGCACCAGGGAAGTCCTGTTTGATTCTTTTCTTAGTTTCTACTAGATAGTCTGTTGTTGTTTAGTTGCTACATAGCGCCTGACTCTTTTGCAGCCCCTTGGACTGTAGCCTGAGGACGTGGCAACCCATTTCAGTATTCTTGGCTGGAGAATCCCTATGGACAGAGGAGCCTAGTGGGCTACAGCCCATGGATTCACAAAGAGTCAGACACGGTTGAGAGGCCAAGCACAGACTATAGCCCACTAGGCTCCTCTATCCATGGGATTTCCCAGGCAAGAATACTGGAGTGGTTGCCATTGCCTTCTCCGGGATATGTTCCCAACCCAGGGATCAAATCCGCAGCTCCTGTTTGTCAGGTGGATTCTTTACTACCGAGCCACCAGGGAAACCCACTTGGCTAATGAGAAATCCTTATTTGTTCCCTCATTATGTGCACAGATTTAATCATCTGGAATATATTTATAGTATTAGTAGTTTCACAGTCATTGTTTCCCATTTCATCATCTGTGTCATTCCTGAGTCTATTTACATTGGCTGAGTCTTCTCCAAGTAATGGGTCATATTTTCCTTCTTCTTTACATGTCTTTATGCAAATTATTTTATGTACACAAATGGGTACAGTTTATCCTGTACATTATAGATGCCACCTTATCGAGTGTCTAGATTTGGCTATCATCCTTAACAGAGTTTTGAGTTTTATTCTGACTGGTAATTAATTTACTTGCGTGTTATCACTTGAAATTCAATTTAAACCTCACACCCTCTACAAAGACTAATTCAAAATGATTACAGATTTAAATGTAAAATACAAAACTATAAAACTTTCAGAGAAAAATGTGTGAGAAAATCTTTGTGCTCTATGGAGAGGCAAAGAGTTTTGAAATTTGACACCAGAAGCATAAAACTGTAAAACGTTTTCCCAAAGTAGCTGTACCAATTTACATTCCCCTCAGCAATGAATAAAAACCTTGATGGCCCTGCATTCTCACTAGCATTTGGTGAAGTCAATATAAATCGTGTTTTGCAAGAAATTTATATATTTTACTTAAGTTGTTGAATTTGTTGCAATAAATTTGTTCTTAATATTCCTGTGTTATCCTGTTGATGTCCATAGAATCTTAATGATATACTCTCATATCCTTAACATTAGTAAGTTTTAACCCAGACTGATTTTCCCAGTAAGTAGCTTCATAGGTCACTGGATGCATTTTTGCTGAATTTATAGGAAGATGAAGCAACTGTGTCTGATGAAGAAAGTTCAAGTGAGTAATAATTTGGGGAGCTGTAGTTGGGGGAAGGATTAAATCCCTTCCAGAGTGGTTGTTTGAATTAGCATTGCTGAATTGGAATTCAACTTCTCTATAGTAGAAAAGCCTGAAGTATCTCCTAAACTTATTTTGCACACACACAGTTTTCTTCAGTGGAAAACATTCATAATATAAATTTGCAAATTTTTCCAAGTTTCTTAGATTCAGTTACCTGCTTGTCAATGTTTTAAACTAGAAGGTGCTGCAAATTAAGTTGAAATGCATGCATGCTAAGTTGCTTCAGTTGGACACAACTCTTTGCAAACCTATAGACTGTAACCTGCCAGGCTTCTCTGTCCATAGGATTCTCCAGGCAAGATTACTGGAGTGGATTGCCATGTCCTCCTCCAGGGGATCTTCCCAGTCCAGGGATTGAACGCACATCTCTTGTGTCTCCTGCACTGGCAGGCAGGTTCTTTACCTCTGAGCCACCAGGGAAGCCCCTAAGTTGAGAGAATTGAAGCCAAATCTCTGTGTGCAGCACCGTTGTTGGGGAAAAGCAATTTCCTTTGAAAGGTAAACACAGGCCTTATGAACAACAATGGGAGGGACTGCTGAAATCACTTTTCACCCTATTCAGGGTTACTTTCCTTTTAGACTCACAAACTGAAGGAGAACAAATGATTTGTCAAACAAAATGAACAGGGGAAAGTTTAGGAGGCTAAAATGGATTTCTGAGGCAGGAAATTTATTTGAGCACAAGTGTTTCCTCAGACAATAAATTTAACCTGCAATAAAACCCAACATTTGTTCAGTAATCCCCCAACCCTCCCGTACTGTGTCAGTGTTATCTTCACACATCATATTTCCTCTTCATCCAAATTCTGCCACCTTTAGAGGCCTCGTGTGACTTCCTCAACTCTGCCATGTTATTTCTGGATGAATAAGTAACTGAATACTCTGAACTTCAGAGTTTCTTGATGAAGAAACAAAGCATAGAAATCTCCAAAGAGATGCACTCTCACTTTCCCCAGTGACAGTTTCACTCTTTGTTTAAACTGTGTGTAAACAGAAACCCAACCAGCTAGTAAGCTGCCTTTAAATCTGCCAAAACTACCCCCTTCCCCATCATCACCCTGCAACGCCTGCGCCACAGGCATTACTAGCTAGTTTGGCAAATGCAGGACAATTGTGGGAACATTCAAACATAAACCATAAATGGCTCAGAAGTGAAGGAACCAGATCACAGTTCTCGTTCTACAGCTGTCTGGCCCCTAGAGGACATTTTGGAGAATGATTTCATTTTCTGCCTTGAGGTCACTTATAATGGTGGTGGTTTAGTCACTAAGTCATGTCTGACTCTTACAACACCATGGACTATAGCCCGCCAGACTCTTCTGCCCATGGTATTCACCAGGCAAGAATACTGGAATGGGTTGCCATTTCCTTCTCCAGGGGATCTTCCCAACCCAGGAATCGAACCTGGGTCTCCCACATTGCAGGAGGATTCTTTACCAACTAAGCTCTGAGGGGGCTTCCCTTCTTCTGACATATTGTCACACCTCTCACCTTCTCTGGGACTCAGTTTCCTTATTTGTAAAAAGAGGCTGTTACTTCACTTGCATAAAGTCACTGAGATTTTGTGAATCAGTTCAGACCAGACTCTATGTGTGTGAGAGAGTGAGAAAGAGGCAAGGGAGACAGAAAGAGCAAGCATGAGAGGGCATGAGAGAGAGCAAGAGAAAACCCTGCAAAGTGTAACATCCTATGCAAGCAAATACAAAGTATTTGCTTGAAAGCTGACATTACTGTCTGAGCTTTGGGAAAGCTGGAGACTCAGGTGGATATAATCTGGTATTTTCCTCAGAGGTTAGCAGAGATCTTGCCTATGTTGTCCTCCCGCCCTGGGACACCCACTGTGCAGATGCATGGAGAAAGGCAGAGGTAGAACCAGGGAGAATGGGAGAGATGGGTGCTCATTCTCCCCCCAAACAGCAGCCGAAGAGAAGTAGAATGAGGGGACGTTCTCTGATTCATCCCAGGTGGGGTCAGACAACAGCTATTAATGCAGTTGGGATGGGGGATGGGGGTGGGGGACAGCTATTAATGTAGTTTGGAGGTGGGGTAGGGGTGGGAAAGTGGAGGTCTACTGAGTGTTACTATGTCCTGTTGAGTATGAATTCCTTTTCTCAGAACAAGCATACTTTTCAGTCTTGTTAAAAGGGATACTTCAGTGACATGAACCTCAGAACTCCAAATTGGGGGAAAAAAATCAAGCTTATTTTCTAGAGCTTTCATCAAACCAATTATTATTTTCCCCTTGAATCATAAAGGAAAGCTAAGCAATGGCTTCCTGTTTATCCCCAACATCCACTAATAAATCCATTCCAATAGGAGTCAAATTTTAATTCTTATAACTGGTGTACCAGAGAAAAAACCCAAATATCATATGATATCATCTGAGCTGAATGGATTTGGTTCAAGCCTATATCACATAAAGAAGACCAATCTTCAATTCGGATCCCACCAGAGGTCTAGGGTCCTTAATTCTATACCAGTCAAGAGAAGCCACCAGAAAGCTTTCAGGCTCCAACTGAAACAACTCAAAATATTAAAGGGCTTCCCAGGTGGCACTAGTGGTAAAGAACCCACCTGTCACTGCAGGAGACATTAGAGACATGAGTTCAATCCCTGGGTCAGGAAGATCTCCTGGAGGAGGGCAGGGCAACCCACTCCAGTATTCTTGCCTGGGGAATCCCATGGACAGAGGAGCCTTGTGGGCTACAGTCCATAGGGTTGCAAAGAATTGCACATGACTGAAGCAACTTAGCATGCATGCAGACTTCCCACATAGGCTGGTGCATTACCTAGCACCATGCATGCTCAGGTGTCCTGGCCAGAACAGCATCACACAGATTAAATGAGATGAGGAAACCCTGCATCTGGCATCCACACCTCCCCTTAATGGACCTCTGGGTGGACCAGAGTAGGCTGATGGGCACTGTTAGTCTTGGGTCATTCATGGCAATATTTCAATTGCCTTTGTCTTTGAGGACATCGTTCAGTCATCAGCTTGGAAAACAGCAATGACTAGAAGTGGAAGAGATCTTGGTACATGTTGTGGGTTGAATTGTATCCCCCCTGCAAAGAAGACATAAAGTCCTAACCCTAAGTACTTAGAATCTGCAATTAGAGGGTCTTTGTAGATGTAATTCATTTAAGATGAGTTTGTTAGGGCGGGCTCTAATCCAATAGAGACACACACAAAGAGAAGACAACCACGTGATAGTGGAGGCAGAGATTGGAGCCACACGGTTCCAAGCCAAGGAACTCCAAGGATTGCCTTCAAACACTGGAAGCTGTGAGGCACAGAAGGATTCTTTCCTGGAGCTTTCATGGAGAGAAGGCCCTGAAAACACCTCAATTTGAGACTTCCATCCTCCAGAACTTGTTTAAAGCCACCAGCTTGTGATATGTTGTCACAGCAGCTCTAGGAAGTTCATACAGTCATTTTTTGGTAAATGTATTTATTTCCAAGGGCTTCCCTGGTGGCTCAGTGGTAAAGTATCTGTCTGCCAGTGTAGGAGACGTGGTTTGATCCCTGGGTCAGGAAGATCCCCTAGAGAAGGAAATAGCAATCTGCTCTAGTATTCTTGCTTGGGAAATCCCATGGACAGAGGAGCTTAGTGGGCTACAGTCCATGGGGTCGCGAAAGAGTCAGACACAACTTAGCGACTAAAGAACAACAGCAAATTGTTTCCAAAGATGGTGCTGAACAAGATTCAACAACAGCCCTGCAGATTCCCAGGCCTCCACTAGGGAAGCATGTGACCACACTTTCTCAGGGCAACTGGTTAATTCATGCTCAGATTACCCTGATAACCCACGGTTCCTTCCCCATCCCTCCTGTCTATTCAGCAGAACATCTGCTCAGGTTCACGTGCCAGACCAGGAGGATGGACTAAAGGCACCTGACCTGGTCAGGAAACACCTGGCAACACTCCTATAGATAGGGATGCAGACAGAAAGCCAGTGATGACCAAGGAGGTGGATACACATGGAAAGCCCCTTGTAGAGGCAAAGCAGTAACTCTTCCCCAGGCAGCACCACATCATGGTGGCAACACTGGTGACCAGGTGGAAGTGCCAAGGGCCAGGGTTGCAAATTCTCAAAATGACAGAGACTAGACAGAAAGGGAAGTGAGTATGGCAGTCAAGGAATGAGGGGTCAGGTCTTCCCTGGTGGTCCAGTGGTTAAGAATCTGCCTTGTGATGCAATGGATGCAGGTTTGATCCCTGGTTGGGCAGTTGAGATCCCACACGCTGAGGAGCAGCTGAGCCCACGTGCCACAGCTGCTGAAGCTTGAGCACCACAAGGAGAGAGTCTACATGCACCAATGAAAGATCCTATGTGCTGCAGCTAAGACCCAACGCAAGCAAATATAAAAACGAGTTTTAAAAGCAAGAGGAGAAAATAAGGGGTCTGGGGTGAACAGGAGAGTTCATTCCTGCCCTCTCAAAACCCAGGGTGGCCAGACAAAACTCCCCATGCTTTATGGGAAACCAGAGACCTAGATTTTTTTTTAAATTGAAGTATAGTTGATTTACAATATTGTGTTAGTTTCAGGTTTACAGCAAAATAATTCAGTTATCTTTTTCTATTCTTTTCCATTATAGTTTATGACAAAATATTGAATATAGTTCCTATGAGTGTGAAAGTCACTCAGTTCGGGTCTGATTCTTTGTGACCCCATGGACTGTACCCCGCCAGGCTCCTCTGTCCATGGAATTCTTCAGACAAGAATACTGGGGTGGGTTGCCATTCCTTCTACAGGAGATCTCCCCAACCCAGGGACTGAACCCAGGCCTCCCGCATTGCAGATAGATTCTTTACTGTCTCAACCAGCAGGAAAGCCCCATAGTTCCTGTGTTATAAAGTAAATTCTTGTTGTTTAATGTATTTTATATATGGCAGTGTGCATCTGTTAAGCCTATACTCCCAATTTATCCCTCCCCCATCACTTCCCCTTTAGTAATGATGTTTGTTTTCTGTGCAGAGACCTAGATGTTTACGAGAAATTTCCTGATCTGTAAGTACTGGGTGGGCCAAGTAAAATACTGGGAACTTGAGCTGGCCCATAATGTGCTGGTTTGTGACACCCTGTACCAGAGGTAGCTCCTTCCACCATCCATCTGTACATCTGTCTATCCAACACCACAGGAGCCCTTGTGTACCTTCCTAAGTGATCACAAAGGGTTATGGCCTTCTCTGGTGTGGAGACCAGGCAGGTCTCTCAGGGGCAGTGAAACAGTACAAATGTTTGCATTTCACCAGGATGAGATCGTTACAAACCGGATCAAGGAAACCTGAGAAAGTCAAGGACTGGGAGGGGAAGAAATGTGTCCCTGTGGCCTTTTAAGCAATTATCGTTGGTGTCCCTGGCAGCTACTCAATTCCAGAGGCAATTCCAGGAGCTGTGATTTGAAATCAGCCTCTTAAGACACACTTAAAGGTTTTGGGGCTGGATGCTTCTCAGAGAAGAGAAAACCCAAGGTGGTGATAGGGGTGGAGAGGGAGTGGTTATACCTGTCCTTAAATACCTGCAGAGTTGTTACAGGAGGGGGAAGGAGCTTCATTTGTGAGGACCCAAGCATTAAACCCAGGGCCAGCGGAGAGGTCTAAAGGTGGAGCTGCTTGCCTTTGGAAGAAACGAGCACTCCGTCATGGGAAGTATCCAAGCACACATTCGTTGGCCAACGTTTGGAGATAATATGGTGGAGAGAAGCACAGCTATGGACATACTCTGGAGTCCTTTCCGTCCTTGAAATTCTGTGACTTGACTTATTAGTCATAGTTTGTGATGTTCAATTAATCTGCTTTATTTGGGATCTTGTGTTTGTTTGTTTGGGATTTTGTTTTAAGATATGCAGAAACTTCGGAATTCTCTTTCCACTCTGGAAACAGGACTTTGAACTCTCAGCCCAGAAACTGTGACGAGTGGAAGGTGACCCAGGACCACAATACTTTCGAGGTGAAGGCAGCAGGGAGTCACTGACGGTGCCCTAATTAATTTGTGGCTGCTGGGAAGAGTTAAAGTACAAGACAGGCTTCTGAAAAACAGGAAGGAAAATGGGCAGATAGGACACGGGATCCTGGAATTAATAAGAAGTCAAATGGCTGAGTCACTGAGATAATTTCAAAGTCTGAAGGTAACGGGGGAAAAAAGGAGAAAAGAAAATCAGACAATTGAAAAGTAATGAAGGCTTTGCAAAGACCCCTGGTGACCAAAACAACAGGAGAAGTTGGGAAAATTTAATTACACACTGATAGGTGAGTTCGTGACAGCCGGACTGGCCTGCCCCTGGCCCTTCCCTCTCACTGGATTACTTTCTGGTCAGTAGCAGCTGCAACCCCCACCTCAGGACACAGTTAGATTGGGGGCTCACCATTTGCTCAAAGCAATTTCCGTCACCCCCAGTGATAGTGCTGGTCAGTCCATTTCATCATTCCCCCTCAGCGAGGACACAGAATGTCAGAACAGAAGTAAATGTTGGGAATCATTGTGCCCATTGTACAGAAGGGAAAGCTGAGGCCCCAAGAATGGATCCTGTGTCATGTGCAACAGGGAAGGTGTACAACAACCAATTCCTTTTCTCTCCTATATTAATAGAAAAGAAGCTTATATTGCTTAAGTTAGAGCTTATGCTTCTACTTTTAAAAAAATCATCTTTTAAAAAACATAACCTTTGGGGGACTTCCCTGACAGTCCAGTGGCAAAGACTCTACACTCCCAACGCAGGGGGCCCGTGTTTGATCCCTGGTTGGGGAATTAGAGCCCACAACTAAGAAATTCCCAACTAGATTCTGCAACTAAGAGATCCCATGTGCTGCAACTAAGACCCAGAGCAGCCAAATGGCTGAAATAGCTCATTTAGGAGAGCATTAGTCTGAAGATCTAAACCTGGTTCAATCCCAGGTTTTGGCAGCTGTTTCTGACCCTTTGTGCTTCCCTGGTGGCTCAGCTGGTAAAGAATCTGCCCGCAATGCGGGAGACCTGGGTTCGATCCCTGGGTTGGGAAGATCCCCTGGAGAAGGGAATGGCTGCCCACTCCAA
Organism: Antilocapra americana; assembly: GCA_007570785.1. NCBI lineage: Eukaryota > Metazoa > Chordata > Mammalia > Artiodactyla > Antilocapridae > Antilocapra > Antilocapra americana. The sequence goes on along the minus strand of ML663568.1, from coordinate 107,279 downwards.
TATTCTGTCCTGGAGAGTTCCATGGACGTATAGTCCATGGGGTCACAAAGAGTCAGACACAACTGAGTGACTTTCACTTTCTTTTAAAAAAAAAAAAGACAAGACCATTGATTCCTGTGGCCATGTTTAGGGAAAAAAAAAAAGGTCGTCTTTGAGATTAATACGGGAACCTCTCCAACTCAATAACTGGATTTTGAAGAGGAGATTTCTCCTGTACCACACACTAAAGGTCACCTTTTTGTTGACAGGATGAGGTTTGGGGATGTCCTTATGAACAACCAGGCTCTGTGTTCTGCCCTGTTCACAGACCCATCCAGAGAGCAGGCCTATCCCTGGGTGTTTCAGGGGCAAGCAGCCTGTTTGTCCCACTCTGAAGGCAGAGAGAAGCCCCCAGATGGGTTGCCAGGAGGACTGGGCAGATTAGGCCCCATTTGTAAGGAACTAGAGAGAGCAGGTCTGTTTACTCTTTCAGTATTTCTTTACATTTTTTTCAAGGTTAGAAAGTGACCCCAGACTGTCCTTTTGGGGTGTGATTTAGACTCATTTTTACAACCACCTTTTGCCCCTGCTGTCTTCATCTTCCTACTGGGAGGAAGGCCTTGATCCCCTTTCCTCACCACTCCTTCTTCTCTTCCAGAGACTCTAGAACCTCCTGGCCAGGCCTCTGCCTGCTCTGAACAAAGGGCCGGACAGACCATTTCAATACAACTTTGATTGTGCTGCTCACCCTATAAAGCCCTCAGGGAATTTCTCATTGCATTGAGTAAATGCCATCCTCCTCTGGGTGGCCAAAAGGCAGCTGGAAATCATGCCATCTCAACCTCCCCTTCCTCCCCCTTGGCCTTGGCCACACCCGTGGGAGGCACTGCCTGCCTTCTTGCTCCAGTCCTCCAACCCACAAGATGCTTTCTCTACCTGAGTCACCCCTCCCTAATCCCTGCCATCCTGAGTGCCTCTCACCTTTTGGTCTCTCATTTGGAGAGGGTTTCCCCGAGCACCCAATTAAAGGGCCCTCCCCAGACTTTCTGAGTTAACCCAGTGCTCCAGTGTTTGCAAGACTTTCTTAATATCTATTGATAGCTGATTTATTTGCTTGTTTATTTGTTTCTAGCCTTCCCCCTGCTTGAGTTTAAGAGACACCTCATCTGTTTTCTTTACTATAACAGTCCTGGCTCATAGAACTTCTCCCGATATGTAATAGTTGCTCAGGAAATACTGTGGGAAGGAAGGAAAGAGGGAGGGAGGGAAGGAGAAAGGGAGCAGAAAAAGAGAGGGGATAAAGGGAGGAAACCTCTTGTATCTACATTCTCTAGTTCGGTTTTAACTTAAAGGAAGTAGGAGCTAAAACAAAAGGATTAACCATGGGCTTTAATGCATTGGAAACAGCAGTATTGGGGGGCAGGTTGGGGGTGGGGAACCTCCAGTCTCACATTCCAGGCAGCCAATTCTATGTAGCCCAGGGGTGGGACAGGAGCTGGGGAGGTAAAGGAAGCTACCAGGGGGTGTGATGGATGGATGGAGTGGATGGAGGAGGAGAGAAGTCTCCATCTTCCCAGGTGGTCAGCACCTGCCCTACCCAGCCGGCTTGTAATAGTAGCATCTGCCATGGTGTAAACAGTTCCAGGATCCGCCTCGCTCCCGAATAACCTAGAGTAATGAAAGAGTTGGGGGAGTGCAATATTTAGGTCAGAGTGAGGAATGCAGTTTCCCTCCTTCAACCCACGAGCTCCTTGGAGATGGGGCGGGGCCTTCTAAAGTTATGCAGATGAAGTATATCGCTCAAGATCTGACCTCAGGTAGGCACTGCACACACAATGCGGTATGATGAAGGTGGCTCAGAAGGGGTGGGACCTTGTTCCAGGGAGGTGGCATTTCACCGATCTTTGGTGTTCCAGAGAGCAGGACTCATGTGGGTGGACACACACTCCACAAAAGCAACTGGCTGGCCACAGGCAGAGAAATCTCTTCTAACCGAGAGTGCAGACATTGGACAGCCTGCCTAGGGGGTTGGAGGGGACATGAGCTTCCCACTCTGGGGGCCAAGGAGAGCAAAATGTGCTCTGGTATTGTGTTGTTGCTTAGTCACTGAGTCATGTGCAACACTTTGTGACCCTGTGGACTGCAGCACGCCGGGCTCCTCTGTCCATCGGAGTTCCCAGGCCAGTATACTGGCATGGATTGCCATTTCCTTCTCCAGGGGATCTTTCCCACTCAGGGACTGAATGTGCATCTCCTGCACTGGCAGGCAGATTCTTTACCATTGAGCCACCAGGGAAGCCCCCAGGTATTAGGTAGGAGATGGTAAATACTGTGGTCTGAAGTCCCTGCCACACCAGAGTCTGTGATGCTCAGATGAGGTCCGTCTCCTGTTGATGCCCAGGTGGACTCTCAGAACCATCAGGAGCGTGCTCAGCTCATCACGGAAAGTCAGTTCCCTACGGCTTTTCCTTATAACTTTGTTTGCAGATAGCAAGTCTTCTCTGTCCGTCTCCTCATCCTGATCCTTTCTGCCTGTAACAATCACATTATTTAATTTAGACGAGTGAAGTTACCTTAGATCAATTATACTTATTTTTCCTGTGTAATTTTCAAAGCTTAATATCTCCATTCAGGCCCAGCCTGGGGGACAGGTTGTCTAGCAGAGTCCTAAACGATTTCAGCCCTTAATTCAATTGTACTTTTACCACAGCCTGGCCAGCGAGCATAATTCTTTTATCCCTAAGATGTCTCATTAGCAATAATCTAATAGCACGTATTAAAATATAGGTCACCGAGGTGGGCTGCCAAGTGAAAGGCTTGTCATAACTTTGAAGACTGGACAGCTGTCTTGTTCCCCTCCAACACCACACCACCCCAATCCCAGGCTTAATTCTCCAACAATCAACTCACAGAATCAGTTCACTTTCTGCTGTTCAAGGTGAAGAACTATCTATTCCTGGCTAGGAAATAGTGTTGGTATCTGTTGCCATGGGGTGGGGTGAAGGGAGAAATTCTTGCCAGCATGACACAGTAGAAAAGATCTCTGGCCTCTGATATTTGGGGCTGTGGCCCTCATCCCAGTTGTGCTCTGAACTTGCAAAGTGACCTGGGGGTATGGCTCTTACTCTATCAGGCCTCAGTTTTCACATCTGTGAAAGGGGAAAGCAGTGGAGTTAGAGCCACTGTTTCTCTGGCTGTCCACATTCAACTTGTCCCAGTGTGCTCTTGATGTTTTCCTTTAAGTCAACTCACTTTTCTAAATTAAATACATTTGTTTTAAAAAGGAAGCTCAAGTATCAACATGGGAAAAGCTCAAGAACATTTGCAGAAAGATTCCTGCAGAATGATGCCTTTTGTATAAACTTTAAAAGTGCAAAACGATCCTTTCTGTTGTTTAGACAGGCAAGACCAATCCATGCCATTAGAGAGTAAGGTTGTGGTTCCCTTTGGGGCAGGGGGAGATGTTGACTGAGAGGGGGAACATAGGGGGAAATCTGGGGTGCCAATCATTTTTTTAAAATGGCCTGCATGGTGATTATACAGGTATGCACGTGTGCATGCTCAGTCACCAAGACGTATCCAACTTTTTGTAACCCCATGGACTGTAACCTGCCAGGCTCCCTCTGTCCATGGGATTCTCCAGGCAAGCATACTGGAGTGGGTTGCCATACCCTTCTCCAGATCTTCCCCACCCAGGGATTGAACCTGCGTCTCTTGCATCTCCTGCAGTGGCAGGCAGGTTCTTTATCACTAGTGCCACCTGGGAGGCCCGTTTTAGTTGTATATTCCTCTATCTATCTTTAGCCATTCATCTGTCTCCCTGTCTACTTACCTGCTATCCACCTAGTGAAAGCATAGATACCTGCTTGGGAATAATCAACATTATATAAGGATGGTGGCAGGCCAGTAGAGGTGAGAGGGAGAGGGATACAACTGGGGAGAGAGACACGGACTCCGACCATATATCTAGTGTTTTTCTTACTTAAGTCAGCTAGCTGTTATAGGATTGTCTATAGTTTTATATAAGTCTGAGATATGTCATAAGTCTAAAATCATTAAGTTAAAGTCATAAATAACGAGGAAAGCTTTTGTAACATCAGAAATAGAAAACCACTGAGACAAAGAAAGTGAAAGTGGCTCAGTCGTATCCAACTCTTTGCAACCCCATGGACTATACAGTCTATGGAATTCTCCAGGCCAGAATACTGGAGTGGGTAGCCTTTCCCTTCTCCAGAGGATCTTTCCAACCAGGGACCGATCCCAGGTCTCCTGCACCGCAGGCAGATTCTTTACCAACTGAGCTATCAGGGAAGCCCTAGAAAACCACTACCACATGCCATATACAAATATGCAAGGAGACCAAATGCTGTTATTCAATTGTACTACAGGGAGTCAGCCCCCAGCTCACCAGAGCACAGGAGAGGGCTTAGAGGGCTGTATCAGGGGTGGGAGGAGACACCCTCCCAGGTGTGACGGCCTGGTTCCCAGACAGAGACGTCCAGGTTGAGCCCCGATGTGAGGACAAACCACAAGGCAGGGACTTTTGCCAGACAGTTTCCCAAGCACTCGTGAGGCTGGGGAAGAGGGCCTCCAGAGGAGGGGGGCTAAAAGAGTCTGACTTCCCTCTGTTGAAATGGGAATCAGCAAAGAAGAGAGAAGTGCCCCTTCAACAGTCAGGGTTAAAAAGACCCAGTGTTGTTGGAATTTGGATCAGAGAAAGGCTTATTGCAGAGCCATGCAAGGGGAACAGGTGGCTCATTCCCGTAAAAAACCTGGAACTCCTTGAAGGGTTTAGTTCTCTGTGTTCTGCACTGTTTTATCTCTATACGAATGAAAAAGTGTTATATCCTTCAAGGTCAGAGCCTTGAGAATAGGCTGTGTTGTATATTTCAGGGTATAGGCAACATTCTTAAACAGAAGCAAAAGCAATGGAACACAAAGGTTAAAGTAGAAAAAAACAGATCCAATATGGAGTCAGGTTTGTTCTTCTCTCTTATAGTAGGAAGGGGATCATGCTTTCTTCCTATGTGAGTCAATGGTATTTAAAGCAGGACCTGTGTGTCCCCAAACCATCAGTATCTCATGACCCACTTCAGGAAGGAGTAGTCAGGTTCTTGCAAAGCTCTGGCCATCCTGGCTTCTAAATGGTTTGGGGAATAGGGTGAGGTCTTGTTAGAAGTGGGCTATGGGACAGGGAGGAAAAACAGGGGGATTATTATCAGTAAAATGATTAGGAGAATTGGGGAAGCCTTGAGGAAGAGTCCCCTTCCTCCGGAGGCCCCCTTCCCCAGCCTCGTGCGTGCCTGGTAAACGTCAGGCAAACAGTCCCCACTGTGTGGTTTGTCCTCACACCGGGGCTCAACCTGGACACCTCTGGGAACCAGGCCGTCACACCTGGGAGGGTGTCTTCTCCCACCCCTGATACAGCCCTCTAAGCCCTCTCCTGTGCTCCGGTGAGTTGGGGGCTGACTCCCCGCAGGGTGTGTGTATGGGCTTCAGTCCTGCTCTCGGGTCACAGAGAGTGTAACTGCTGCCTCTCTTTTCTGACTGCATGTCCCCCTGTGAGGCCAGTAGCTCTGCGCCCCCGTCCCTGAAGGCTGCAAGTCCCTTCACCACCGCCTCTCCTCAAACTTCCCAGCATACACACAAGCAGAAACATGCATTTTATTTTGGTGGGGACAGGAGTATCTGGAGTATCTGGACAGGAGTTCAAGAGCCCTCATCTGTCCCTGGCCAGTGTGAACCGGCTCCTTGGTCTCACTGCAAGGAAAGCAGTGCAGTGAGGGTTAGTATGTGCCTTTCTGTATTCTCTGGAAAAAGCAGGGAAGGCCTAATGATGACCTCCCTTAGACTCTGTCACCACCCAGAATTCTGCCTGGCTTGGACCTCCCTCCATCGGGACCTCAATGTCTCCCCAGAATTCCTCATCTCAGCTTCCCTGTCCCTTGCTTCATCCCTTCATGGTGTGCCTAGACTACCTAGAGGATGTGGCATGTGGAAGAGCCCTGGACCACATGTCAGGGGTCAGGGTCTGAAGTTTTGTTCTGCCACTACCCAAATGACCTTGGGAGTTAAGGGGAGGCGTGTGTGGGTGGAGGGTCTTCTTCAAGGGAGCTCCCTGGGAGGAAGGGAAAGGAGCATGATACAGCACTGAGAGAGGATGCCATTGGATGGAGAAGACCTGGGTGGGACAGCGGGAATGAGAGAGAAGAAAAATAGAAAAGAAACAGGATGGCACTGCGGAAGGTCCCAGAGTTGGCAGGTAGGGTGGACATAATGGATTGGGGTAGGAGGAGGTGGTGAGCCTTGAGAGGGAAGGACTCCAGCTCTGAGGAGAAGGGACCAGAGAAGATGGTGGCTGCAGACAGACAATGCTGGGTTCAGAACTGCTTCAGCCACTGCCAAACAAAAAGGGAGAGGAGACCTGCTTAAAATGGGGGGCTTGAGTGGGGCAGGAGAGAAGGTGAGGTGGATGAAGAAAGTGGAGGCCAAAAAGGGAGACTCTGAGCCACCAGGATAGAATAGTGGTTAATAGCATGTACCCTGGAGCCAGCCTAGTTTTGGGTTTCAAATCCTACCTTTTGTCCCATCCTATCCATGTGATCCTGGGCAAGGCATTTAACCACTTTTGGTATTAATTTTTTTTGAAAAATTTTAAAAAAATATTGAAGTATAGTTAATACCATTAATTCTTTAATCTGTAAAATGGAGATAATAGTAATGAGTATTATATGAAATAAAACTTAGCATGGCTGTTGTTTAGTCACTGAGTTGTGTCTGACTCTTTTGCAACTTTATGGAGTATAGCCTGCCAGGCCTCTCTGTCCAGAAGATTTCCCAAGCAAGAATGCTGGAGTGGGTTGCCATTCCCTTCTTCAGGGACTCTTCCCCACCCAGAGATCAAACCTGCATCTCCTGCACTGGCAGGCTGATTCTTTACCACTGAGCCACTTGCATAGCCCACTTAGCATAGTGCACCTAGAACCAACAAACACTCAGCAAATGGAAAGACTCCCAAATATATTGCTCATATCTACTGTGTATTTAGTATCCGTGAAGCATGAAGCATTTCACAGTCATGATGCATTTAAACCTTACAACTACCCTATGAGATAAGTACTATGAGAAGCCCCATTGTACAGAGAGAACTGAAGCACACATCAGCCCAGGCTAACAGGGCTAGTAAACGGCAGGGATAGTAGGGGGCAGGCCTCACATAAGATGTGCCATGGGTGGGTGTTTTCAATGTGTGGTCTACAGAGTGTGGCTACTGCCTGTGCTGCCCTCGCTAAGTGACTTCTTAGATTCAAGTTCCCAGGCACAAGAGCAGAGTGGGAGCAGCCCAGACTGGGGGCAGATCCCGCAGCCCTTGGTTTCATTGTGCTGAAGCCTCGTGAAGATCACCCTGATGAGACTGCAGTTCCCACCTCCATCCCCTTGCCCATCCTCCACACCTGTTCTGGGGGTTTTATGGCTGTTCCTGGTACCTCTATCACTATACCTCAGACAATGAGCAGGAAGCAGCTCTTCTCCTTCCATGCCCTAGAGGGCACCCGTTCATCTCTCCCAGGGAGAAAGTGGCTCAGCCAGGAAGTGGCTGCATGTTTTTTGCCAAGTGTGGCCAGAGTTAAAGGAAGCTCCAGTGCTAGGAAAAGAAGACACTCAGATGGTGAGTGTGAATTGCTATAGACACTCTCACCCTGGGACCATGCTCTGGAAACATATCACTAATACTGGAATTGCATATTTTTAAAATAGAAATTAAACATGCCACAGACGTGCCAGATTCCTTGTCCCCTCTGCAGACCCATTGAATCTAAATTTCTGGGGCCAGGCCCAGGAATCTGCTCTTCGAACAATCTGCTAGACTAATGTGAGCTATGAAAGTGGCAAAGAGGCCACAGAACTCTAGAAAGACGCAGATGACCTTCAAGGACATGACTGTAACTCACATCACAGAGCCTTACTAAATGAGTCCCTTCCTAAAGCATTACCAAAGTCTTTCCCATTGATTGTTTTATTTAATAGCTGTGTTATTCCCACTTTACAGCTGAGGAAATTGATGCTCAGAAACCAAAGCCACCCAGCAGGTAAATGCTGAAGCAAGGTTTTGAACCTACCCAATATTTATTTTTTAACTACAATTCCACAAGCATAATTGTTATACTAACCCATATTTGCTAATTCACCCCAGCCTAGGAATTTGAATTCAGTTGTCTACTAACTTAAAATTATAAAGAAGATCCCTGCCTCCCACGGATGTGAAGACATTAAACTTTTTGAAACAACAGCAAGGAGTAACACATGCTATCCCAGGCACTCTTCTAAGTGCTTTGCATGTATTTATTCATTTAATCCTCTTGGCAGTTAGTTCTATGAGCTAAGTCCTATTTGTCATCATCATCTTACCTGTTTTACAGACAAAGAAACTGAGACACGGAGAAGTAGGAGAACTTGGCCAAGATTTCACAGATAGGAAGAAGCCAGGATTAAAATTCATGCAATATGGCTCCCAAGTTCATGCTTTTAGCCATTCTGTCTCTCCAGACTGCAGGAAAAGCTTAACTTGGTAAGTTTCCTAGGAATAGGTATCAGAAAGCCAGAGAGACAAGTAGGAAGAGGGTGGGAAGGTAGGTGTATGCATATGTATTATGTATCACTGGTGACACCACTGGGAAGTGTTTCCTGAGGAAAAAGGAAACAGCACAGGGACGTGCAGGCAGTCTTGTCAGGGGTCTCGAGTTAGAGTCTGTGCAAGAGTTTGCAGGTCCCCTAAACTTCTATTTTAAATGCCATGTAGAGACTTCCATGGTGGTTCAGAGGTTAAGAATCTTCCTTGAAATACAAGGCATGTGGGTTCAATTCCCGGTCGGGAAACTGAGATCCCACATACTGCAGGGCAAGTAAGCCTGTGCATTGCAACTAAGACCTAACGCAGCCAAATACGTAAATATTTAACAAAATAAAAATAAAATGCTGTGTATATTAAAAATGTCAAATACAGAGAGATAAGTAATGTTTTCTTGAACAGGACTACTCAATACTGTAAAAAGAAAAAAGTCAATTTTCCTCAAGTTGATCTATAGATTCAATGTAATCACAGTTGAAATTATGATGGGACTTTTCATGGAAATCAATAAGCTGATTCTGAAATTTTTGGGGAAGAGCATTGCCAAGACACTTCCAAAGAAAAAGAGCTGCAGAATCTTGTCTGGTTAGATGTTGTTCAGTCGCTCAGTTGTGTCCAACTCTTTCAGACCCCATGGACTGCAGCATGCCAGGCTTCTCTGTTTCTCACCATCTCCTGGAGTTTGCTCAAACTCACGTCCATTGAATCGGTGATGCCCCATCAGAGAGAAAAACTTATCATAAAGCAATGCTGCTTGCTTTTTTCCCAGTTTTATTGGGATATGAAATGAAGTGAAAGTCGCTCAGTCATGTCCAACTCTTTGTGACCCCATGAACTATACAGTCCATTGAATTCTCCAGGCCAGAATATTGGAGTGGATAGCTATTCCCTTCTCTAGGGGATCTTCCCAACCCAGGGATTGAATCCAGGTCTCCCTGATTGCAGGCGGATTCTTTACCAGCTGAACCACAAGGGAAGCCCTTTAATGGGGTATAATTGACCAAAAACTTTATGTATTTAAAGTGTACAATGTGGTGATTTGATATACAAATACATTATAATATTATTACCATAATTAACTTAATTAGCAAGTCTGTCACCTCACACCTTTTCTCTGTGTGTGTAGTAAAATACATAAAATCTACTCTCTGTAAATTTCAAATATACAATATAGTGTTGTTGGCTATAACAACATGCCATAATTTTGAGCCCTAGAACATAGTCATCTTATGACTGAAAGTCTGTACTTGGAAAACAATGTTAATTAAGACAATGTGGTATTACTTGAACACAGAAAACAGACCAATGGAGCAGAATTAAGAGCCCAGAAGCAAACCCAGCTGTACAAGGAGACTTGGTTGGTGAGTGGCCATTCTCTGCCAATCAGAGCAGAAAAGATATAACTACTTAATGAATGGGCCAGGACAGTTTATCAGTGATTTACATGAGAAATAGTGAAGTGGAATCCCTATCTCATACCCTATACAAAATCTACTCCCTATCAGTTCAGTTCAGTCACTCAGTTGTTTCCAACTCTTTGCGACCCCATGGACTGTAGCATGCTAGGCCTCCCTGTCCATCACCTACCCCTGGAGTTTATTCAAACTCATGTCCATTGAGTCGGTGATGCCATCCAACCATCTCATCCTCTGTTGTCCCCTTCTCCTCCCGCCTTCAATCTTTCCCAGCATCAGGGTCTTTTCAAATGAGTCAGCTCTTTGCATCAGGTGGCCCAAGTATTGGAGTTTCAACTTCAGCATCAGTCTTTCATATAGTTTAAAGATATAAATATGAAGGGTTGTTGTTAACATTGTTTACTCACTCAGTCATGTCCAACTCTTTGTGACCCCATGGACTGTAGCCCACCAGGCCCCACTGTCCATGGGATTCTCCAGGCAAGAATACTGGGGTAGGCTGCCATTTCCATCTCCAAAATATGAAGGGGAAAACTATCAAATTTTAAAATATAGTTTAGGAAAATAATGGGTAGAGAAAGATTTCTGAAATAAATACATAAACCAAAAGAAAAGATTGCTGTATTAAAATACAGTAAAATAGGAACTTCTTTGGTGGTCCAGCGGTTAAGACTGCCTTCCAATGCAGGGGATGTGGGTTCAATCCCTGGTCAGTGAACCAGGTTTCCAAATGCCACGGGACAACTAAGCCCATGCACTGAAGCTAGAGAGATTCCACATGCAGCAATGAAAATCCCATGTGTCACAACTAAGGATCAATGCAGCCAAATCATTAATCAAAAAAATAAAATACATTAAAACGAGTAACCTCTTATTTACCAAAATTACCATATAGAGAAAAAAAGATTTATCATACAGCAAAGACAAGATATTTGCAACATGAGTGACAAAGATTTGTGTACAGGATGTTAAGAACAACTGTGATGACGCTAGTGGTAAAGACCCCGACTGCCAATGTGGAAGACCTAAAAGACCCAGGTTCTATCCTTGGGTCAGGAAGATCCCCTGGAGAAAGAAATGGCAATCCACTCCAATATTCTTGCCTAGAGAATCCCATGGACAGAGGCTACAGTCCATAGGGTGGCAAAGAGTCGGACACGACTGAAGCAACTTCAGCACATACACATGTGAATCAATAAGAAAAAACACACACACACAAAATCGTACAAATGACATGTCATGTTGCAGAAGGAAACAAAACACAAATGACCCACACATATGTGAAAACATGCTTCAGGTTATTAGAAGTCAGGGAAATGCACATTAAAATCAAATCTTAAAGAGTGATAAAAAAATAAAAGCCAGGTAATACCCAGAGTTAGCGAGGATGTAAAGAAATTGAAAGTGAAGAAATAACAGAGTTTCAGCTGGTGCCACTTTAGAAGAAAGTTGACCTTATTTGATAAAGCTGAACACATAGTCTACACATGGGTGTCAGAGTTGTCTGTACAAAAGACTCTAGGCAGCATTGCTCAAAATATTTTAAAAAGTAGAAACAGTCCAACTATTGAAGTCCACTTCAATAGTTGAGTGAATAAATAGGTTGTTATAATTCAGATAATAGAATGAATATATGAAAAGAAAGCAAAAGTGTTAGTCGCTCAGTTGCATCCTACTCTTTGTGAACCCATGGAGAGTAGCCTGCCAGGCTTCTTTGTCCATGGAATTCTCTAGGCAGGAATACTGGAATGGGTAGCCATTTCTTTCCCCAGGCATGTTCCGGACCCAGGGATCCAACCTGGGTCTCCTGCATTGTACAGATTCTTTGCCATCTGAGCCACAAAGGAAGCCTAGAATGAATATATGCAACAAAGAAAAGGAGTGATCTACAGCTAACTCCATCATCATGAATGAATCTCAAAAATATGGTTTCAGCCAAAGAAGTACAGAACAATATCTGTCATGTGATTCCTTTTATGTAAAGTTCAAAGGATAAAACTAAAGAATGTCCTGTTAGGGATAGATTCATAGGTGACAATACTGTGAAGAATAACAAAGAAACAATGATTTACTAAATAAAGGAAAGTGGTTACCTTGGAATGGGGGAGAGTAGTAAGGGGAGGGGCACAGCGGGGCTTGTGGGGTGTGTTCTATTTCTTAATCCAAGAGAATGCATTCTTTTTGTAAAATTCATTTTTAAATTTTTAAATTATTTTTTTCCTTTTTGGCTACATCCTCTGGTGTGTGGGATCTTAGTTCCCTGGCTGGTAATCGAACTTATGACCCCTACAATGGAAGGGTGGAGCCTTAACAACTGGACTGCCAGGGAAGACCCAGAGGGTGGGTTCTTCTATGTTCATATTACTGATATTTAAACTGTAAATTGTTTACATGTGTTTTATATACTTTGTGTTATGTGTGAGAAATTTCACACTAAATTTTTAAATGCCGTGTGTGTGTGTGTGTGTGCGCGCGCGTGTGTGCACGTATTTCTGGGAGAGTCTACATTCATCAGATTATCGGAGCGTCTGGTCTTCTCACAGAGCGCACCTGAGAGAGAAGGTTTCTATGGTCCCATCGTGCTCTAATATTCATTCCCTAGATGGACAGAACTCTTGTGTCAGCCTGATCAGCTGACCTCAACCCCACTGTGCCTGGGAGAGGGACGTGAACCAGGTGTGGCCACGTGAACCACATGACCACCTTAGGATCAAAGGATGCTATCTGGTGGCTCATGCACAAGGGGGATGTCCTTCTTTCCTCCCAGGAGACTAAGTCCCTTTGCCTTGAACACCTCCATTCCTTTCTCCTACCCCACTTCCAGTCCTGACATAACTTTTGTCTATCATTCTTCTTCCTCCTGTCCATCCCCATCTTGCGGATGCACTTGGCCCTCTCCAAAAAGCCCTAATAGAGTAGAGCAGGAGTCAGGACCCAGCCCTGTGCTTTTTCTGCTGCCCCACCTGGCACACCTGTCCTCTTCTCCCCCAGCACCTCTGTCCTCCTGTGGGGGCGGTCATGTGCTTGTCCAGGCTTGCAGTGGCAAGTCCACAAAAGGATGGTTTACTCTTAATCCATCTCACCCACTGAAGGACTTCAGATTTTATTCCAAATGAGATGGGAGCCATTAGAGAGAGGGAAGGATAGGGTCTGAATTCATCTCTAGAAGGTCTTCCTGGTGACTGTGTAGAGCTTCAGGGGTAAAGGAAGAAATGACAGAGGCCATTCAGAGCCTACTGCACTAACCCAGGTGAAGGATGACATAGCTGGGAGCAGGGTGGTGACCTTGGAGATGGGGAGATTTATATAGCCAAGAGAGTTTGCAGTAGGATTGGTTGTGGGAGTATGAGAAAGAGGACTCTAAGGTTTGGGGCCTTTGAGGATCTACAAGGAAGAAGATGCCATCACTTATAATAATGGAGACAAGGACGAGCAGGTATGTGTACAGAAAAACAAGGGGAGGTCAAGAATTCTATCTTTGACACAGGGGTTCCAGGTGTCTTTTGTTGCCCATGTGGAGATGTTGCTCTGTAGCTGGATCCAGGCAGGCAATGTTAATGGATGTATCCATCATTAATGACAGATAGATGCTCTTTAGTGCCAGTGCTGGGTGTGGTCCCAGGTCGGGTAGGAGCTCCACAGAGAAGAGTGAAAGGACAGACCCTCTGAGTAGGCTGGAAGCCTCGAGGACATCTGGGAGGCTCTAGAGAGAGATATCCTGAAGGAGACTGACTTCAGCTCACCGGGGTCTTTTATTGAGGGCACTTTTCTGCTGTTTGGAAATGCAGTTCAATGTATACCGATCATCCAGGGCAGGTCAGTGGTCAGGACATAGTCTAACGCCCCTGATCAAAAGAAAAACAAAATAAAGAAGCAGGAAGAAAGAAATAGAAAGGAAGGAAGGAAGAAAAAAGAGAGGAAAGAAGAAAAGGAGGAAATGTGAAGGGAACTTCTCCTCCTCTCTGACTTCATTTTCCCCATCAGTGCAGTGGAGATGCAGTTTCTGATAATATCTTCGGGACACTTCCAGAACCGAGTCGCTTGGATTCCAAATATCCTACAGACAGCCTTTGTGTGTCAGGGTCTTGGTGTCTGAGGGGAGATGGCCAGAGCTGGGCTAACAGCACCAGCCATCACCTTGCGCCCATGGCCTGTGTCACCAAGTGTCGTGGTAAGTGGAAGTGACGCCTCCCCAAGGATCACGTTAGCTCTGATAACGCTCCAGCCGTCTGCCCCCCAACTTGCCCTCAGGCCACCTGGAGGGGCAGGAGGCAGGGCACAGAGAGAAGCCACATGGCCCCATGGCTCTTGGCTCTGAAGGCAGGGAGTCTGGGCCCGAGATAGAGAGAGATATTTTCCCCTTCAGCCCAGCCCCAGGCTAGTCTCCAGAAGTATATGAAATCACAAGGTGGAAACCTCAAGTTTTGCTCTCAGGCCCTCCAATGATGTGCATGTGTTGGGGGGAAGGGACGGTGTCCCCCTTCATCTCTGTAGGGGACACTCCAGTGCCTGCCCACACCCCTTGTAATCCACTCTTCTTGCCAACATAGACCCAACCACCAGCTTCCTACTGCCTGAACCTGGGGCTCTAATGGGAGCCTCTTCCTGGCAACAAGAGTTTGCTCAGCCCACACACCAGGCAGGATGGAAATGCTGGTAAGTTAGCACCCTGGGAGCAGTCTTCATGGATCAATACTCCAGCTTTCTTGCCCGGAGATGGGACAGATCTGAGATAACCTGGGCCAGAGGTTTCCAGCAGGACTGACCACCAACTGCCCACAGCAGTGACTGCTTCTTAAGGTCCCCTCTATTGGTTTCCTTCTCTTTCTTACCTCCCCTGTCCTCTTTCACTGTTTCCAGGATCGCCTCAGTCGTGTCCAGCTCTTTGTAACCCCATGGACTGTAGCCTGCCAGGCTCTTCTGTCCATGGAATTCTCCAGGCCAGAATACTAGAGTGGGTAGCTATTCCCTTCTCCAGGGGATTGAACCCAGGGATTGAACCCAGGTCTCCTGCATTGCAGGTGGATTCTTTACCATATGAGCTACCAGGAAAGCCCCCTAAATAAACTACTTGAATTTAATTCTTTTTTTCAGGTTCTGTTTCTGGTAGAATCCAAGAGAAAAAGCCCCAACCAAAGACACCAAATCCAACCAACAATTGGGATCTCTCCTAGTTCCGTTCTGTACATATTTCTGGAGTGTAAGCTATGTAACAGGATATATCAGGTACTGTCTTTATCCCTAGTAGGGAAGTCATGCAGAGAAAGTTCTAGACAAATATACAAAATTATATAAAGGAGGAATTCACTCTCTTGTGGGAGGTAGTTATCAGGAAAAGTTTTACAGTGGAGGTGACACCTGAGGTTTTAAAGGATGAATAGGAGTTCTCCAGATAGACA
The DNA here is from genome assembly GCA_007570785.1 of Antilocapra americana. Taxonomy (NCBI): domain Eukaryota; kingdom Metazoa; phylum Chordata; class Mammalia; order Artiodactyla; family Antilocapridae; genus Antilocapra; species Antilocapra americana. The sequence goes on along the minus strand of ML663568.1, from coordinate 91,857 downwards.
AGAGGAAGACGGAAAGCCTTTTAAAAAATTCAGAAATGTAAAGAGGTATGAAGTATCCAAGGAATCACTGGTAGTTGAGTATCTCTCTTGTTCCTAGAGAATAAAGCATATTTTGGAGATGGTAAAGGAATTGTAAAAGAATGCAGAGAGATTAAAATAGCAAGAGATGTGGTTAAATAGGCAGGCAGAATCTTGTCTGTAATGCAGAAGGTGTTTTGATATTATCTTGGAAAGATGGGCAGATTTTAAGAAATCATGGGTTATCTTTTTCTGATTGCATAAGTATCAAAGGCTCATTGTATAAAAATTGGCAGATAAAGAGAAGTATAAAAAAGAAAATAAAATTACTTCAAATCCGGGGCTAATTAAATCACATTGATGTGTTGTTGTCTCTCAGAGGAGTTTTAGGCAGAAGAGTGAGGTGATCAGATGAGTTTTAGAAAATGCTCTGGCAGCTGGTGAATATCATGTGTCTGGAAAGATACTGGACACGGGGTGACCAGCGAAGAGGCTGCTGCAGTGAAAGGCGATGGGTGGGGACCCTCTGTGGGGATGCTTCAGGCAGTGGGAATGGGGCTTTGCAGCATGTTTTAAGGTGAGATCCTCAGGATCACTTGGATGAGACACAAGGTAGCAGGCAGGGGCGCAGCATGACTCCTAGTGAGATTCTGAGTGTCTCCATCCATAAGCTAGTGGGGGATACAGGGGCCGAGAGCCAGAAGACTTGGGTTTTCATTTCAACTCTGTCACTTCCAACCTGTGAGCCACAGTTCCCTGACCCCCAAAATGGAATGATGGTTCCAATCCTACTTTCCTCACAGGCTTGTCAGAATGGTCCAGGGGTCAGAGGAGATGAACATTGCTGGTGTGTGTGGGCTTTCCTCCTGAAACCTCCTCCTTTCCCTGACCTGCCTCCAGAAGGCCAGGGCAGATCCACCACCCCTCTCTTTTCCCCTTCTCTTCTCTCTGCATCCTTCACAGAGGACATCTCATGTTGGTCCCCTTAATGAAAATGCTCTAAACACTCTCCTGTGCGCTAAGTCACTTCAGGCATGTCCAGCTGTTTACAGTCCTGTGGACTATAGCCTGCCAGGCCCCTCTGTCCATGGGATTTCCCAGGCAAGAATACTGAAGTGGGTTTCCATTCATTTCCTTCTCCAGAGGATCTTACAACCCAGGGATTGAACCCACATCTCCTGTGTCTCCTGCATTGGCAGGCAGATTCTTTACCACTGAGCTGCCTGGGAAGCCTCTTAGTTTCCCCATCAGGGATTGAACCAGTCTCCCTGCAGTGCAGTCTTAACAACTGGATCTCCAGGGAAGTCCCTTGTCATGGATTTTTAACTGAGTTGTTCACTAATGTATCCAAGAGCCTACAACAGTGTCTGGCACTTAACAGACATATGTAAGAACACGTGAGCAAAGGGGTGCACGAATGGGTAAATAAGCGAATGAATAGCAATTCTAAGCCTCATGTAATAGGGGTCAGAACCTCAAATGCCTTGCTAGCCTCCCCATAACAAATGGATGTAGGAGTAAGGGCCCCGTTGTGACCTTTCAATCTGAACAAGCTAAACAAAACCTACTCGATGGCTCACCAGCCCTCAGTGTGCCTTTCTAGGCACTGAACAGAACATTCCCATCTTGTTGATGGAGAAACTCTCTCCAGGTAGTTTAAGTGGCCTGCAGCGGATGACAGAACGGATACTGAACCCTCACTGCGCTCCCCAGTTCTCTCCCTGTTCACTCTCAAACTCAGATCTTAGTTCTGAGAGTCTCGCTCTCTCCCTATAGTCGAAGGTCAGAGCCTATTGCCCCCAGGAGCTGAGTCTGGTGTCCCAGTGCGTGCTGGGAAGGCAGTGGGCGCCCGGGTCCAGCGAGTCGCCGGGAGCGGGGCTCTTGCAGTCCGCAGAGCCCGCGCCGCGCCCCCGCCCCTGCCCATCCCCGGCCGCGCTGTCAGTCTCCATTAGCGCTAACAGGCTCCAGACAGAGCGGGCCCGGCGCTGGGTTAATGCAATCGGCGCGTTACCTGGGGCGCAGGCTACATTACCAGCCCGGCCCCCGCCCAGCACGGTCAGAACCAGCAGACCCGCGCCCCGCTGGCCGCCCCGCGCTTTCAGCGCTCCTCCGGCCGCGCCCGAGCGCCACGCGGCGAAGCCCAGCCCCAGCCCCAGCCCCAGCCCGCGCCCCACAGCCTGGCGAGGCGAGGCGGGTCCTGGGCGAGCAGGCAGGGCGCACGGCACCCGGGATCTCGTTGCTGCCGGACACGTGAGTGCGCCCTGCGCGCGGGACCCAGCTAGGTGTGCCAAGGAGGCCCAGGCTGGGATGAGCAGAGCTAGGGTGCCAGCGAGTTTGAAGGGCAGAGGTAGTAAGTGTCCGGGGAGACTCCTGGTGCTGTTGGACGTGGCGCAGACCGGAGCTGAGGGTAGGGGGCAGCCAGCTGCACCAGGTCAAGTCACCGCCCCGGGAAACCTCTGCCTGGGCGTGTCCAAACCTCGCCTTTTGGGGGCAAGAGGGAGCTGGCGAATGAGGAAAGCGCTCGGGGTCCCAAGAAAGTCCCGAGGGCTGCAGGGGCGGTCTCCACTTATAAGTTCCGTCCCAGTCGGGCGCGCCACTGCCTCTGCTTCCAAATTTTTCCAACAGACGCGCGCCTTTTCTGGGCACCCTGCATTCGCTCAGCGCGCGCCAACCACAATCTCCCGGCGCTCCCGGGAGGCCGCAGGCAGGGTGGAATGGCCCAGTGATCACATCGTTTCCTTTGATCCCAGCAGATCCTCTGCGTGCTCCCAGTATTCCTGACTCCCCTCTCACCAGCCGCACCCATGCTTCTGGCGCGGATGAACCCGCAGGTGCAGCCGGAGAATGGCGGGGCGGGCCCGGGGTCGGAGCAGCCCCCGCGGAAGCGCAAAGAAGTCTTGGTGGTGAAAGAGCGCAACGGCGTCCAGTGCCTCCTGGCGTCCCGCGACGGCGATGAGCAACCCCGGGAAACCTGGGGCAAAAAGATCGACTTCCTGTTGTCGGTGGTCGGCTTCGCAGTGGACCTGGCCAATGTGTGGCGCTTCCCCTATCTCTGCTACAAGAACGGAGGCGGTGAGCCCCCTGACGGGCTGGGGGTTTTGACTTGGGAAGCTACCTGTCTGCGACGGGGGCCGGGAGAGGAGCTGGGGATACCCACGAGAGGAGATAAGGAGACAGACGGGCAAGTCCGGGGCGCAGGAAGAGACCAAAGGGGGCTCACGGAAAAAGGAGTCCCGTTTGGAAGAGGGAAATTGAGGCATGACTTTAACTTGAACTTGGACAGTGATGGGCACATGCGTAGAAGGAGAGACTCCAGGGCACCAAGTTGGGTGGTAAGCTCAGACCTTTTGATGGTCTGCAGGAAGGGAGGTAGAGATCTGGAGAGCTTCTGACGCAGCGCCAAAAGTGCACAGAAAGTGACAACCAGGCGCACAGGGTAATCCTAACTCTAGCGCTCTGAGTTTGGTAAAGGACTTGGGTTCCCTGAAGGTACTTGGGAGGCCCTGAACTCTTGGGGACAGAAACCCTTGGATCAAAGCTAGTGGCAGAGAGAACTCCACTGCTCAGGTTGATGGTCCTTTGGCTGGAGGGGCCAGAGAGCACAGCGTAGGTGGGCTGTGTAAGCCACTACCAAGAACTGGCCTGATCCTTGGGGCAGGAGGCTTGGGTGATTAGGAAGAAGCCTCTACATCCTGGGTTCCTGGCCACATTGCAGGGTAGAGTGGGAGAAGGGCCTGGAGGAAACGTCACTCCTGCAGTCAGGCTCTCTCCCCCTTCCCTTGCCAGGTGACCTAATACTACCTGTCCTGGGATGAGAGCCTAGTTATCAACTACAGCCCACTCAGGGAGCAGAGTCCTGGGGAAAGCAACCCAGTATGCAGGATACTGGGGCCTAGCCCTAGCTCCATCCTGAGACCTTTTGCCAAAACTGCCCCAGACCTTCCTTCTTTGCTGGGATGAGCTCAGGAGTACTCTGTAGCGAGCCTGGGAAAATGACCTAGAGGAAGAAGTTGGCAAAGCAGGGGCCAACCACAGCCGAAACATTTTTCTATCCACTGGGCCATCTGCCTGGCAGGAGCTCTGGCTCAGGACTCCAGGGGGTCAGAGGGAGGCAGGGTAAGGGTTTGAAGTTGGAGGGAAAGCTCATGACCTTGTCCCATAGGGTCTGGGCCCCTGCTGTTTGCTTCAGTGTGTACTCTGGACGCTTGTTTTGGGTGAGGAATGGGAAACAGATGATCCAGAGGTGAAACTTTTCCTCATTGGGCTGCTGCAGCTTCTCATGAGTTTCTGATCAGGTTTAAGCATTCTGGCCCTTCAGACTCAAGGAGGGAGGAAATATGGATTCTCTGTCATTTTTTAAGCTGACAGGGAGATGAGGAACGAAAGACAGACCAAGAGAACCTAGGACACTCTGTCTAGCATGTCCTCCATGACCGTCTGAGGCTGCATGACCCTAGACAGCCGAAGGTTTTGTCATTAATCAGCAATGTTTATTGGGCTCCTCTTGGCATGAGGCACAGTGCTACGCTCCACAGGGGTCACCTAGATGTATTAACTGCCACTTCTGCCTGCCAGGCTCTCTGGTCACCTAAGGGCTTAGTTGTCATGCTGCTACCCGTCATTCTCTTTTTTAAGTGTTTGTTGAAACTAAAAGCACCCCAGATGGCCAGTTGGACACATCAGTGAGATGGATGTGCTGGTGTTTTCACTGACATGCTCCCTTGGCCATCACCACCAACTGGGAGTTCCTGCTGTATGCAAGGAGATCTACACCAGGCCCCCAGGGCACAAGACACAGCGCATTTGTCACACGTTTCGATTTGGGGGCGAAACTGGCCAGACGCTCCCTCTCCTGGAATTGCTAGCCCTGCCCTGTCACCCATTCTGGGTTGTATAGTCATTTGTCTCTTTGTGAGTCTGTCTGCCAGACAGACTAGGGCACACTGAGAGGAGAAACTGTAGCTTTTCATGCCTTTTTTTTTTTTTTTTCTGTTACTGTTAGTCATATTGCTTTGTATTCATTTGGCTGCATGGGGTTTTTAGTGGCAGCATGTGAACTTTTAGTTGTGGTCTGTGGGATCTAGTTCCTCCACCAGGGATCACACCTGGGGCCCCTGCATTGGAAAGTGGAGTCTTAACCACTGGACCACCAGTGAAGTTCTTATGGTTGAGTTTTGTTTGTTTGTTTATTTGGCTGCACCCATCTTAGTTGCAGCTATGTGATCTAGTTCCCTGACTGGGGATCGAACCCAGGCCCCCTGCATTGGGAGCACAGAGTCAGCCACCGGACCACCAGGGAAGTCCCCATGCCTGTATTTCTAATGCCCAAGATAAGGGCTAGATCCAAGGAATGTGGTAGAAGGTGCCCAACAAACTAATGAGTAAATGAATCAAATGGTCCAAGCCCTCAGAGACCTAATGCCTACCCAGGAGCAGCAGAATCCCTACCCCTGCCAGCAGGAACCAACAAAGTGTGGAAGCTGTTCTGGTTGGGATGGGGGGTGGCATCTAGTGATTAGGAGCCCTGGCTGTGAGTCCTGGGTTCCAGCTTCTAGCTGTGTAACACTGGGCAACTCTCCAAGCCTTGGTTTCCTCATCTGACAAATGTCCATCTCAGAGGGTCGTTGTGAGGACTCGATGTGATTATTCCCCTGGAGAGCCTGGCATGAAGTGTGGCCTTAGTAAAGGTAGTTGCCACTTCTTAGTCACATCTTTAGGATGATGTGTGAGATGGATGAGCCTGGGGAAGGGCTGCTTAGGAAGGACTCGGAGGAGGTGGGCTGTGGTTGGAGCATAGATGGGTGGGGCACACACAAGCCTCAGGAAGGGAGGAGGAATTCTAGTTGTGTGAGAATGCAGGTGGGATCATCTCTGAGATTAGGAGTACAGACTGGTTGGAGGGCAAGCCAGGAGAGATAAGGATGGAGAGGCAAGTTGGGGCCAGGCTATGGAGACCTTGACTGCCAGGCTCCGGGCCGCGGGAAGTTACACCAGTGAATTTCCATTTCTGGCTAGAATGTCCACGGAGCACAGTGGAGCATATCAGAGCATATCAGACTCCCCTATCAGAGTCTGAGGCAGCTCCTGTTCTAACTTACTCCTCACCCCTCCAGGAGATGTTCAGCAGACCTCTTCTGGGCTTTGTCTCTGTTGAGACCTCCTGGCTGCTCCTTATGGGTCAGTTCTCATCCAGTGATTATAAAGTAAGCCCCAGAGATGGGCAAGCAGATTGGCAGGTGATATCCTGTGATTCTGGATGCAGTCAAAAGACCCAAGTTCAAATCCCATCTCTGTCACCCTCTCTGAGCTCAAGTTCCCCTCTGTAAGTTCAAGTCCCCCTCTCTGAGCTCAGGTGCCCTGCTGAAGCTGGAGATGATCATGGATGACTCCTGAGATCTGTCCCTCTCCAAGGCCTGGATCAGCGCTGCCCCCAAGCCAGGACTCATCACCCTGTTGTTTAACAAGCTGTATGCTCTCCTAGTGCCAGTATTAACATGGTAACCTCCAAGTCCAGCTGTTCACACTAGCCCAGACTAGAGGATGTTTTGAAATGATAAAGGTACCAATAGTTTAGGCCTCTGGCTAATATTTTTTTAAATGAATTACTGAGAAAGATCAGCCTGTCTGAACATTTTCCCATAAGCTAACTGCTGAGATGCATGGGTACAGGTGGCTTCTGGCTGGGAAAGCCCCTCTCAGGAGTTCCAAGGCTTTGTTCAGAACCTTCTCAAACATGGAGGCAGTGCCAGTGGGGCTCTTCCCAAGGTCCTCCCCTCCTGTGGTCTTGCACCTGGCCCTGCTGGTCCCCAGGGAGGAGTGGACAGATCAGTTGGGTCCCCGTGTCTGCCTCCCTGCCAGGGAAGAGACCACTGTGAATTATCTTTTGTAAATGACAGATTGAGATGTGTCTGGCTGATGGCTCTGAGCTGTCAGAAAGATGTCCTTTAGGTTCCTACAGACCTGAGCTTGACTCTGAGCCTGACATTTCCTGGAAATGTGGCCTTGGACAAGTCACTTCGGGACCTCAGTTTCCTTGTGCAGAAAAGAGGGGTGATTGCATCTTCCCGTAGGGTGATGTGATGTTAGAGATAATACAAGCAAAGGACTCACAACAGTGTCTGGCACCTAGTAGGGGCTCAGTAAATGAAGTTGTTACTGACAGTCCTTGGATTTGGAACTGCTAGACCCAGGCTAGATCCAGGAGTAGGACAGGGTCCTGATTTTGGAGGGAGCAGACTTGGCTCTAAGAGGAAGTTAGAGGGGCTGTAAGACTGGAAAGGAGTCATGCTTGGACCTGGGATTTATTTTTATTTTATTTACTTATTTTTGGCTGGGCTGGGTCTTTGCTATTGCTCTAGAGCGAGGGCTCAGTAGTTAGAGCACACAAGCTTAATTGTTTCCCAGCATATGCGATCTTCTTGGACCAGGAATCGAACCCATGTCCCCTACATTGGCAGGCAGATTCTTAACCACTGGACCACCAGGGAAGCCCCAGGCGTGGAATTTCTAATGGCCTAACCTTATCCCCTTGTTGTTTCCCTACCTGAAAAATGGGGATGAGCAGTCCTATATGGGGTCCCATGAGATATGTAGTTCTGGGTCCCAAATATGTTTTCCTTCTTTCCTCAAGTGAGCTCATGTTCTCAGGTACCCACAGACCTTTGGGAATCCTCTGGGTCAAAATAGCTAGGGTTCTTAAGGCCAAGGAAGATGTGGTGGCAGGTACAAAGGGCAGGAGTTTGCAAACAAAGTGGGCTCACACTGGGCCTGGCTTCAGGGGGCCATCTACATCCTGGACTTCCCAAGCCTGACACTGGTGATTCAGCTCAGATACACGAGTTGCCAGTTGGTATGGCCTTCCGGCTGAGAAGTTTATGGGAATGAGGCTGTTCATCAGGGGCTGGAGCTAAGACCATGATCTGACATTACCAGCATGGTTGGCCCATTGCTCTGAGCTGGCCAAAAAGATCTAGAGAGACCGTTTGCAACAAGATGGGGTTTCACAAGGATAAATGTTACAGCCTGCCCTGCAGTCCCAAACCCAATTGCCTAAGTAAGGATGAGGCCACAGCACAAGTGGAGAAAGGCCCTGGGGCTTGCATTAACTGTAGCCTCTGTATGAGTCACTGCTGGGATCCATTTATTTAACAACAACAATAAAAACCGTTTACTAAGTGCCCATCCTGTGCCAGGAATATAGAGATGAACAAAAGGCAATCTCTGCCTTTAGGGAGTTCACAGTCTATTATAGATATTCTACAAGTTAATGTCATTTTATATTCTGTTATTGAGATAGTATTAGCTTCCATATCAGGAAGGGGAGGTTCCACTCTGTTCTTCGTAAGTTATATTTTCTTCTCTAATATAGTTCAGACCCATTCCAAGCAGCCTATAATTGCTTCCTCTTAAAGAGACCAGGATGGAGGAGATAAGAAATCAAAATCTTCAAGAAGCTTCATTAGGAAGAATCAAGTCAGATCCTGCAATGTTGATAGCCAGGGGAGAATTGTCATGGGGTGAGGGGTAGCCCAGCTCCAGTCTCCTTGAATTCCACCCCCACTGACCTCCTTAGAGAAGTGGGGTTTAATCTACAGGGGAGTGAGCGTTCTTCCTTGCTAGGACTGTCCTGCACTCAGAGCTAAGGCCAGAGGTCAGCCAGGACTCAAAGTGAAGATGAGATAGTAGAGGGGATAGTGAGAGATTGTGGGGCCAAGAAAAGTCAGTTCTGGTCATTTTGTGGATCATTTTGTAGAATCCCCTCATAGAGCAGCAGGGGCTTCCATAGAGAGGTGTATGGATGCTGCTGGCTAGTCTCAGTAAACGGCAGGGGATGGAGCAAGCAGGTGAGGCAGGCAGGACCTTTAACTGCAGCATGTGAGCTCTTAGTTGCAGTATGTGGGATCTGGTTCCCTGGCCAGGGATCGAGCCTGGGACCCCTGCATTGCGAGTGCAGAGTCTTAGCCACTGGACCACCAGGGAAATCTCTGCATGGTCCCCTTACCTGGATCCTTCTTCCCCAGCCCGTACTGCGTTACAGGCGTATGCAGACCCAGGCCAAGCGGAGCCAAGGGCCCACTGTCTGCAGAGGCTGTGGACAAAGCTTAGACTTGTGGACAGGCGTCCACTGTGTGTGTGCAGGAGGCCTCACACATCTCTGGATGGAGCTGGGGTGGGGGAGAACCAGGATGTAGGGTCCCCCCCATGCCTCCACATTCCAGCACTAATTCTCCAAAAACCGAGGATTCTCGAGTTGAACTTTGCAATGAATAGAACCATGCTGAAGGTCTAGTTGTCAAGGTAGGACGAAGGGGCATGTGTAACAGCTGCGGCCTGAGTTGTCATCTTTAGTATGTAGACTTTGTAAGACAGATCTCCATGTGTGCACTTGTCCCAGGCCCTGCCAGCGGGGTGGGCCTGCTGCATGCTGCAGCTATGTCTCCTACTGAAATCTCACCTTCTCTTTCTCCCTGCTGTCTATACCCTTGGCGTATTTGGGGAATGGGGACAAATCTGCTACCCTGGCACTGACCAAGGTTTTCTGGGAATTCTGGTGAAAGCCATAGGCAGTGACAACCTATAGCTGAGCTTCAGGTACCAGGTGAACAGTTCTGTGGGTTTTCACATCTTAATGTATCAGGATGTGGCCAGTTTGAGAAATCCTGCCCTTCACAGACTGGGAAACTGGTCCAGCAAGGTCTCAAGGGACCCTCCTCTCCCTGCTGCAGCCCCTCCCTGATCACAATCCCTCCACCTCCTCCTGACCCCCCACCAGGCCTGGGCCATGCCATGTTTTACTAAGTCCCCTCCCACGTCTTGCTGGACCCCTTGTCCTGGGGTCCTCCTCACCCACCCAGGGTCTGCTCCAGCACACCCCTCTCTAAACTGAGTGATCACTGGCTTCCCTTTCTGAGGACTTGGCATTTGCACAGAGGATTCCAGAACCCCACTCTGACCAGTAGGGTTCCTCTCTAATGATGAAGTATCAGGCAGTTTGTGTCAGACGATACTTTTCTTACCAAAGGCCACTGGTTGGAGTCCCTTTGGCAGCTGACAGTCTTTAGCTCCTGTGTTTGTGGGAGTGTGTTCATGTGCAGAAGTCTTTGTGTGAAGATGTACAAGTGTGCATTTGTGTGTGTGAATGGTGGAGACCCCCAGGAGCTGAGATCCTTCGGAAGTACACCCTGCCTCTGTTTCTCCAGCTCTGCGCCGATCAGCCCAGAACATGCACATCCGGAGCCAGGATTCTGGGCTTGTGGCCTCCGAGGTTCTCAGCTCTCCAGCCCTGTGTGAGACTGGATGCAGTTGGCACCACCACACAGGGAGATGAGGCAGGGCCATTTGGGGCTTTGCAGAGCAGCACCTTCTAGGAAGTGTACAAGCAGTCTCGGTGTCCCAGAAGCTGCTGCAGGGCCGTTTCTAGGAGAAACATCCTCTACTGACCTTTAGGCACCCCTGATAAATCTCTTTCTGACTCTTCAGCTCTGCCCTGACTTCAGCAAGGAGGCTTGGACCAGCTCACTGGTTGATGTCTTCTGTTAGGATAAGACACTGGCTGCTGGACAGCTTTCTGGTTTTCATTCATGCTCAGCCATTCTGTCATTCGTCTGCTGCCAGCTGAAGCTTTGGCTGGCCCACATCACATGCACTTGGAGGAGTCCTGGACTTGTGCAGACCCATCATCTCTCCTCTTGTCCCTCCACTGGGCCTCCCAGCCAGCTCAAGAGGAGACGAATCTCAAACTGGACACTTTACCTACCTGTTGGCAGTGCTGCCCAGAGGCTTAGAGTTGAGAAACCTGGCCGATGTGAGATGCCTGGTGCGTTGGCCGATGTTCTTCTTTCCTCTGGCTGTAGAAAAGAGCATCTAGTCGCCAGGAGCAAGTCACTCTGCCAAGGTCTGAGGCATGACTCCTGGGTTTTTTCTTTCCTTTTGTTCCTTGGGCCACTGACTTCGGTCTTCAGGCCCGTTAACGCTCTAATACATCTATTTCCCTTACTCTCTGGCTCCGGGCCCCCACGGGCAATGGCAGGTGGCCACAAGGAGGGGGGTGGCTCAGACAGATCCCGATGTGGAGCCAAGCTGCCTACTTACTGGTTTGGACAAGCAATTTGACCTTTCTAAGCCTCCGTTTCCTCATCTTTTACGTGGGACTGGCAGTAATTCTCTCTCAGGGATGGTTTTAAAGGAATAATTATTCAAAAACTTAGTGTGTGGCTCGGCATATAATGGAGGCTTAATAAATGGTACCTGTTACTTTTACCAACTCGGTCATCACCACCACCACCCTGACCTCTGTCAGCATCATGAACATTGCTATTGGCAATGTGGACAGATGTGCATTCTGAAGCCAGACTAGCCCTCTCTGTGTGGGGAAAGAGAAGGGTAGAGATTGAAAGTAAGAAATGAAGAGGGGAAGGGAGAGGTTGGCATGTGGCCAATTCAAGAAATCTAAGCCTTGGGACTTCCCTGGCGTCCAGTGGTTAGGCCTTTGCCATCCAATGTAAGGGTGTGGGTTCAATCCCTAGTCCCCCTCATCAGGGACCCCTGATCTCTGAGGAACTAAGATACCACATGCCTTGCAGCCAAAAAAACAAAACTTGAAACAGAAGCAATATTGTAACAAACTCAATCTAAAGACTTTAAAATGGTCCACGAAAAAAAAAAAAGAAGAAGAAGAAGAAATCCAACCTGGAGTAGGGGCTGAAATGTTGAACATGACTAATAGACCAGGTGGATCACCTGGGCCCCAGAATCCCAATTTCAGAACATCTTCTGTTGAGACTTTACTCAGACTCACGTCCTACATCTTGGCTGAGATAGTCTGAAATTGGCAGAATATTTTGGGAATGGCTCTGGAGTTCTGGAACCAGGCAGACAAGGGTCCAAATCCCAGATCTATCATTGACCAACTGAATGAACTTAGATAAGTCACTTAATTTCTCTAACCCTCAATTTCCTCCTCTGAAAAATGGGCATAGCAGTTGCTACCCAAGACAGTTTCTGGGCAGGGTAAATGGGATGACAGCTGTCCAGTGCCCAGTGCTCTGCTGGATACATAGGAGGTCCTCATTTTTCAGTGGTTTCTTCCCTACTGCCCACCCTACTGATCTATCTCCTGCTACAAAAGGACTGTGTCTCAGAGAAGTGGGGCCAGAATTTCATGCTTTGTCCCTAAGAGCCCTGGGCTTCCTGAGGAGAAGCTCTGGGAGGAAAGTGGAGACTGACAGTCTGAGTAGCTGGGTGAGTTTAACCCTGGGTGCACACACTTTGCCATGATTCTCTGCTCTCCTGGAGGCCCAGTTTCCACATCCATAAATTGGAGATAGTAATGCTTTTACAGTTGTTGTGAGGATGGAATGAGACATTGCATGGAGCACAGTGCCTGGAACACAGCCGGGAATATTATCTTCCTCATATTATCATCATTGAATATTTCCCAGTTTCTGCACTTTCTTACTGTGGGCGGGTCAGAGAGTGTTTGGTTTCCAAGGTTACGGCATCTCAGCCAAAGGCCAGTGGCAGGAGGAGCAGGTCTGGCCTGGCCACCTCCAGCTGCACCAGGCCAAGAAGCTGGCATTTTGCTTTGATCACGCTCGCAGCCTAGGCTGACGTGGTATGTATCCCGTGAGTCACCTCACGGCGTCAGGACCCGTTAAGCTCACCCCGGACTACCAGACATACCGAGAACTCTCTCTGGAGCTCAGACTTGTCTCATTCCACCAGGAATTCTCTCAAGGATTTGTTGCTGTCCATTTTGCTAAGGGCTCTCTCTGGTTTCATCAGTGTTCTGGGTGGGCATCTTCCTGGTCAGAGACTGGAGCCTCTGGCCTCTCTGCTCCAGTGTTTGTTTACCTTCATCTGCCAGTAAGAGAGTGAGCCTGATGGGTTGGAAGACATGGTGAATCCTGCTTCTGTCACTTAGCAGCAGTGCAAACAAAACCAAGTGGACTTCTCTGCCTTCAGTTGCCCCCAGGGTGTGGGGTGGGGGTGGCTCAGGGGCACAGATTATGACCCTCTCTGATTATGTCTGTGAAGTGAAGTGAGACTGGACAATCCAGTGAGGTCATATTTGAGGAAGTCCCAGGTGACCTTAAATGATGGCTAAGACTCCCAGCTCCTAATGCAGGTGGCCTGGGTTCAATCCCTGTTCAGGGAACTAGATCCCACATACTGCAACTAAGACCCAGTACAGCCAAGTAAATAAAAAACAACAACAAAAATCTGACTCAATCATATGTAACTTTGGGCACTAGTTACATATTTCTCCCTCTCTGCTCTCAATTTCCTTACCTATAAAAGGAAGGGTTTGAGGTGATTGGTGTTCCCCAGAGTGGTGATTCATGAAAGAAAGGATTCTGTGTTGAAATCAGTTTGGTAAAGACTGCAGCTGATCTTCCTCATAGCCTGTCACAACATGTGCTTGTGTATCAAAGGCATGGAGAATTCTGCAAGGAACAAGCCTATTTAGCTTTTAAAAAAATATTTATTTATTTTAATTTGATTGTTTATTTGCCTGCACTGGGTCTTAGTTGTGGCGTGTGTGATCTAATTCCCAGACCAGGGATCAAACCTGAGTCCCCTGCATTGGGAGCACAGGGTCTTAGCCACTGGGCCACCAGGGAAGTCCCCTATTTAGATTTGATGAACCAGATTTTACTAATTTGACCACAGAACCTCATAATTATGATTATGACTAGTGCTATAACTTTCATTATATTACGATTATTTGTTTAATTGCCCTACTGTTCTACCACAAGTGAGAAATGGCCAGGTGACTGATGAATGACGACCCTTGCAACTCTGACTGACACTGATCCACACACTCTGAGGGGCAGGCCTAAGGCTGGAGAGGGGTCTTGGAGCTTATGCTCTGCCTCCATATCCCCCAGGTGCCTTCCTGATCCCATACACCCTGTTCCTCATCATCGCTGGGATGCCCCTGTTCTACATGGAGCTGGCTCTGGGCCAGTACAACCGGGAAGGGGCAGCCACCGTGTGGAAGATCTGCCCATTTTTCAAAGGTAAAGAAAGAGTCAGAGGTTGTTATAAAAGGCTTACTTCTGTGTGCCCCTGGAGAATCTACCCCAAAGGTGGTATCCTCAATAGACCAGCTCAACTGTTGAATTTATAAGTATTGGTGAGGTCAAGCGCATCCACCATTCAAAGTTCCATGGAGCACTTTGGAGATGTCAGGAATAGCTTTAGCCTAGGAAGTCTGGAAATCTGGGTTCCAGTCCAGGCTGTGCAGCTGAGTGACCAGAGGGAGTCTGTTTTCCCGTCTGGGAAATATTCATGGAAGTATTAAAGGTACCCAGAACACTACTCTGCCTTCTTGCTCCCATGGCAGACATGATAATTCAATCATGCACCTTTCCACCCTGGGCAAGAGGCTTCATTCCACTGAGAGAGAATGTTCTTGAGTCTCCGTGTTATCCTACCCAAGCTGGGATACTTGTATTCCAACACCTGGCCCAGCTGCTCCCTGGGAGCAGCAAAATCCTGGCATTTCTGTCCTGCCTGATGAGCAGACAGAAGGGGCTCCAGTGGAAAGAGAGAGCCTCAGGCATAGAGATGGTGGGTGCCTGGGGAATTTTTTTTAAAACAATTTGTTCTATGTTGGAGTATAGCCGGTTAACAATGTAGTGATAGTTTCAGGTGGACAGCAAAGGGACAGCACAGTCATACATATACATGTATCCATTCTCCCCGAAACTTCCCGTCATCCAGGCTACCAGTGGCACGGAGCAGAGTTCCATGTGCTGTACAGTAGGACCTTGTTGGTTATCCATTTTAAACATAGTGGTGTGTACATGTCAATCCCCAACTCCCTAACTATCTGCCACCCCTTCCCGCCACTGCATTCTCTGCCTGCGGGATTAAGGCTCTGACGGTCTGCTACATAAAAAAGACAGGTGTAGGGGTGAGTAGTGCAATGGTTGGAGCCAGCTTCCCTGGAGACATGGTTCTGGGAGGGAGAATGGGCCTAGGGAAGCCCCTGCCTGACGCCCTGTGCCCCCCACCCAGGAGTTGGCTATGCTGTGATCCTCATCGCCCTCTACGTTGGCTTTTACTACAATGTCATTATCGCCTGGTCCCTCTACTACCTCTTCTCTTCCTTCACCCTACACCTGCCCTGGACCGACTGTGGCCACGCCTGGAACAGCCCCAACTGCACCGACCCCAAGCTTCTCAACAGCTCCGTGCTGGGCAACCACACCAAGTACTCCAAGTACAAGTTCACGCCAGCAGCAGAGTTTTATGAGTAAGTCCTTGACCCCTCATCCTGTTCACATGGGGACCTGTATTGTTCACATCGAGACCTGTACTGGGCAGAACCTGAGCCAAACACTAAGGAAAACCACTGGTAAGGGCCACATCAGTCCTTGTAATATGTGTGCTCAGCAGCCACCACAGGCCTGACGTTGGCTAGGTACACAGGATATTTAGTTGTGGCATGCAAACTCTTAGCTGTGGCATGTGGGATATAGTTCCCTGACTAGGGATTGAACCTGGGCCCTTTGCAGCAGGAGCTCGGAGTCTTAGCCACTGGACTACCAGGGAAGTCCCACAAATGAGAATTATTGTTATAGTGTTGGTCTAAAGTGATTTCTAGTCTCATCATTCCCTCTAGATTAATTGAAGGGAAAAGTTGTCCCTTTCTACTTATTTATCCATTCATTCGTTTACTCATTTCTGTCTGTATGAGCTCATTGGTGTTTATTTTATTCTGTGGTTTCACCCATAACCGTCATTATTTTGTTGCTTCCTTGAACCCTCTCAGCCTCTACTCCATCCTTTCAAGTCCTTGAGGTTGGTGATAGTCAACTTGTCAGCCATCTAATTTTGAAAGTTTGCATGGTGGTCCCTTCAGAATGTAGCATCTATTGTCTTTATCCCTCAGGGAATGGGGGTGAGCCCCATTTTAGCAATCCCTGTACAAGTGTTAGCAGATAAGCAGAAAGTCCCTGGCACAAGGTGTGGGGCAGGACAGGTAAATCCCACTCGAACCTCACTCTCAAGGGACACGTGGTCTAGAGTAGTGGTTGGAAAACTTTCCAGTAAAAGATTACATTGTGGGCCACATACCTATCTTGCATATTCTTTATTTAATTTTACCCTTTGAAAAGATAGAAACCATCTGTAACTCAGTGGGTCACAGCAGAGTTTCAGGGGGTGTGGCTTGTTGACTCCTGGTCTGGAGCAGTGCTGCCCAGAATGCCCACGATGATGGAAATGTCCTGTGTTTGCACGGCCCAGGGCAGTAGCCATATGCCACATGTGGTTAGTGAGTAGTTGAGATGTGGCTAGTGTGATGGAGAAGTTGAATTTTTAATTTTATTTAATTTTCTTTCATTTACACTTTAAATTGTTTATTTGGCTGTATCAGGTCTTAGTTGTGTCCTGCAGGATCTTTTGTTGCAGCGGGTGGATTCCCTAGCTGTGGCGCCGGGGCTGTCAGTAGTTGTGGCGTGTGGACTTGGTTGATCCATGGAGATCGGTGTCTGAGTCCCCTGAGGGACTGAACCTACGTCCCCTTCATTGCATGGCGATTCTTAACCAGGAAAGTTCCCTCATTTATGTTTAAACAGCCAGTTGTTTCCATAATGGACAGTGCAGGTCTAGAGGATGAAAAAAGACAAGTTCACAAATTCAGGGCCAGTCTTCTCTGGTCCTGTGTACTCGCTAAGCCACAGACCAGAGAATGGGGTTATCCAGAGAATGGGGTTCCTTAGGACCATTCCCACCTTTGCCATCTCGGTGCAGTTGGACCAAGGAGATTTGATGTGGTTAAAGGTGGCTTCTGGGAAGTCTGCTGCCTCCTGGGGTCCAGGGGAGGGGAGTTGGGGTTCTAGGACCCAGCAACTACCCTCCATGAGCCATTGCCAAGAATTTGCTAAGCATCCTGGACCTTCATGTCCACCTGCCTCCATCTGTGTTTCCTGTGGACTTTCAGGACTGAGTGCACAATTATATACATTTGGAAACTCAGTGGGGAGAGGGTCCACAGTTGTCATGGAACTTGAAATCCTTCTACAGGCCCCAAAGGATCTGAAGAACCACTATTACTTGAAGTGAGCATCTGTTTAAGTTAATACCATCATCCCTGTCTTCCTCTCCATCACATCAACAGCTAATCACTTACCATGTGCCTCAGGCTTTCTGCTAACTTCTCTGTATGTATTATATCACTGTAAGCCTCACACCAACCCAGTGAGGTTTCTGTAACTCTTCCATACATGACTCGGCTGCAAACATTAGCTTCATTTTGCAGATGCAACAGTAAATCACTGGCCCATGGTCATACAGCTAGTCCTGTGCAGAGCCAAGACTTGGACCCTGGCAGATGGCACCTGCTGGACTCTTGAGAGTGAGCTCCCCTAACCCTTTGTTCTGTGATCCTCACTCTCTTCACCCGAGGCCCTGCCTTCCCAGGCGGTGGAACTCTAGAGCCTGCAGCCTTCACCTCTGTGTTACATTGGATTCCAGCCATTGTGAATGGCTATTATGATATCAAATTATTATCGTCATCAAAATAACATTTATCTAGCTTCAGTTATGTCCCAGCCATGCATCTAGAAGTGCCATTTGAAGTGAGTTTGAACCTAGGAAGGCCGGCTTCAAAGTCCAAGCTTTCAGAACACTGGCTGCTCATTGGAGCTACCTGGAGAGCCTTAAAACACACTGATGCCTGGATCTTATGCCTTGAGATTCATTTCATTGGTCCAGGTGCAACCGTGGTGAGGGGATTTTATTAACAGTTCTTCCAGCGAT
This sequence comes from Antilocapra americana, assembly GCA_007570785.1. Taxonomy (NCBI): domain Eukaryota; kingdom Metazoa; phylum Chordata; class Mammalia; order Artiodactyla; family Antilocapridae; genus Antilocapra; species Antilocapra americana. Next base: position 74,067 of record ML663568.1, on the reverse strand, counting down.
TCTAATATCCAGCCAAGGTTGACAGCCCCTGTCTTGGCCACTGCACTCTCCCATCTCCGACAGAATGAGATTCTTACTGGGGTCAGCCTGACGTGCTTACAGTATCATGTCATGGAAAATCCAGGGCCTCCTTTAGTCTTCTCCTGAGGGGGTGTGGCCTCAGACAATCCCAGAACCACTGGAGATCTCACTGGCAGAGGTTTTAGGTCTTCCCAGTTTATGAGTGCAGTTTGGACTGGGAGATGGTAGAGGATAGTAGATCTGAGGGTGCTGCTGATACATGTAATTGGTTCTGGGCTTTCTCCTGTATCATCTCATGACAGAGGAAAATCCACGATTTTTCTTTTTGCTTTTGGCAACCCTCGTCCTTTTGAATTAAAATGGAAAGTGATAGCCTCATCTCTAGCCTGGTTATTATTTGATTCCTCCTCTGACATCTTCATGGCCAGCGGATCTGCTGCTGAAGGAAGGAGAGGTGAGTTGGGTTTTGAGACTCCGGTTGCTTTAATTATAGCCTTAAACTTCCCCCGAGCTTGGCTGTGAGAAGGTAGAAAAAGATATTCTCTTGCATTGGGTTGATTCTCTTGGGGGATGTCGTTGCAGGCGGAGTCCGCGGCTTATTTTCAGCAGCTTTTTGCTCTACAGAGCTCCCTTCCCATCCTCTCCTCCCCGATTCCTCCCCTGCTCCATCCTTTTAAGTGCCCCCACCTCCACCCCAAGTCTGGTATCTACTGTGATCCAGGCATCAGCATCTCCTCCTGTCCACGTCCCATTTAGTCTTCACAGTTCACAGAGGTGGAAATTACTCCTGTTTTACAGATAAGAATGTAGTGGTGGTTCAGATTTTAGGGAAGTGGTGGAAGGGATCTGAATCCAGGCTGTCTGGGTGGAGGCTCTCACTCCATCCATTAGCCTTTCTTCTGTCTTCTCTGTCCCTTCAGAGTCTCCAGTGGGGTGTATTCGGGACAGGAGCGCAGAGGTGTCTGTGGGTAGATCGGAGCCCTTCTCCTGCATCTCTTTCTCACCTTCAGGCTGCTTTTGTGTGCTTCTCAGTATCTGAGTCATGAGCTGCCTCTGGGATTTGTTTTTAATGGCCCTTTTATCTAAATGCTTCTGTTTTAAAAGTTACTCACTTTCAGTTTGGGAAACCAGCAAGCAGGACTCCCAGTGCCAACCCTGAGGAGGTTAGCTGAGTTTTGGGTTTTTTTGCTTTTCTTGGAGCCTACTGGCCAATTCTCTTACCATCTTGTGCTCATTTAAGCTGATGAACTGAACATATCATTTAAGGGAACAAAACTGCCATACTCCCCAGACTCCAGGCCTGAAGCCAAGCAGCCCGAGGCAAAAAGAAACCCTAATGCTCTGTAACTCTATCTGTAAAAGGGCACCCTTGTTGAACACGCACCAGGAATAGAAAACTTCTACTCCCTGCCTGCTCCTGGTGGGGAAAAGACCTCTCCCTCCACCCCAGCGCTAACCCTCTGTGCTTAAATGCCAAGTGAGATCTGAGCCCATTTGGCCTGCAGACTTCGGAAAGTCTGGATCATATACTTAACGATGATTCATTTTCATTAAACTGTTGGAAAACTGCAACAAACCCAAGTTACTTGTCCTAACCCCCAAGGCTTGGGGCCACTAGTGGGGAGGAGACTGGATTCACTTTTCTTGGAAGTCAGCTTTGGAGTCTAGCTTTTTTCACTGATGAAATATCTAGACAAACACTGCAAACCTTAAAGTGGACCTTGCACACATGTGGGTCACTGGGCTAGTTAGGGGGCATGTCAGCATCTGATGGGATGCTGGAGTCTTTTTAGCATGTTTCAGGGCAAGCACGGTTGGTTCAGAGCCTTTTTTTTTTTTTTTTCCAGTCAAATTTGCCAAATGCTTACTCACACCATTTAACACTTGACTGTATGGGAAGAAGCAGGATTAAGAGTCAGATGGGTTCAGTACCTGATTCTAGTTCTCTGTCTTTTTAGATATGCCCAGCCTCTCTTCTTCATTTCCCTCCCCTCCTCCAACCCATTCTCCTTCTCCACTTCCTCCTCCCCCTACTCTTCCTCCTCCTTTTCTTCTTCTTCATCTTCTTCTTCCCTCCCTCACTTCCTCCCTCTCTCTGTCTCACTTTCTCCCCAGCCTTTCTCTCCCCCTCTCTGTCTCCTCCCCTCTCTTTCTCTCTTCCTCTCCTTCCTTCTCAGGACAGGAGAGTGGGCCTCAGCTAGGGCATCATTTTAGAGCTGAGACTAGCAGGGAGAGAAGTTTGCCAGGCAGTCACATTGGGCCAGAAAGTGTGTTCTAGGTATAAAGGAACAGATAGTTTCAAGGTCCAGAGCGATGAGAGCTTCATATAACTGGGGAATGACAAGTGGCTGGAGGTCACAAGGAGCCAAAAGCAGGATGTGGCAAGGCAGGGGAATGCACTTGGCACAGGACAGTTCTGAAAGGCCTCAGATTCTGAAAGGCTTTTGTTTTTTTTATCCTCTTGACCAGGATTTCACAGTCTTGATGCTTTTGATGTCTTGGGCTAGATAATTCCATGTTGCAGAGAGATAGCTCTCCTGTGCATTTTTGATGTCTAGCCTATCCCTGACCTCTGCCCACTAGATACCAGTAACACCCACCCTGCCCTCCAGCTATGACAACCAAAAATGTCCCCAGATGTTGCCAAGTGTCTGGGGAAGGCAGGGGCAAATTTGCACCCAGTGAGAACTATTGTTTTAGATGATAAAGAGCTTCTAAGGATTGAGGGGCAAGAGAATGACAAGGTTAGAACACAACTTGAGATGGATCAGATGGTTCTACAGGAGCACAGCCTATGGATTTAAGGGGGCTCATTGGAGAGACTGGGATGATGGGGAATGGGGAGGTTTTTACAGCAGTCCTAGCGGAAGGGAATATGGGTCTGGCTTGACATTGGGCCATGAGGATGGGGTGTTGGTAGCAGATCAAGAAATAAGATTAGGAGGGACCAGACATGGAGACTCATTGCTGAGGAAGCTGATGCTGGATGAGTAGCTTACAGCCATGACATCCTGCCCCTGGGGTGGTCAGGATGAACGCTGTTCTGGGGATGGGAACACAGGTCTTGGTGACACTTGATCAGCCACATAGTTTTGCTCATTCACTCACTGCAGACTTTTCTGTATGCTTGTCAACACCCCACCTTCCCCATCTCACTCCTACCACACCCAGGCACCCCAGCTCAACTCATGGGCCTGCAGAGAAGGCACCAGACACCCCCTCTGTGGAGCCTGCCCTGCTGACTCCCTTGGCTGAATTTTCTGGGCCCTGCTCAGCTTCTTTGCTAATGCCTGCTGTTCCTTGAAGGCTGGGACTCAATCAGATTGATAGTTCTGATGATCATTGGTGTTGAGCATTTCCTGACTTCTAGCACTATCTCATATTCTGCAATGTAAATCTCATAAGAGACCTTGTACTGTAGAGGGAAAAAAAGATCAAGATGGGAAATGTTTGCACCAGCTTTTGTCACCCAGAAGTTCTATGTGGCTGGAGCCATCATCTCCTTGTCCACAGCCTTGTTACCAGCCCCCAGCAGCCCTCTTTCGGTTTTGACTTCTTTCTCGTGAAATTATATGTGTGAGATTCATCCATACAGTGGAGAAGGCAATGGCACCCCACTCTAGTACTCTTGCCTGGAAAATCCCATGGACGGAGGAGCCTGGTAGGCTGCAGTCTATGGGGTTGTGAAGAGTTGGACACAACTGAGCAACTTCACTTTCACTTTTCACTTTCATGCATTGGAGAAAGAATTGGCAACCCACTCCAGTGTTCTTGCCTGGAGAATCCCAGGGATGGCGGAGCCTGGTGGGCTGCCATCTGTGGGGTCGCACAGAGTCAGACACGACTGAAGTGACTTAGCAGCAGCAGCAGCAGCATCCATACAGAGCTAGTTGCTGTATAATATTCTATGAATATGTCATAATTTATCTAATCTACTGTTGATAGATATTTGAGTATTTTGCAATTTGGGGTTGTTATGGACAATGCCACTGTGAACATTCTACACCATGTCTTTTGATGAACACATGTATATGTTTCTATTGGACAGAGACTCAGGAGTAGAATTGCTAAGGCAGAGGATATACATACTTTTAGTTTGAGTAAAATAGGAGAAGTGTTTACTTCTTAGTCTCCAGGCCAGGGATTCTTAAGCTCAGCAACATGGGAATTTTGGAGGCTGTTTTGTGCCGAATAGGACGTTTATGTTGTCCTGTGCATTGTAGGGTGTTCCACTTCTCTGTCCTCTAGATCAGTGGTCCCCAACCTCTGAGATCTAATGCCTGATGATCTGAGGTAGAGCTGACATGATAATAATAGAAATAAAGTGCGAAATAAATATAATGTACTTGAACTCATGGAAAAACTGTCTTCCTTGAAACTGGTCCCTGGTGCCAAAAAGGTTGGGGACTGCTGCTCTAGATGCCTTCTGCCCAAGTTGTGACAATCAAAGATATCTCCAGACACTGCCGGATGTTCCAATATCCACTGCTTTAGCCTGTGAGCGCTGAGAGGACAGAGACCTTTCCTCTGTTTATTCACCACCATCTGTCCAGGACCCGACAAGCAGAGATATTTATTATGTTGAAAACTTCTGTTACTGTTTAAAAAACAGCCTTGGGTGGGGGTGTCTTCCGAGAAGAGTTGCTGGCTAGAGCAGCAACAGCGAGGTACAGGCTGTGGCTGCACAGAGCAGGTCCAGGTGATGCAGGGCAGGGACTGGGGCAGCCTGGGCCCGTCTCCATCAATGTGCACTTTCAGGGACTGGTCTGTGGTCAAGGCCTAGGTCATCCTCCCTGATGATACCGTCTTCCCCGGCAGGCGTGGGGTCCTGCATCTGCATGAGAGCAGTGGGATTCATGACATTGGCCTGCCCCAGTGGCAGCTTTTGCTCTGTCTGATCGTCGTTGTCATCGTCCTGTTTTTTAGCCTCTGGAAAGGAGTGAAGACATCAGGAAAGGTAATGTCTTTGTTTCTCTTTTAGTTGGGAGGTTGGCCTCAAAAAAAAAAAAAAGGATGTTTTTTCCTACCTGTAATTCAGGTAACTGTTGAAAGGAAAAGGTGATGCTGGAAGAACAAAGTCTGGGTTTTCATCCCAGCTCTAACACCAGCTTGCTGGAGACCTTGGACGAATCCCTTCCCTTTCCTAAGCTCCAGGCTCCCCAACAGTAGGGTGAGGGAGTGCAAGTGGATCAGGGTTCTTCACACTTTCCCACCAAAGCTTCCCTGATAGCGGAGACCAGGGAATGAGGACACCCAAAGCCCAAAGCAACCTATTGACATGTATTTGATAAATCTTAAATTCTGGGGGACTAAAATTGCATGCCAGTGTTGCCACCTTCTCTAGAATGGTTAGAATATAACCATTTCCTTCACTATAAAATCGATCATTCTCATCCCTGAATTTTTGAGTAAAAGAGAATGCTCTAGAAGATCTCTGGATGAATCCTAGGGTATCCTCTAACGCAGTGCTGAGTGCTCACAAGAGTGTAGGTTTCCTGGGGAGAGGAGTACAGAGGTAGATGACCTAGGACAGCTTGCCAGAGTTGGTGCTGTGACTTAGATGACACTGCTCCCCATAGCCAACCCCTCAGGGGGAGTATAATCAGGTCATCGCCCACATTGATTCTGAGCCTGAGAAACATCATGAGAACAACAACTCCATTTGGATCCTACGGGTCTATGTAGAGCTTGACTGTATTAAAGAGGCTGTAGCTGGGAAATATTCTATCCAGTGTTTCAGTTAGCTATTGCTGTGTAATAAAAGAGCTCAAGATTTCATGATATAACAGTAACAATCATTTTATTGTCTCTCATGGTTCTTTGAGTTGACTGGGCTCAGCAAGATGGTTCTTTTTCTCCATATGATATTGCTTGGGCTACATGTCTGGGGGCATGATTGGGCTGGAACCTTTAAGATGGCACATACTCGTTGAGGGAGTTGGTGCTAGTTAGGAGCTCAGCTGGAGCTGTCAACCAGAGCACCTTGGATTGTTCCCACATAGTTTTGCCGTGGCTCAGGCTTCTCACAGCATAGTAGCTGAGTTCCAAGAGCACATTCCAAGGGAACAAACCCTAATGTGCAAGCAGCCCTTTCCAGTCTCTCTTTACACCCTGCTTGCTATTGTCCCAGGGTTTAAAATAAGAGTCAGTGTGGAACACCCAGAGTGTATGTTCATTGGAGTTACAAGGCAACAACCTGTCATAATCAGGCAGCCTGAATTTATGAGAAGCTTCATTAGGCAACTGCTTTTGGAAAGTGGGATGATGCATCAGGGATCTCTCTGGTCCTCCCAGAGTCTTGGTTAAGTCATAGATAACAAAGACGGTGGCAAGGCACCAGCAGCGAATGAGAATGAAGTCTGTCAAGAAGAGCTTGAAGTGGAACTTCCTCTTAGAATGTTGGAGACATGGTATCTGCTCCAAGGAAGAACCCAAATGAAATGCAGACCAGGGCTTGGAGGAATTCTAAGATAGAGCAGAACCAGGATTGGACCACAACCATCCCAATACCTGACACATAGTAGGTCTTTAGTAAATATTTATTGGAGAAGGCAAAGGCACCCCACTCCAGTACTCTCGCCTGGAAAATCCCATGGATGGAGGAGCCTGGTAGGCTGCAGTCCATGGGGTCGCTAGGAGTCGGACACGACTGAGCGACTTCATTCTCACTTTTCACTTTCATGCATTGGAGAAGGCAATGGCAACCTACTCCATGTTCTTGCCTGGAGAATCCCGGGGACGGGGGAGCCTGGTGGGCTGCCGTCTTTGGGGTCGCACAGAGTAGGACACGGCTGAAGCGACTTAGCAGCAGCAGCAGCAATGAGGGAAGAAGGGAAGGTAGGAAGAAGGGTAGGTGGGTAAATGAGTGTGGGGAACCTCACTAAGCATTCCTTTTAATTCACTTCAACTTTTTAAGCACTATGGATACCTACTATGTGCCAGGCTTGGTGCTAGTACTAGTGATGCAAGAGTAAATAAGACAGGTTCAATTGATTGTAATATTACAGGCAGGTGTAGGTCAATCACATTCGTTCTTGCATCCCCATCCAGGGACACATGTGTGTCCCCATTTCAAAAAACACTAATGGTCACAAACTATCCATGCTATTACAGATCTTGCTTTTTTTAAAACTTAACTTTCTTTACCTTGAAAATAATTTTTCAACAGGTAGTCAGATTGCACTTTGAGATACAAACTTCGGGTTTTTCAACTGTCATTAAATCAATTTAGGGGGTCACCACAGGTTTTCAAAATGAAATTGTCTAGACAATAACAGTGTACATTGGCTGGAGTAAAGTAAGAGCCGTCTTGTGGAATTTGTGATTCAGTTATAGCAATCCATGTGTTTTAATATATAAGGTTTTTCTTACTATGATTCTTATGGTCCAAAAAGCTGCATTAGTGGCAGAAGGAAGTCCATCAAACCGAGAGGGTCTGCAAAGATCATGCAGAAGGTGGCATTTGGGATAGAACTCAAAGGACAGAGGTGGGTGGAGATGGAGCAGAAGCAAGGTGTTGCCAATGGAAGGAACTGCAAGCAAAGCCGCAGAAGCCCCAGGCCAGCCTCATCCAGCCTCTTCGTGCCTCTCCTGGGGATCCTGCCTCTCTCTGGCCTCTGCATACAATAGAGCTGCAGAAGGTGTATGAGCTTTATTACTGCTGCTAGCCTGTGTGAGGGGCCACCACGTACTTCTAATATTGCACCCCAAATTAAGTTTCCTATTGCCTTCGCTGAAGGGGTAGAGCCTGCCCCATCTGGTTTAGTGCTTGGCTGAAGCAGGCAGGAGTTGTTTATGAGGGGACCAATGCTAAAGAGAAAAGGAGTAGAGCTGAGCATGCTCCATTCCTTTGTACAAAGGCACCTTCAGAGGAGGACTCATCCCCTCCCCTGAGGAGTGTAGTGAGGGACATGGCAGGGCAGGGGTGTTGCCCTAGGAAGCCCCGCCCCAGATGAAGATACGTCAGCTGAAGTTCCCGCCCACATTTTGCTTGAGTCCTCCAGTGTTCTGGCAGCTAAAAGGGCAAGGAACTCTGCAGTCCATGGGGAGGGGCTTTCTAGCATAAGAAGCTTCACACGGGACACTGCAGTGCTCTGTTTTTATTCTTTGGCTCATGAGAAAACCACAAACTATTGCTTATTTCTTCCCAGACTATATCTAGAACAGGACACGGACCTTCTCGTAGCAGGCTGCCCCAGCCACAGAGCTGGTCTGGGATGAATTGCCAATGTTCACACTTTCTGTCTTGGCTGGTGAAGGCTCTGTTTGGGAAGATGCATGGTTTCACAGCTGGCACCTGGGATGGCAAGGGGTGGGTACAGTCTGATTCAGGGAACGGGGTTACCGCAGACCACACACTCTGTGACCCTGGCCCACTGACCACCACAGGGTGGAGGGTGGAGGTTTGAGTCAGGAGTCAGTTAGCCCCCAGGGCATCAGGCAAGGTGTCAAACACAGTGCTGTTTGCTGCCCTGGAGTCCTGTCTGCCTCCTCCAACTTGTAGTCCTTGGCTGAACCAGCCTTTGCAACTACAAGCCTGTACTGAACATCTAAATGCTGACCTAGAAGGTTCTCCAAGATCATCTACTCCAAGTGTTTGTACAAATGGGGAAGCTGAGACCAAGAGACAGACAGGGTTTCATAGGAATCTGGACAGAAAAGACTTGAGCCTGGGGCTCAAACATACAGTAGCATGAAGGATTAAGAACATGGCTTTGTGGTCAGATGACCTGTGTTGGAGTCCAGACACCATCATTCCCTACTGGGTGACCTCAGGATGAATGATGCCCCCTAAGCTTCAGTGTCCTCACCTGCAAAGTCAGGCCCATTAATGGTCCTGCCAGCCTCCAGGTCAGCTGGGAGGGTGGGGTGAGAGGTCCTCGGTGCTGTGCTAGCAGATGGAAATTGCTTCATAAATGTTCCTCATCTGTCTTTGTCCCCTGCAACCTGGGAGAGCTTTTTCTAAAAAAAAAAAAAAAATTATATATATATTTATTTATTTGGCTATGCCAAGTCTTAATTGCAGCATGCAGGATCCTTAGTTGCAGCATTGTACTCTTAGTTGCAGCATGCGAGATCCAGTTTCCTGACCAGGGATCGAACCTATGCTGCATTGGGAGCATGGAGTCTTAGCCGCTGGACCACCAGGAAAGTGCCAGGGGGAGCTTTTAACGCACGGAGTGCAGGACCCATCCCAGACCAATCCAATCAGAAACTCCAAAAATGGAATCTGAACTTTGAAATTTTTAATCTATAATTTCCCCCAGAGTATTCTCATGTATAGTCAGGGGTGAGAAGAAATAAAGAGGAAGCCGCACAACCTTCTCCTCTTCCCAATTCTCTGTTACTTCATCTTGGGCAAGATGGGCAAGTGTCTCTTTTTAGTCTGGAGACAGCCTCTTCCTTTACAGGTTTCTGGACAGGGCAGTTTGTATTTGCCCTAAATTGTTTTTGCCAAAAGAACAGCCACAGATAGGACTTTCTGCCCAACCACATCCCTTCCTGGGCAGTGGACTTAGGAGGATATGCTTGAATGAAGGTAAACAAGACAGAGAGGAGGGACAATGGAGGACATAAAGGTGGGGGTGCCTAGTTCTACCTGGGGGTCAGTACAGGCAGCTTGTAGAAGAGGAGGCCTTGGGCACTATGAGAATCTAGTCTTCATTCTCACTGCCCTTAGCTTCCTTGGTGGCAGCACCTCCGGGGTGCTGACTTTCTCGCTAGGAGCAGCGTTGGGCTGTCTACTCTGTCCTGGAGTGCCCCAGGTCTGACCTGGTGATGGAGCCCTTAGCATGTGCACTGTGGGAATGAGGTGGGGGGAGGGTGTGACTGGCTCCCTCACCCAGCCCTGCACCACGCGGGCAGCAGGGCCAGGCGCTCACGGCGAGCTTGTCCACTCCCAGGTCGTGTGGATCACGGCCACGCTGCCTTACCTCGTGCTGTTCGTGCTCCTGGTCCATGGCATCACGCTGCCCGGCGCCTCTGACGGTATCAACGCCTACCTGCACATCGACTTCTACCGCCTAAAAGAGGCCACGGTCAGTGCCCAGCGACCACCCACCCTTGGGCCAGGGTGAGGAGGGTTCTCAGTGCTCTATGTGGCCTGGGATGGATCCTCCCCACTCTGAGCAGCAACATCTTCATCTGACCAAAGACCGGTTTCATCTGCACCCAACAGTATCCGTGAGCCTGTCCAGCTCTGATGATCTGGGGTCTGTCGTTCTACTAAGTGGCCTTTGCAGACCCCCTCTTTTCAAAGACAGCTCTGTCCTGACCTGGGTTCTTATCCCTGCCCAGTGTCATGGCCCCCTAACCCACTCCAACATCCCAGACCTATTTCTATTCTGATCTCCAACCCTGGCCTCTGGTACTGTCTGTGATGTCAGCATAAGAAGTAGCATCAGCCACTTTGGGTCTCCTGAAACCCAAACCCTACTGACTGCCTCTCCTCACATATCCTTCAGCTCACTGTCCTGCCCAGAGATTACCATGCAGGTGGGGTGAGTTTGGAGTGGAGTCCAGAACAGCGGGGTGAGGCCAGGAGCAGAGACACCTCGGAGGTTCCTAGTGCCTTGAGCATCTTCAGATCACAGCTGAGATGATTTCCAACCTCCTCCCTTATGTGCACCTCAGTGACAGCATCTCAACGCGTCCCCCTCAGGATCTCCAAAGATGTCCCCATACTCTTTTTGAACCCACAATATCCTGGAAGGGGGGACCAACATAGGTTTAGGAGGGACACAGCTTCCATTATCCAGGTATACCTCAGTGTTATAGCCCAAAAACCAAGAGAAAAACCTGCTTCCTTAGTAACTGCCAGAAAAATAACAGCATAAGAAACAAATCAGCCTTGTAAATTGTGAAGCAAGTCAGAGTTCTATCTGTTCTGCACTGTTTATTTATCTTAAATCTTTCCAACAGTAGAAATAGCCCGAGTACCATCTGAAGGAGCAGCTCTGTCTTCCTCCATCAGATGGCTTCTCTTGTTACACCCTCTGCTTACAAAGTGGGGAGATGACAGAAGTCTCATAGCTCTGATGGTGGCTTAGTCCTGGTGAGCTAGGTAAAATTATCCCCATTGTACAGATGAGGAAACTGAGATATAGACAGTGAAACTGACCAGGGCTAGACCATGAGGCTGAGCAATTGGAGGAGCTCAGATCTCCAGGCTTCCAGCCATGCAATTTCATCATCCATCAGATGAGGGATGTAAGCCCCATTGGCCACCAAGGAGTCTCCACTCTCTGTGGATTGGTAGAAGCTACTAGGAATCGTAACTCCTTCCTGAAGCTGGTGTCTCCATAACACCTGAGATAGTCTCAACCCTTTGCCTTTGCCACATCCACTTTCTAGCCTGGAACATTTAGTTTATCAACTTTCAGTTTTTAGCTTTCTTTGAAAATCAAAATATCAAATTGAGCTGGTGAGTTCCTCCAGGGTGAGCTTACTCATGACCATCCAAGGCTGGGTGATGCCAGAGAGACCCCAGCCTCTCTTCACAGTGATTTTGTATAGGTTGCTGGGAAGCAGGAGTTGTGTGACTGCCCATCTCAGGCTAGATCTCATTTCCTGGGTCTAAGAGTATCCCTGGGGCTTCTCAGCCCGTCTAAAGCAGTAAGGTAGTCCAGTTCTCTGGAAGCAGAGAGTGATAGCCTATATCTGCCCATTTCAGGTGTGGATTGATGCTGCAACTCAGATATTCTTTTCCTTGGGGGCTGGATTTGGAGTCTTGATTGCATTTGCTAGTTACAACAAATTTGACAATAACTGCTACAGGTAAGATCCTTCCTGGGATTCCAGAAAGCTCTAAATCCTGGGGACCCTCACAGGGGTGGGAGAGAGGGTTCTGGTCTGGAACAAGTCAGAGTTTCTTCTTGGGTTTCTTTTCCTTTGAGATGAGGCAGAGTAAAGATCATCCTGGATGTTCTATGGACTCTGACATGGCCTATGGGGGTCCTGGTGAACATATGTCACTTCAGGACACTTCTTAAACAGTGCAAGCTGAGGAACTGGGAGAGTTGAGGCCACTACCCCTGGGAAATCATAGGAGTGCATGGCTGTGACAGAGGGACACTGTGTGGCTTTCAGAGCAGCCAGCACTGCCTGTCTGTCCATCTGAGGCCTGCGGGGCAGACTAGGGCGGAATATCCAAGCTAGTTGCTTGAGGGGTGAGGGCCCTGGCAGGGTCAGAACTTAAGACCACAGGGAAGAATAAGAAGTCTGCTCAGGGTAGGAGAGTCAGAAGACAGTGCTCTAGATCAGCTGGCTCTGTGAGCATTTAATGCTGCCTCTTGCAGGCCCAGTGCTGTGAGGGCTTCAGACAGGGGCACAGATGGGGCTGCTTCATCACTCTCTGTCAAAGGCTTAAGACGGGATCCCTGGTACAAGACTGAATAAGATGAATGCATGCCAGTGAGACAGACTATGGGGATGCTAAGGAAGTGGGGCAATCAGCCCTCTGATAGAGGATCAATGAGAACATGGAGGGTGCATTGGAGATGAGCCTTGGCAGAGAGTTGGGGTTGGGATAGGCGGACATAGAGTGGGTAGATCATGAACAGCATGAGCAGAGCCAGGAGAGGTGGTATGTTTGTGAACCAGCAAGTCGCCTGGCTTGCTCAGAGAGTACATGTTAGAGAGTCCCATGAAAGAAGGCTGGGAAGACGGTGAGGTCATCTTAGCAAAGCTCTTGAATGCCTGGGTGAGAAGTTGAGAGGCACTGGGGAGCCACAGAAAGTTTGTTGAAGAAGGAGACTGATGATTCAGTCTCCCAGCAAGAGTTTGATATCAGTTGCTGGTATCAGAGTGTTTTATCCAGCAGTTGTTGACCTATTTCCTACATCTGCAGGCTCTGACCCAGGGATGGTGGGGCACTGGGGTCTGCGTGGCATCAGGCAAACTGAAGAGGGGGATGGCATCTGAAGCCATGGATTCCATAGATGGTCCGTGAGCAGGGCTGTGGAGACTCAGACAACCTGAACTAACTGCTGCTTTTCCCCAGGGATGCCCTGCTGACCAGCACCATCAACTGTGTCACCAGCTTCATCTCTGGCTTTGCCATCTTCTCCATCCTTGGTTACATGGCCCATGAACACAAGGTCAACATTGAGGATGTTGCCACTGAAGGTGGGTGGGTAGTCCTGCCCACTGAGAAGGAAGGGGCTGAGAAACCACCTTTTCCTCAGCTGTGCAGTTCTCGTGTGGCTACAGGATCGAGGGGAGCTGGACATGGGGCTTTCCCTGCTCCTGCTGGATGGACTTTCTTTGAGGCCATCAGTAGAAATTCCAGGAAGAATCTTCTGAATCAGGCCAGGCCAGATAGGAGCACCCACTCTGTACCAGCCCCTGGGCTAAGCACTTGACATATCTTGGTTTAGTTCCGGCAGTGCTGCCAGGCAGTCTTAATAGACCCACTTTAAAGATTGGAAAGCTGAAATTCAGTCTGTTTAAGTTGTTCCAGGTCACCCAGCTAATGAGTCATGGTGCCAGCATTTGAACCCTGGCCAGTCCTACAATAGAGCCTATGCTTTGCCACTGCTTCTCATATTCTTGTATTCTTATGGCCACAGAGAGGCTCAGACTTGGGGAGGGGCTGCCTCTGATGAACTATGAAAACTCACAAAGTTTTGAGAGTAGGAGGATCACTCACGAGGTGTAGGAGGTGGGGTCTGAGACCCGTAGCTGTCCAGGAGAGGTACTGCTCTCTGGCTTGACTGTTTAAGGTCAACCTCCTTGGTACATGTGTACCTGCTTAATCACTCAATTGTGTCTGACTCTTTGGGACCCCATGGACTGTAGCCCACCAGTCTCCTTTGTCCATGGAATTCTCCAGGCAAGAATACTGGAGTGGATTGCCATTTCCTTCTCCAGAGGATCTTTCTAATCCAGGGATCGAACCCTTGGCATACTGGTGTTATGAAACTGATATCAGACTCTTGGGAAATCAAGTCACCAGCCTCCTTCTTCAACAAATTTTCCATGGCTCCCAAGTGCCTCTCAGCTTCTCACCTATGCATTCAAGAGCTTTATTAAGATGACCCCACCTTCTTTCCAGCCTTATTTTGGAGCTGGCTTCATCAGTCATATTTATTTATTTACTTTCTTGGCCTCACCACATGGCATATAGTTCTTAGTTCCCCGACCAGGTATCGGACCCATAGCCCTTTCATTGGAAGTGCAGCGTCTTAACCACTGGACAGCCAGAGAAGTTCCCTGTCCATCATCTTTAGAACCTTGGTTTGCTCTATCCATACGTGACTGACCAAATATGATGGGGCTGGACTGGGGCTTACTGGGCCTCAAAATGCTCCCTTGTCATCTGCAGCTCAGACCCACAGCCCCAGCCATTGATGAGGTCCTTGATGTTTCTTCCAGGAGCTGGCCTAGTCTTCATCCTGTACCCAGAAGCCATTTCTACCCTCTCGGGATCCACATTCTGGGCCATCGTGTTCTTCATCATGCTCCTGGCTCTGGGAATTGACAGCTCGGTGAGTGACCTTGTTCAGGATACCATCCACCCACAGAGACCACAGACTAGATTCTGACCCTCCCTTCCCAAATACACACACACTGCTAAGTCTCAAGTTTCCCCCCCATTCAAATCCCTGATTAGCAGTTGTTTCCAGGAGGCCCTATTTAAATGCAAACAAAGAGGTCAGTACTCAGAAAGGCCGTGGTGATGGCACGTGTGCTGACTTGTGTCCACCTCTTTGTGACGCCATGGACTGTAGTCTGCCAAGCTCCTCTCCACGGGATTCTCTAAGCAAGAATACTGGAGTGGGTTGCTGTGCCCTCCTCCAGGGGTCTTCCCAATCCAGGGATCGAACTGGCATCTGTTGCATCTCCAGCATTTGCAGGCAGGTTTTCTTTTTATCACTGAGTCACCTGCCAAGAACCAAGAGAAACCCCCTTGGCACTGTGGGAATTTATATTAGAAGGGACCTGGGATAAGCCATCCCAGTACTCCTTTTACAGACAGGGAAACTGAATTCAGAGTTTCATAACTCCTGTTCTCTCACCAACCATTCTTCCCATGGTATTTCATCAGCATCCACTCAGGCTGAGTGAGTGGGCAGGAGTCAGGTCCCTGTTGATAAGAGGGAGATAGGAGTTAACTCTTGGCCCCCCTCTCACATGGTTTCTGAGTTCTGAACTTGGTTGACTACAGGGCAGAAGTGGGGTGAGAGGACAGGGAGAAAGCCGAACTTGCCCATTTCTCTAGAAATCTCTTGGGGTGCGTGCGTCCAGAGCTGCTAAAGGTCCGAGGGAGTCAGGGACCTGAGACTGGGGTCCAGGGAAGGAGTCCCTGGACTGAAAAAATTTACACAGGCTTAAAGCTGATAATTATGGTCTATTTGGCGAATTTTCCAAGGACTTCAAGCCTGGGAGGCAGCCTATCAGATTGCTCTGAGGCTGCTCTGAAAAGGTAAGATAGGAGCTAGGATATATAGGAGTTTTGCAACAAAAACCAGGTGGTCAGTGTTAACTGAAAAAAACCAAACATCTCAAGCTAACGAATTTAGTGCTTTTCTTTAAGGGAAAGATGCGAGAGTCTGGGCTCACTGAAATCATTTCTTTAATATGTACCTTAGCCATCTAGGGCCAGTATCCTGTTTTTTTCCATCCTGAGTCCCCTCAGGGTGTACCTTTGGTTGGGAGCTGATGGCTGGAGCATCCTTTGTTTGCTGATATGGCAGGCTACAATTTTCATTCACCTCTGCATCCCACCCTGCCCGGTCCCCTCCAGATGGGAGGCATGGAGGCGGTCATCACGGGCCTGGCTGATGACTTCCAGGTTCTGAAGCGACACCGGAAACTCTTCACATTTGCTGTCTCCTTTGGAACCTTCCTTCTGGCTCTGTTTTGCATAACCAAGGTGAGGGGTGGCTGGGCTCTGGGTCACCTGGGGCTTGTGAGGCCGCATTTCAATCCAGCCAGATATTCCCAGACTTGAAGCAGAGGGTAGGACTAGGGGGACCATGGCAGTACCTGGTATCTTGAACTCTGTCTGAGGTCCAGTCCTTTAGGATTATATTCCATTGTTGTCTGTCCCCTCTAAACCTGAGGCCATCCAGGCAAACCTGCTTATTGGTTTGGGGGTGGGGAGCAGCAAAGGGCCATTTTAAACTGTCAGCTGAAAAAAAATGCACAACCCAAAAGTTGAGAATTAGGTTTTATTTGGTGAACCAAACTGAGGACTTAGCCTAAAAGTGTTAGCTGCTCAGTTGTGCCTGATTCTTTGTGACCCCATGGACTGTTGCCCACCAGGCTCCTCTTTCCTTGGAATTCTCCAGGCAAAAATTCTGGAGCAGGTAGCCATTCTTTTCTCCAGGGGATCTTCACGACCCAGGGATCGAACCCGGGTCTCTTGCACTGCAGGCAGATTCTTAACCATCTGAATATCAAGGAAGCCCTAAGCCTGGCACAGCATCTCAGATAGTTCTGAGAGGCTGTTCCGACGAGGTCAGGGAGGAGCCAGGATGATTTCAGATGCATGCATCAGTAAGCAGTCGCTTGCAATAAGCAGTGGCTGGAAACAAGACCTTAGTTCCCTGACTAGAAACAAACCCTGGCTGCCTGGGTGGAAACAAGGAATCCTAAGCATTAGACCATAGGGACTGGTGCCTAGAATCTCGGTCCCTAGTCCTTGTCTGTCTTGTAAGGAAAAGTCAGATAAGGAGATGGAATGTATAGAGGAAAGTAAAGTATATATTAGAAAAGCAGAGTGCATGTGGAAGGATGCATGGGTGAACTCAGAGTTGCTAGAGTCATGCCTTTGGAAAGTTTAAATCATTCATTGTTAAAGGGGAAGTCTTCCAGGTCTTTATCTTCTTCTTGGCCAGTTGTCTTGCCTTGAACCCCCACCACCACCATGGCTTATTTACCTCAGGACCCTCCCCTGAGTGTACACACATTTCTCAGTCAAGTGGATTTCATCGCAGAGGCATATGGAGGGGGTATGGCATTATTATGGTCTGGTATTCCCTGAAGTTTTGATCCCAAGAAGACTTTTGCACATATGTAGTGTCTCCCTGGCCCAAGGATGGAAAACGCTTGACTTCTTGATCTCTTAACAGGGTTTAGCCCCTCTCTATTCATGCCAGTGAAGTACCCAATGCCTGGTCAACCACCGTATTCCTATTGTCATATTGAAGTGCGGATCTCGAAATGTAGGCAGGCCTTTGGTCATAACATGTAGCCCAGAGCCCATTAGTGTCTTGCTTCAGGAAATGTAAACCCAGGGCTGGTCGTGAATGTCTGGCCTGGAACCTGTGTTGTTATCACCCCAATAAGTGTGAACAGGGGGCCAGTTGTAGATGTCAAACCTGGAGCCCATCTATCTCCTGCCTCAAGAATATATGAGTTTTTGCAACAAAGAACAAGGAAGTCGGAACATCAAAAGATTATTGTTAATTAAAGAAAACCAGACATCTCAAGTGGAGGAGGTTAGTGCTTTTCTGTGTAAAGGAAGATGCGAGAGTCTGGGCTCACTGAAATCCTTCCTTCGATATACACCTCCGCTGTCTGGGGTCAGTACCCACACTTCCTCGTGCTGAGTGCCCCCACGGGGTGACTGCAGCAGTTGGTTGCTGTTGGGCAGGCATCCTGTTTAAAGCCTGGATTCCCTCAGGGCTCATCTTCAGGGCAGCTGTAAGGTGATGGCTTGTTGCAGCATCCTTTGTTACGTGGCAGGCAACACTGTTCTCATTGATAAAACCCATCTTGCTTCTTTTCTTAATACTGATTGATTTATTTGGCTGTACCAGGTCTTCGCTGTGGCACGTAGGATCTTCGATCTTCTGAGGCATGCGAGATCTTTTCATTGTGTCATACAGGATTCAGTTCCCTGACCAGGGATCGAACCCAGGCCCCCTGTACTGGGAGCACCAGGGAGGTCCCCCAGCTTGCTTTGTACCGGCTGAAGTCCCCATCCTCAGACCCAGTGATCCCAGAAGGTCTTTGTTAGAATGTGTGGCAGCAGCACAGTAGCACCCCAAACCTCATTTCTTAGGGGGTACGGGTGGGTTCTGAGTGAGCCGGACAGGGGAGAGCTCAATTTGATGGATGTAACAGTTAATCACTATTTCTAGCCATGAAGGCCTCAGGCTCTCTCTGTCCACGCCCCAGGGTGGAATATATGTGCTGACCCTGCTGGACACGTTTGCGGCGGGGACCTCCATTCTTTTTGCTGTGCTCATGGAAGCCATCGGCGTCTCCTGGTTTTATGGTAGGTGCTGGGCCCTGAGTGTGTGTGGAAAAGCCTCGGCCCACTGAGCTTCTGGAGACTTTTCACCTGGTCAGGCAAAGGGGCTTTCCATCTCCAGAGCTGTCACTGGCTGATCCCAGAGTTCTATAAGTGGCTTATATTGGTCATAGCTCTCAACTCATCTTTGCATGAACTCCCTTATAACAAGAGGCGGCAAAGGCCCCCAGAGGCATCAGTGTCAGCTGTTAAGAGAGGAATTCGGAGGAAACTGCTGCTCCTTGAGCCATGCCATTCATTCTAGAGTAGGGCTGCCAGATTTAGTCAATCCAGGATACAAGATGCCATGTTAAACTTGAATTTCAGATAATGGGTAATTTTTTTTAGCGTATATCCCAAATGCTGCATGAAATTACTTAAGCTAAAATTTATATTGTTGTCTCTGAAAATCAAATGCAACTGAGTGTCTTGTATTTTCTCTGGCAACCTTATTCTGGAGCTGAACAGAGAGAACTTGGTAGAAAGTGAAATGTGTTGTCATTTGCTTTTTTCCCCGTGCATGCATGCTAAGTCACTTCAGTCATGTCTGACTCTTTGCAGTCCTACAGACTTTAGCCCACCAGGCTTCTCTGTCTGTGGGATTCTCCAGGCAAGAATACTGGAGTGGGTTGTCATATCTTCCTCCAGGGGATCTTTCTGAACAAAGGATTGAACCCGTGTGTCTTATGTCTCCTGCACTGGCAGGCAGGTTCTTTACCTCTAGCACCACAGGGAAAGCCCCCAGTGTGTCACAATTAACGTGTTTATCCTGTTCTCACTCTTTTCTGCTCATCAGAAAGAGTCTGGTCTCTTCTACCAGATTAAAGTCGGGGAAGCCTCTGTATCCACAGTCATCATTGTTTTAAGATTCAGGAAGCAAGAGGAAAGAGCTGGGCTTTGGGGTCAGGCCACCCTGGCTGTGTAACAGGGACAAGTCCCCTCCCCAATCCCTGGTTTTCCTTCTGAAAAGTGAATTGGGGTTACTCATACAAGGGATGCTACCCTTGAGTGTGTTCTCACCTGTTCTGAACTGGCCAAGTGCCCGTCCCCAGGTCTGCTGTGAGCCAGGGTGCCCCTGCTTGCCCCAGCTTTCACCTCTCCACCTGCAGGCAGACCCTCCAGGGAGGCAGCAGAGCAGGGTGGGTAACCCCAGGCTCTGTAGGGATGGTGATGACGTGCCTGCCCTGTGTGTGCGCAGGTGTGGACAGGTTCAGCAACGACATCCAGCAAATGATGGGGTTCAAGCCCGGCCTATACTGGAGACTCTGCTGGAAGTTTGTCAGCCCTGCCTTCCTCCTGGTGTGTAGTGTGTGGTGGGAGTGTCCTGGGGTGAGGGTGGAGGTGGGGATCTTTGCTTCTAAGGGGAGGAGGTTGGGATGCAAGGACCTGCTCAGGAGCCTCCGCCTGCCCTGTTGATTCCAAGGAGGCTTCCATGTGAGCAGCCTGGAGCCAGGTCTGGGGCGGGGGCTGTGTGTGCCACCCTTCAGCCCAGCTCCAGGGTCACCTTTCTAGTCTTCTATTTGTATTGCTCCTATTTCTTGGTCTCCTTTTCGTTATCCACCCTTCCTTGAATCCTTTCTCTCTCTTTCCCTCCATCCTTATTGTCTCCATCCCCTGCCTCCATCTCGTGCACTGGTCCCCACTTCTCTCTGGTCGCCCTCTGCATCTCTCCCTCCCTCCCACCTCCTCCCCTCTCTCTCCTTATCTCTCTTCTCCCTCACCCTTGTATCCTTTCCCCCCAGTTTGTGGTGGTTGTGAGTATCATCAACTTCAAGCCACTCACTTACGATGACTACATCTTCCCACTCTGGGCCAACTGGGTCGGATGGGGCATCGCGGGCTCCTCCATGGTTCTGGTGCCCGCCTACGTCATCTACAAGTTCTTCAGCACCCGGGGCTCCATTCGAGAGGTGAGCTCTGGACCAGCCCAGGGAAGAATGGGGTACAGCAGGGTGGGGGGGTCACAGCAGGGGAGGGTGGGGACAGCAGGGAGGGTGAGGACAGCAGGAGAAGGGGCATCCCAAGTCATTCCTGCTGGGGTGAGAGAGACAGACAGGGAGGAAAGGGAGGAGATGTATGTGTGACTGCGGTTGATTCACATGGTTGTGTGGTGGAAACCAACACAACATTGTAAAAATAAAACACACACACACACACACACACACACACACAACAAAAAAAGAATATGAGAAAAGAATATATATAAGTGTATATATATATATATATTTATATATACATACATAGCTGAGTCACTTTGCTGTATAGCAGAAACTTGCATAGCATTGTAAATCAACTATACTTCAATAAATTTTTAAAAAAGAGAGACAGACAGGACACAGATTCTAGAGTCAGGCAGACCCACCACGTTGACCATGTTATTTGCCCCCAAGCCTCAGGTTCCACTTCTGTAACCTGGGATAATCATGTGGACCTTGAGAGGTGAAAGGGAATGCTTAGCCCGGTGCCTGGCACGCTGTCGATGGCCACCACATGGTGCCTGCTGTCGTGTTGTCTGTCATGTGTAGTGTGCTCCCACTCTGTTCCTACCTTTGTCATTGTGATGAGCTCAGCCCCCCAGTCCCCTAAGGAGGAATTAGTCCGCATCAACTGTGCCCACCTCTGTGTCCCATCTCCTAAGGTTTGCCATGACCCCAGATGTCCTCCACTCTCCCCATCTGTACTCACCATGACCTTGTATTTTGGATTTCACCTTCTTTTTTCATGAACCTGATACCTGATCAGCCTAAACCAGAGATTTCCAAAGTACATTTCTTCTTTGAGCTGTGTGCATTGCAGATACATATATTCAGGATCAGTATTTGGGAACCAGAGACTTTTAACTGAAATTATGTCCTCCCTATTCTTCGGTTAAATGCCCTTTCTGTATAAATAATGGTGATAGTGTTTTCCTCGTGTCCTTCTGATTTCATTCCTTATTTATCCACTGTCTTTACTCATACTTGCTGAGAATCTGTACAGGGCAGACCGTATTCTCAGCACTAGACACACTCCCCTGGGCTCACGTTCTAATGAAAGGGCAGATACATATAGGAGGACGTAAAAAGAGTGAGTCGTACAGGAACACCGCCGCCCCCTCGTGACATGTCTCCTGTTCGTGAAATCCTGCAGTCCAGGAACTTCTGGGCCACTGGGAGGACCATGTTCAGTGAGCTCATCCCAGACATGGAACCAGGACCTACTTTGAGTTTTTTATTCTTCACACTTTGAGGTCCCCCCACCTAGTGATCAGAAGTTGATTCCAGACACATTCCCTGAGTCCACCCTGTGTCTAACTCCCTAAGAAGGTGGTCCCGGCCCCCAGGCAGGACTGAGGTTCTGTCACTGTTTTCTTGCTGTGCTCTGAGCTTGTCTGTAGCACTGCCTCCGGTCATGGCTGTAAAATTGCCTGTGTGTGTGTCTGTTCAATGCCAGCCCGTCCATGAGCTGTAAGCTCCCTGAAAGCAGAGTATGTGGGTGTCCTTCAGCCCTGGGCCCCCAGGGCTGAGGCCAGTGTGTGACAGCAGTCACCGGCTCAGTAAGCATTCACCGAATGCGTATCTCAAAGTGAACCGACCAGCTCCACAAACCAGGGTGGAGAGTGTCTGGTACAAACCTCTCCTGCTGTCCATGTGGGCCTGCGGGGACAAGCAGCAGGTGGCCCTGATGTGGGGTGTGCTCCGGGCTGCTGGAAGGGTGTCCCTGGGCCAAGCTGAGGCCTCCTCCACTTCTCCATCCTCACAGAGACTGGCCTATGGCATAACTCCAGAGAGCGAGCATCACCTGGTGGCCCAGAGGGACGTCAGGCAGTTCCAAGTAGGTGCAGCTTGGGCCATTCTGGGGGGGCTGCGGGGTGGGGACCCACTGCTCCCTGCTGTGCTAAGGCAGGACCCCCACACACCATACACGCCAGGAAACCCGAACACTGTGGGCTATGTAGCGCCTGGGGGTATGATATTAGGAATGGCGGAAAAGGGGCCTGTCTTCTGCCCACTACCAGCTTCCTCCTGCCCCTCTGCTCCTTGGTCCTGAGTCCAGATGCCCCAATTTCCTCAACTCTGTTCTCCCTCTTTGAGTTGTGACCGTGGAGTATCCCCAGATTAGGTTGAGGCTTGCTTATCTTGAAGGAAGCGCTGCAAGTACATCAGTGACGTGGTGATCTAAGTCCTACTCTTTTCCCCGTCAAAATGTGCGGGTGGGGGTTGGGGAGTTTCCCTGTGACTCCCCTGCTTCAGACTGACTGTATGACTTTGCAAAGCCTTCTTTGCCCTTTCTGGGTCTCAGTGAAAGTTATCATTTAATTTCTTTTGTTTTATTTTATTTTTGGCTGTGCTCAGTCTTCACTGCTGTGTGGGCTTTCTCTAGTTGTGGCAAGCGGGGGCTACCCACTGGCTGGGGCGCTCGGGTTTCTCGTCGCTGTGGCTTTTCTTGTTCCAGAGCACGGGCTTTAGCTGCAGCACGGTAGCTGTGGCGCAGGTGCATAGTTGTCCCGCAGCATGTGGCATCTTCCCGGACTAGGGATTGAACCCACGTCCCCTGCACCGGCAGGTGGACTCTTAACCAGCGGACAGACCACCAGGGAAGTCCCCATGTGACAGTCAGGGAACCCTCAGGTGTTCTCCAAGTCTTTGAAGGAAGCAGCTGTGTTTTCTGCCCGCTCCGCTCGGGGTGTCCTGCTGTCTTTCTCAGCAGCCCTCGTCCCTCGGTCCCTGCCCTCCCTCAACCCCGCCTTGCTGTCTCTCTCTGCAGTTGCAACACTGGCTGGCCATCTGAATCCGGCCCCGAGGAGGAACCCTGCAGCGCCAATCTTCAGGTCAAAGGCCACCCCGGACACTGTCTCGGGATTCCTCTCTGACCCCCTCTTCCTCTTTTCCAAGTTACCACTGATTTAGTGACCTGGTTTTCTTTCACCTTCTGTTCACCTGGCCTGAGGGCTGTGGGCTTTTGGATTGCTAAGCCTCGTGGGAGAAGAGGAAAGGAGGGAACAGGAAAATTGACTTCTGTTAAACCTCTTTAGTTTCGAGGAAGTCTCCCCCAGCTGTGGGAGCCAGCTGGGGCTGAGGTCTGTGTCTCAGGCAGAACTCCCTACTGTACTGGCTGGTACTTTGGGCCACGGAAGAAATCGTCAGTCCACCAAATCAGACAGAAGATGTTGCTTTTTTGGTCAGACACCGTAAAACCAAAACACGAATAAGCAGCCAGGCTGAGTCTGGGGGGCAAGGGAGTGGTACGTAGATCTTACCTCTCTCATTTGCGCCGGTCAGTGCTGGACCTTGATCGGGAAGCTTTGGGGATATTTGTTGCTGTTATGAAGTCTGTGGATAGAAGCTCTGGGGGGATCATGAGCAGAAATCTTCATGGTTTTCACTCCAGTTGACCTGGGTTTGATTTGTGTGTGTTCTGGAACATTCTTCAGGCTTCTGGTGCTCAGAGGGCCCAGAGCTGTGGGTGTCATAGTAAGTGGTTTCTGCACAAGAATCAGGTGAGTCTATAGTGGCCACGTGCGGGTCTTGCCCTGTTAGGAACATGAGGCCCGGAGAGCTACCTGTGGCTCCTCGGACCTTCCTCGGAGACTCAGGATAGGAAGCCAGGGAGGCCAGCTGTGTGTCCCCACCACAGGATCCTCTCTGTCCTCACAGAGCCAGGTCAGTGTCCAGAGGCCACGGCTGTTTCTGTGTTGCTCACAGATACCTTCAAAGCCTTTCTGTGGGAACCCCACCCAGTGTGGACCAGGGGTTCTTGAGTGATGGGGAGTGGGCCCTGAAAACTTCCTTTGTCTCTCTTCTTGAGGGTAGCGTGGAACCCAGGACACAGCACCCTGGTCACTCAGATTGAGGTCACTCATACTCTGAGCTGATGGAGCAGGTTGGCTGTTGTGAAGAATTTCTAGGTTGATTTCTGATACACACTCATGAATGCTGCCCTCTGGTGGTGCTTACTGGTTAGTTTTGGCTCATTCAGAGAGGTGATTTATAGCTTGGCTAGTCAGTAGCATCTATTTGGAGTTTCTCTTTGTGTTATCAGTTTCTTATACTCTCGGAAATCTAGACTTGTGGGTTCTTGTTCTGACCGTGAGAGGCCCTGTTGCAGAATATTGTGGGGGAAACGAGGCCACATCATTTTCACTGGGAGTACAGGGTGACACACACACCCAAAGGTGCTTTAGGGAAAGTGGGGCGGGGCAGGGGGGAGGGAGCGGGCAGTCGCTGAGCCTGATCTACTAATTGCAAAGTCTGTGGAAGATGGTTACCTGGGAGCTGGCTGGGGGCAGGGTAATGGTTTTTGTCTCCGAGTCAGAGCTCTATTGAGTCAGGCTCCTTATGTCATTCTTTAAAGTGGGAAACTCAGGAGACTTTGGATCTTTTCATATAAAAACGTCCAGTTAAAAATCTGAGACAGCCCAAGTAGAAAGTGTCTTAGACCCTGGCAGCCTGGAAGCACCCAACAGAGTGGAATAAACAGGTGGAATAAGAGCAGAGTGACCCATGCCTGATAGTTATCTGGTCCCACCTGTGGCTCTGAATCCACCCTGAAGGGTAATTCCTCCCTAGGTATGACCTTTTATTTTACAAAGCACTTTCATTCACCTTGCCTCCCATCCGCCCAGCAGATTCTGTAGGGCTGGCTTCTCTGTCCCCATTTCCCAGGTAAGAAAACTAAGGTCCAACCTTTCTGTCATTCTTGCTCAAGGTCCCTCAGCTACTAAGGGATCCAGTCAGACCCTCAACTCTCAGCTCTGACTCCCAGCTGAGAGCACTTTGAAATCCCCAGCACAGTATGGTTCACTATACCCAGGGCTATCATGAAATGTAAACAACAATCCATCCAGTTAAGTGGCCAAGGAGTATTTATTTCTTAGCAAAAGAGCAATGTGTTGGAAGAAGGGAAGAGGGGAGGAGGAGGAAAGTATTTCACTGTTATCCTTTGATGAAACAAGCCACTCCAGGGCCATCCTTTTCGGCACCAGGGACCACTTTCATGGAAGACAATTTTTCCATGGACCGGGGTGGGGATGGTTTCAGGATGATTCAGGCGCATTACATTTATTGTGCACTTTATTTCTAATATTATTACTTCCTCTCCACCTCAGGTCATCAGGTATTAGATCCTGGAGGTTGGGGACCCCTGCTCTAGGGAACTGTGGCATATGAAGAGCTGAGTCTGCTGGGCAGATATGAGTCAGAAAAGCCTGTGTACCAGGGTCCCCCTTCAGACGAATCCTGCCATTTGCTCCTTGCCGTCTGTATGTGGCCCTTCTGCTTCCAGACCTATGTCTGAGGGCGAACTGGAAATGTGGTGCTAGCTGACCCAATACGAACCAACCCAGTTGTGCTGCCTCCTGGGGGAAGTTGACTCCCGAGCTGGGGAGCAGCTCTGGGGGTAGGGGGGCCTGGGACACCCATGGCCGTTCTCATGGAGGTGTTGGCAGACCTTCTGGGTTCACCTTTCACCCACATTTAATGAAGAGAGAGCATGGGCTTTATCATAAACAATGGTTGACTTATTCTTTGAGGATATTTTTTTATTATTATTACTGTAGAGGTTACCCAGAATAATGTGCTCTGGTGTACTGTATAGGGCACTTTTGCTATCTTACTAGATTTTTAAAGAATTTTTATTTTCCACGAAGTGTTGAAATATCTGTTTAAGACCATCTCCTTAACATCTCTTCAATGTCTAATTATTTAGTGTCGACCTGTGAGTTGGTCTTCATTCCAAATGCGAATGAGACAGAGGAGAAGGGGACCTGCCAACTCTTGCCAAATATCCTGCTAAATAAAGGTCCTCGAAGCTGCCTTAATTCTCAGAGGGGTTCCAGCCCAGGTGGGAGCCTGTCTCTTGCCAAAGGATCCTGGTAATGTGAGTGAGACTGAACATTCTTACCAAAGATGTCATTTCTTAGTAAGAAGTTCACTGAGCTCGTTTCGTTTATATCCTTTGAAAGCCATGGATGGGAGAACAGAGAGTGTGGTGTGGGGGAAACCAGCACAGCGTTTAGGGTTGTACCAGACTGAGTCTGTGACTGTCTTACTGGGTAACCTAGGGGGACGGGCTCCACTTCTGTCGGCTGCAGAATTCTCTGTCTGTAAAAGCAAGGGTTGAATCAGAGAATTGAAGGTCTCACCCAGTAAAAAAAAAAAAAAAAAAAAATCCTGTCTCCATAGCAACGTTATTACGTTAAATTTTCAAAGAAGGAAGCACACAGTTTACTGTAGGGCTTTCCAGTATGATCTAGTGACCAGTAACAATCTACTAAGTAGAGACATGTTGGAAGTATCATGTTTTCTGGACATTCAGTACTTCCTCTTTCTCCAATATTTCTTCAGCTGTTGACAGAAACCCTTGGTATTTTAAAAAATAAATGCAACTCTTTTGTTTGAAGGAATTTGAGGGTAACAGGTGTCATTCCCTCGTGAGTCCGAAAATCCACAGCTCTAAGGATGTGCAGCTTGGCTATAGTTGCAATTGTACAAGTCACCAAAATTCTGGTGAATGTGAAGTTGCTTTTGGGGTTCCTGCCCTCATCCTTCTGTTCATCCACTTCTGTGTAAACAAGGACTCTTTCAATGGTGCCCTGTGTCATGGACTGTTCCAATGTCATGCAGATTTCCATATCTGGTGTATGTTTATTTTAAAAGCTGTCCTCTTCATGGAAAATTCAGTGTACAGAATAATAAAGGATATTTCCTGTGTCATGTATCTGGTAGTGGTATTCTTTCTGGCATGAAGGTAAAATACTACAAAATGAAGTAAGTCCAGTGGGTCTTCTGTGATCAGTCTCCAGCTAGTAATGAAGAGCTTCTGGTCATCGTGGCCCACCTTTCACCCAAATGACTCTTTTTATAACCTAGGACAGAAGTTTGAAGGGAGATAGATGGTTGACACATATTTTCAGTTAATTAGAAAATGGATATCTAGTTAGCTAACTAGTTTCACTTTTTCATTTCTAGGGCTGAATTTCAAGGGCCCTTCTGTTTTTGACTATGATATACTCTCAGGGAGTGATCACAGATGTGATGGACAAATTCACACTAAAATGTGAATGACTACCTTTCTAGGTAGTTCCTAATAGACAGAAGTGGAAGTTGCTGCTTTTCATCCATTCCATATTTTTAATGTAGGTTTCAGCAAACATTTCCTGTAAAGATCTCTGTCACAAGTACTCAATTCTGTTGTAGAATGAAAGTAGCTTTTTTTACAAGACAGGTGGTGGAATGAATTTGGCCCACAGTCTGTGGTTTGCCCTGGATTGGGGAAAAGAACAAAGGGTTTTGAGTCAGGTTAGACTTAGGTTTGAATACCAGCCCTACGACTTACTCCTGTGGAATCTTGGACAAGTTACGTAAAATCTCTGAGTCTCTCTTGCTTCTGAAGAATGAGAATAAGACTTTCAAGAGGATTAGCAGGCTCAAACAAGATGATGAACACTTAAGAGCAGCCTTTCTGGAGCCACAGTGCCTGGATCCAAATCCTGGTTCCATCACTCAGTTGTGTGAAGACTTTGGCAAGTTATTTAACCTCCCTTGCCTTAGTTTATCATCTCTACATGGGAATGACGATAGTGACCACCTCGTGGGCTTGTAGGGAGGATTAAATATTAATATAGGATTCAGAATAGGGCCAGCTTGCTCAGCTTGTTAATTTATGTTTAGCGCGTGTCAGTTACACAACAATTATCTATTTCTTCTCCTTCTCATCCATCTTTGCCCATTTCAAAGGCAGCCCAGCTACTGCTGCTGTGTTTTCATGTAGCCAAAACGTCTGTTCCCTTGTCTCCTCGTTAGGACAGCACCCCAGATGTTTGAATTGGGAATAGCCAAATCTGAGTCTCCCTGGGCCTGAGTGCATGTGAACAGCTGGGCAGGAAGTTCCAGCTTCAGAAAATACCAGCTTCCATGGGTCTTGGGAGGCAGCAGCCAACCTCTTGCAGGACCCAGCTGCCCCACAAGCCCTCCGCTGTCAGCCCCCATTAGGCTGCTGGCGAGGGAGATGCTTCCTTAGCTGGGCCATGTTTCAGTGAGGCCCTGGCCTCAGCTATGACCCAGAAGAGGTGGAGACAGAAGTGTGGTAACCAGAGACTCCCGAAAAATCTGGCAACTGATTGGCTTCAGATGTCCTTTTTATCAGCAAATGGCTTGTCAGCCTTGGGCCAGGGAGGAGCTGAGCTGCCCATAAAAATGTGAAGGTAAGGGATTGGGCTGCAGGAAATCAGACCATCTCTGATTTGAGGTGCAATGACCACCTCTTTCCCCAGCGAAGGCCAAGCAAGGGTCATGGCCTGACCATACCCCGGAGCCATGGCTGTCTGTTTCTACAGCAAAGAATGGCTTTATACAGGGAGCAGCCACCCCACCTACTGCAGCTTCAGGTCAAGCCCAGAGTCCCGGCCTCAGACAGGAAGACCCGGAGTCAGAGAGGAGAGCCCTGAAGCAAGTCCAGCTCTTGGAGACGGTGAGTCTGGGGCACATTTGAAGATTACGGTCAGGCCAACAACAAGTCACCTGCCTGCTGCCCACCCTGAATCCAGGCCCAGGTTCCTGCTACATTTCTGTTCTTACACCACAGCTCCCCAGACTTCCCTGGTAGTTGCCACTGACCCCTGAGCCCTCCCACCTGGTCACTTGGTAGTAACGCTAACCTATCAGTGGGGAGGAGTGAGAGGGCAGGGTGACAAATGAGACAAACTCACTTTGCAGATGAGGGAAGACATTACAGCTCTGACGTTTCAAGTGAGTGCCAGACAGAGCCACGACTAGAATTATTAGGTAAGCGATTAAATTGTATAGAGTCCCCCATCAGGGTTTGGGAATTGCAAGAGAGCATGGCACAAGGAGTACCTGGCTTTGTTAAAAAGAGAAAATGGGACTCTCCACGTCTCACAAGCCATGGTTCCCAGGAGGGCTGAGACCTTAGGAGCATCAGCACCTTGGACAAGACCAATGCCCTGAGCTGACATTCAGTCAACAAGCACACTGTCTTATCTTGTAACAGTTACTGTTTCCAGTACTTTACAAATTGCAACTCTTCAAATCTTCTCAATGAGCCAATGAGGTAGTATTATTATCCCCATTTGTAAATGGGGAAGACTGAGACAAAAAAGGATGATACAGTTTAGCAGCTGGGGGGGACTAAGATTTGAAGCCAGGAAATCTGGCTCTAGTCTGAGCTTTAACGGATGTGCCATATCCCTTGGTCCCCAGCCATTCAGGCATAATATGATCCAGTTGGTAGAGACATGGTCCTCAACTAGTCCCAGCACCCTCTTCAGTTACAAATACATAATATAAAAATAAATTTTTGTGTGTGTATCCACATTCATAATTTGTACACATACACATATTTTATATTTGTTATAAATATACATGCACTTAAATATGTATACATTTATATATAAATATAATTTGCCCACAATATTCTAGGAAGCAAATGACTTGCTCTGGATTACAAAGTAAGAGAGTTCATCTTGAACAAACCTCTCCTGTGAGTCAAGGAAAATACCTTTGCTCGCTTTCTCCAAACACACTGCATGTCTCAGTCATGCAGTCCTGCCACCCCAAACCTCAAAATTCTCCTTAAATAGTCCTGCCCTCTTTCAGAGTGTAGGACGGTAGTTTTCAAGATTTAGTCTGCTACCCTCCTCATTTGCTGGCAAATTAATAAATCTTTTAAGGGACTTCCCTGGTGGTCCACTGGTCAGGGCACTGCAACTTTACTGTGGAGGGTGCAGGTTCCATCCCTGATCGGGGGACTAAGATTCTGCAAACTACATAGGGCAGCCAAAAACGAAATATAAATAAACAAATAAATTTATTTAGGACTCCAGAAAGGCACTGGCCGGCACTGATGTGTTTTTGTAGAACGAGCTATCCCAAAATGGCTACTGCCAGCTTCTGTGTCCCCAGGGTGGGCTTCAATTGCGTCTCACCTCTCCAGGAGACTCTTCTAGAACAGCAGAGATGACTCAGGAGGTCCTGGAAGATCTCAGCACCCCAGGATGGAGAATCCAGATGCCAAATCACCAGGGAAGGCAAGTTGCAATTGGCAAAACCCATTTGGACTGTGATGTGAAAGAAAAACATATGCTTGTTGAATTAAGGAATAATCAATGAGCTAATAGACTGGAATGTTTCTAAGTGCCAAGAGCAGAAGAGCACAAGGTTTCTGCAGAGCTTTGGAAAGGATGGTGAACCACTTGACAGGAAATTTTTCTCACTCCAAACAACTGGATTAGATAACCTGGCACTCTGGTGAAGCTATCCAGAGGAGCCACTGTTCTTTCCCATTCTCTCCTGTTGCCCCCCACATCTAAAGAGCACAAAGTGTTTCTAAAGCTATATATAGCCTTATGGGATGGTATTATGATTAATATTGAGTTTTGAAGACCCTGTTTTGGCCAGTTGAATGATATCGTCTAGAAGAGTGATGCATGTGCATTAAAAAGAGTGTGGTTATGTTAAAAATATTTTTCTTTCCTTTATTCAAAGCTTTGTCTTCATTCTCATTCAGCATTGGGAACAGGGACCAAATTTTAGTTACATGCTGGGCTCCTGCTCCCCTTCTCTGGGCTGACAGGGCCCTTTGGCAACGGAGGAAGACAGTGGAAACAGAACGTGAGCCCTCGGCCACCAGGTGGCACCAGCGCACACTCCTGGCTGCCAAGCAGAGGCTGAGGGACACCAGGAGGACTAAGGGTCTTTGCTCTCTGGACCCATCTCAGAGCCTCTTTGAACCCTCAACACCTGCCTGACCAGGACAATGAAGAGCCATTCTTGTTTGGATGAAAAAGCTCCGCTGGGTTTTGTATTGTTATATCTTGGGTGGAGTTATTCACTCATTCATTCATTCATTGATCACAGTTATACTTAGTCCCATTATTATTCCAGAAAGGAACCAGAGAATACAAGGAAGGAATAACCCTGTCCTCAGGAACTCTCAGTCTGATGAAGAAGACAGATGGTATGCTAATAAGGAAATGTGTGCTGAGCACTGACTGCACGCTTTTCTAAAGCCCCCTAATGGCTCCCGTTGCCTTCAAGGTAAATCCAAACTCCCCCTCCTCAGCCTGCCCCACCTCTCTGCTCCAATCACCTGGTCTAGCTGCAGGTGTGTCCCAAAGCACACCTGCCCCTCTGGACCTCATCCCTGTGCCTTTCTCTGAAACTTGCTAATTCCTGTTTATCCCTTAAGATGTCATCTCTTATAAAAGCCTTTCTGAGCCTGTCCTTGTCACTGCATTTACCCCAGCTCATCAGAGATCTTTCAGAGGACTAATGACTTTTGGTACAGGGGGTCACAACCACTTACTTTTATGTGTATCTCCAGTGCCTAGGCAAGTATCTGGCATGTGGCCTGTCCTCAGTGGATGGCTGGCTTTACAGATAAGTGAAGCAAGGCTGTTTCTCAACCTGGCAGTGAGATCATGCACAGAATCCCACCTAGGGAGACAGAGAGGTCTCCCCATAACAGGTGGCCTTGAGCTGAGTCATGAGGGAAATTCCAGGTCATGAGAGTCACTAGAGTGACAGCACAGAAGTAGGAAGCAGTAAGGGAATACAAGGACTTGCAGATTTGAAGTGTCTAAGTAGAAGAGCTGTAGAGGGAAATAAAATTCAGAAGACAAGGGCCCTCCTATTCTGGATAAGGAGATGGAACTTTTTTCAGAGAGCAGCAGGGAGCCAATGAAAAGCTTTATGTTTTTCAATGGAGAAATGTGACTGAGGGATGAAACTCAGGTCTCCTGCATTATTAGCAGATTCTTTACCATCTGAGCCACCAGGGAAGCCCTCTCACAACGTGATCATACTTGGTTGTATATAGTTTATCAGTGAGCAGTTGCTGCCTAACAAACCACTCCCAGGCTGAAAACAGCAACCATATATTTGGCTCCTGAGCCTGTGCCACCTTGGAAGTTCTACTGACCTGGACCAGCCTCAGCAGATCTTCACTGGGCTCACCCATGTGTCTGCAGCTGTGGGTCTTAGTTGCTTCTAGGTGCTGTCTCATTCTCCAGCAGGCTCAACTGGACTTGTTCCCATGGCAGTCACAGGGGCGCGAGAGTAGGTGTTCACATGCGAGGCTTCCTGAGTCCTGAGTCAGGAGCTGGCAAACCACTACATCTGCTCCATTTTATTATCATTATCAAAGTAAGTTAAGAGTCCAGCTCAGACTCTTTCTGAGTGCAGTTACAAAATCACACCACAAAGGGCATGCACAGAGAGAATCGAAAATGATTGTAGCCATTCAGATGAATCGCTCTGGCTCTGCAGGGTGGAGAACAGCAGCAGGAAGCACTAAAAACTTGGCCCAAAAGTTTATTTGGGTTTTTCTGTAAAATATGTTGGAAAAAAACCCAATGGGACCTCTCAGCCAACCTAAATAGGATCTGCAGTCAGCCCAGGTAAGAGGCAAAGGATAGATCCTTTTCAGACAAATGCTTTATCAGTCAAGTTGCCTCAGCACTTCTGAGGTGCCAAGCACTGAACTAACTCCATCTTGGAGGCTGGGGAGGTCACCTAGACCAGAAGGCATTTAATCTCAGTTTGAAGGAGGAATAAGATTTGGGGATCTCCCTCCCTCCCCGACTCACCCTCCCTACCCCGTGGCCACAAGCAACTCCTTCATGGTTAGGGCCCTTGAGGCTGCAAGAGGCAAGGGAGCAATCTGAATGCTGTCCCTGGGTGTGTCAGCTCAGGCATAGTCACCATTCTTTGGGATCGTTGCTGAGAGTCTTGCCCTGGGTTGGAGGTCAGCCACCACCCTTGAAGGAGGTGTGGTTATTACAGACACTGCCCACAAGAGGGAAGCAGAGAACTGTCAGTCAAAGGAGTGCCTTTGGCCAGACTCAGGCGTGACGTTAAACAGAAGTCCAGATGAACATCTTTAAACCATGTTCTGTGTAGTAAGGAAGGATTACTTTGCACCTACGGACTCAGGTTCTGGAGCCAGACAACCAAGTGTCGTATCCCAGCTGTGTCATGGATGTGAGACCTGTGCCCTTATACAACACCCACTCTCAGAAGCCTCCAGGCCCTGTGATTGCTTTAGCACTCTGTTGTCATCTTGAAATTCTTAACAATTTTTAAATTACTGCATGCGCAGTTCGGCCCCTTTTAACTAACCTTCACAAAAGCCTCACTACCCATGTCCATGCTCAGTCACTTCAGTCACGTCCAACTCTGCAACCCTTTGGACTGCAGCTCACCAGACTCATCTCTCCTTGGGATTTCCCAGGCAAGAATACTGGAGTGGATTACTATTTCCTCTTCCAGAAGATCTTCCCCAATACAGGGATGGAACCCAAGTCTCTTGTGTCTGTGTCTCCTGCACTGCAGGCAGATTCTTTAACCACTGAGCCATCAGGGAAGCTCAAAGGCTCTCTAAGTAGACATTAATATGTCCATTTTACAGATGAGTTAACTGTGGAGATGGAGGCAGCCAATAAAGGTGGAAAGCATCTCCTAATTTGGTTCTTACTCTGCTCTTAAACCCTCGGTTCCAGGCCTCTCACAGTGTCATAGCACCAGGAAGAGGATTAAACTCAGTGGAGGCTGGGTTGTCAGACCACTGTCAGCCAGAGCACTGGCTCTGGACTCAGGAGACAGAGATAGAATTCAGAGCATGATTTTCCAGCTGACCTTGAGCATGTACAATCCCCTCTCTGAGCCTCAGTTTTTCCATCTACAAAACGGTACAGATGCATTTTGAGGTCCCTTGCTGCACCTTTGTCTTAACGATGTCCTCTGTGTCCTGTATTCTGATGCTTTGACAGCTGGAGACTTGCTGATTCTGGGGAGACTGCCCCTCCCAGAGTTGGCCAATCCCTGGAAACAGGAATGAACTTTCCCTTCCAGCCTGCCAGAGCCTGTTCCCCAACTTCTTTCTTTATTAGTCCCTCCACATGGACCTCTATCATCCTGTCCTAATCACTCTAGGTCAAGGACCTGACAACTGTGGGTAGTCCCTAAGCCCCAGAGCATGGGTGAGAGTTGGCTAGCTCCTTCACCCTGGCTCCCACCAACCAAGATAAAGTTCTTACCCCCAATTCCTCCCCCTTCCTCTGCCCCCGACACACCCAGTACATCACCTTGTGGCCCACCAGGTGACATCACGCCCACTCCTCTGGGGAATTGGGAGTAACAAATTATCTCTTAATTGGCAACTGGCTCCTGATCCATGGGCTTTACCACACCTCAGAGTGTCTATTAATAAACCACATGTTAAAACAGCTTCTTTATTTATGAATCCCCCACCTTTTCTTTCACTTTCTCCATTCCATGCACTTTTAAAAACAACCCATTTCAGTTTCACAACAGTCCAATGACAAGCCAGTTGTCACTCCCATTTTAGATGTGCAAAACTGAGGCACAGCAAAGGGACATCCCTAGAGTAAGAACACACACCTACTAAGTGCTGAGCCAGATGGGAACCCACACATTCTGGCTCCAGAGTCAGTAATAATATTCTAGTGAGCCACTCTCCATAATTTGGCCTCATCCATACTAACAATCGGGGCTTCCCTGGTGGCTTAGATGGTAAAGAATCTGCCTGCAGTGCAGGAGATGAGGGTGTGATCCCTGGGTTGCGAAGATCCCCTGGAGAAGGAAATGGAAACCCACTCCAGTATTCTTGCCTGGAGAATCCATGGACAGAGGAGCCTGGCAGACTACAGTCCATGGTGTTGCAAAGAGTCAGACACGACTGAGCAACTGGCACACACAAGCGTGGGCGTGTGCCTGCATGCGCGCGCGCACACACACACACACACACACACAGTTCTAATAATCAAGAGGAAAATAGGAGATGCTATTCCACATTCTCAACAGCAAGGCAGGAGTTCAGCTGATTTTTCTCTGCACATGTCATAGGGGTGCAGCTGTGACTTGGGGTGTCTCTTGAGGCCACCAGATTAGCTGGGTGCAAGACTCTTAAGTCCAGAGGGCACGCCACTGCTAGGGAACATTTACCCTATATTCATCTCTGGCACCTTGCCCGGGCCAAATATTTCAAAATGTCACCCCACTCTCTGCACGTCAGGAGTACTCATTTCAAGCTGTGGAAGTGGAGAGCGAGGTCAGGATCAGAGCAAAGAGCCGCAGTGTGGCTGCGGGTCTCTAGGAGTTTGGAGGGGCACTGCGGTCCGTTTCCACCTCTGCCCTGCTCCAGGCCCCGCCCTCTCCATCTCTGGCTCCAGCTCCTGCCCTCCCCACCTGCCTTCACCCCAACCCCATCCCTGGCCACTTCTAAGATAGTCTCCCCACGGAGTTTGCCCTCTCATATCAATATATTAACAGCCAGAATGAAAACTCTCCAATTACAGGTAACCAAAGACTCTTCAAACAACTTGTTTCATAAGTGTTTCTCCCTTCCTGGACTCTAACCTTCGTGCTCTATGAGATTCCCAGGGCAGGCGCAAGCAGAGAGGGGCCTTCGGACAAGGGGAACCTTTGGTCTGGGGTCCTCAGAACAACTGGGAAATTCTCAGAGCGACTCCCAGCCCCACAGATGCCAAGTTGGGGAATTAAGGGCAAATCTTTTCATTTCCCTGGGCTTCTATTTCCATGCTCTTATTTAGAGTTCCAAGCTCTTATTTTGGAAGCATGCTAAATTTCTTTCGGTCTCCCTTCTGATGCCTAAATTAACTTCACAGTGTTCCTGCCAAGTCTCAGCCTCCTGTTATATAACTCCAGGGTCAGGGAACTTGTTACCTTTCCAGGCAAGGATCTTTGGAAAGAATGTCCTTACAGTAAAGGGACTCCATCTCTCCATCGTCTTTGGCTCTAATTACTCATCCATCCATCCCTCCATCCTTCCTCCCATTTATTATTTCATTTATTCTCACTATGCTAAGTGTTATGGATTCAAAGCTAAATCCCAGACATGTTCCTGTAAACTGGACTGGATCCTGAATTCTAGTTTCCTCAAATACCTGGCCATGACTCTCCAAACTAAAGTTTCCATTTTTTTCCCTACCCTTCTGATGTGGAGTCACTAAGCTGTTGGATCTCTTTGGAAGGGAACCTTCTATATAGCAAGTTCTCCCCACTACCCAGAGGACAGCCAAATATCAGGGACTTAAACCTTAGGTCCTCATTTCTCAACTTCAGAGGATTCCTCTAAACTCTAGGAACTGCACACCAGCCAGAGACTTCAAAATTGAATGGACTAGGAAAAGTAGCTGATATTGAAGTAGACTACTTCCTACCAAGACATTGGACCCAGAAAGTTTCTTTCGTTTCCCCTTCCCTAATTAACCATCTTTTCCTAATTCCTACACCATGAAGGTTTTTAAATTTTTTTTAATTTTATTTTTAATTGTTTTCTAAAACTTGTAAAAGGTGTATTTATTTATTTGCGACAGTGCTGGGTCTTTGTTGTTGCACATAGGCCTTCTCTCGTTGCGGTAAGCAAGGCTACTCTTTAGTTGTGGTGTGCGGGCTTAGTTGCTCCCCCACATATGGGATCTTTCCCGACCAGGGATTGAACCTGTGTCCCTTGCGTTGGCAGGCGGATTCTTAATGACTGTTCCATCAGGGAAGCCCTATGATCTTTTGTCCACCTTTTGTCTTGTTCTGGCCGGGAAAGAGAATGCTGTTGTTCAGATATCTGACACTGCCAGTAACGGTAATCCAACTGGCTCAGTCGGTTGAGTCAGCCTGCAATGCAGGACACCTGGGTTCAATCCCCAGGGTGGGAAGATCCCCTGGAGAAGGAAATGGAAATCCACCCCAGTATTCTTGCTTGGGAAATCCCGTGGACAGAGAAGCCTGGGCTACAGTCCTTGATGTCACAAGAGTCAAACAGCTGAGCGACTAAACCTACCTAACCTACCTAACCTGTTGGATTTGTTACGATGATGGTGATTCTGTAGTTTCTCCTGTCACAAACTTATCCTGATTTCCAACGCCTCAGTTTCCCTGGAACAAACTCAGCCCCCTCTGTATTGTATCAGATAACCTGACCCGGGTTTGGGGTCCATTTCCCTGTCTGGTTTCTTGCCTCTGATCCCAAACTCTGTACTAGAAGACAGACTGAATAAATACGCCTCCAGAGACTCATAGTTTCTTAACCTCCATGGCCGATGCCTTTCCAGCCCTGAGACACAGACTCGAGTGGGATTTATCAGGAAGCATTCATGATTCAATATTAGCTTCCTAAGGCAGATTACTACTCTTCCAGGTAGTAAGTGCAAATGAGGCTATGATCAGGAACCTCTCTTCAACTGTTAAAAGTATTGCAGGATCTGGGGACTTCCCTGGTAGTCTAGTGACTAAAACTGTGCTCCCAATGCACAGGGCCTGGGTTCAATCCCTGGTTAGGGAACTAGATCCCATATGCCATGAAGAAGAATAAATACTTTAAAAGGGGGGGGGTATTGCAAGATCTGCTAACACTATAGCTGAAAGTCTGAAAGTGTTAGTCACTCAGTCATGTCCGACTCTTTTTGACCCCATAGGCTATAGCCCACCAGACTCCTCTGCCCATGAGATTCTCCAGGCAAGAATGCTGGAGTCCGTTGCCATGCCCTCCTCCAGGGGATCTTCCTGACCCAGGGATCAAACTTGCATCTCTTATGTCCCCAGCATTGGCAGACAGGTTCTTTACCACTGGCACCACCTAGGAAGCCCCTACCCAAAAAACAATCCTTAGGCTCTCTGAACAGGTTGTTCTTGATAATCAAATGCCCACTGGTTATCTTTTAGTTGAACAAAAAAATGTCTGTGCTGTGGTCCAGAAACTTGAGACAGCTGGATTAACTCTTCTGGGGAAGTTGCCTGAGCATGAGATCTCTGAGCAAGCCCCCGTGGCTTAAGAAAGTGACTCTTTCAATGGAGTTTTTCCTTGATTTATTTGATTTTGACTGATTTAGGTCTTGGAGACCACAGCTTTAGGGTACGCTCAGTTGCTGCTGCTGCTGCTGCTAAGTCACTTCAGTCGTGTCCGACTCTGTATGACCCCATAGACGACAGCCTACCAGGCTCCCCCGTCCCTGGGATTCTCCAGGCAAGAACACTAGAGTGGGTTGTCATTTCCTTCTCCAATGCATGAAAGTGAAAAGTGAACGTGAAATCGCTCAGTCATGTCCAACCCTTAGCGACCCCATGGACTGCAGCCTACCAGGCTCCTCTGCATGGGATTTTCCAGGCAAGAGTACTGGAGTGGGGCGCCATTGCCTAGATTGGGAATTATCTGGCTTGTAATAATCATAGTAATCTGCCTGGTGTGTTGTATCCTCTCAAAATCTTTAACCGCATATTCACAGCTACTAACTCCCAAGCAAATGATCTCCCTAAGACTGGAATATCAGAAAAGGAGCAAAGAGGGTAGGAAGAATTGGGAGATTGGGATTGACATGCATGCGCTACTTTGTATAAAATAGATAAGTAGCTGGAACTTACTGTGCAGCACAGGGAGCGCCGCTTAATGCCCTGTGCGGACCTGAATGGGAAGAAGTCCGAAAGGGAGCGGACATGCGCACACATACGGCTGATTCACTTTGCTGTACGGTAGAAGCTAACACAACACTGTGAAGCAACTATGCGCCAATAAAAAAATATTTTTTTAAAAAAGAAAAGGAACCAAGAGAATAACAACAACGACAACAAAAAGAGTGAATCGAAAACCCTGACCCCTGAATACCACAGAGATTCCACAAAGAACATCACGATTTGTATACCATGGCACATCATGACCTGTGAATATCACACCGAAGATCGGCAGAAACTTCTGAGCGGCAGCTACCCGAGGCCTGAAATGTTTATCACATCCCTTGGTTAAGCCGAGTCTCTGACCCAAAGTGGAAAATTGTCCAAAGAGACAACGATCCCAAAACAGAGCCACTTGCATTAAGCCCATGACACCAAACAGAATTAATATCTAACTTGATTATAGCTTCAACTCTTCCCATGCATAGAATATTAAACCAGTCAATCCAGAATTACCTGGTCCTCTGCCCTCCCTGAATGGAAGGGGACCATGCCAAGAGAAATCCACTCTTATTTAGTCACTTCTTTGTCCCATCTCCTTCTGCCTGTGAGAGTCATTCATTTTGTATAGCTCTCTGAGCATCTTTCTTCCTGATTGATGGGATGCTGCCCAATTCGTGAATCACTGAAGAGAGCCAATAGGATCTTTCAATGTTACTCAGCTGAATTTTTATTTTTTTTAACACCTTTAATTCATGGCCACTCATAATATTCCATTTATGGCAATGGGTAAAATTTTCTTCTTAAACAATTGCATTTAAACCAAAAGAATGAATTCATTTTAGAAAAATGCTTGGGCTTCTCTGGTGGCTCAGTAGTAAAGAATCTGCCTGCCAATGCAGGAGATGCGGGTTTGATCTGGGAAGACCCCACATGCTGCAGGGCAACTAAGCCCGTGCACCACAACTCCCAAGTCTGTGCTCTAGAGCCCAGGAGTCGCAACTACTGAGTCCATACGCCGCAACTACTGAAGCCTGCGTGCCCTAGAACCCGTGCTCAGCAACAAAAGAAGCCACCATGATGAGAAGCTTGGGCACCGCAACTAGAAAGTAACCCAGCTCTCTGCAACTAGAGAAAAACCCAAACAGCAACAAAGACCTAGCACAGCCAAAAATAAATAAAATTATTTTAAAAAACAAAAAACAACTGCTTAAAATAGTATATAGGTGGTGTGCTGCTATGGCTGAAAGTGTGATGTTAGCATGAGAATAACAGGTTCCAGAAATATGGTGTATGTCTAGGCTGCATTGAAAATTTTCATAGAATTCTAGCTTCATAGAGTGTTGATCCAAGGTGGATGAAGACCTCACCTCATCCATAGCCACCTCCCACCTCTCACCACTCCTTTTTCATAAAGGACCTCCAAAGTTACCCTGTGGGTTTCCCGGACCTCTGGTCCCTTAGCGCAGTGCTGTTCACCCTGAAGGCTGTTCACCTGTTTAATCTCATGATTAGTTAACACAGCCCAGTCGATACTGTTCACCTGATTAATCCCATGATTAGCTAATACAGCCCAGTCAATGGTCCAGAAGAACATGACTTGTTCAGTGCTTATTCTAGTAAGTGCTCTCCATGAATCTGCTGAGTAAATTGATGGAGATGGCGAGAGTGGGGGTGGCTGATTTGGAGTTTAGAGGGTTCTTCTCTCCTAAGACCTGCCCAACTACTTAAGCATTAAGGCCAGTCTAGGATTTTATTCTTCAGACTATCTAGTTCTATATGCGGAACTTGAGTTTC
Source organism: Antilocapra americana (assembly GCA_007570785.1). Classification (NCBI taxonomy): domain Eukaryota; kingdom Metazoa; phylum Chordata; class Mammalia; order Artiodactyla; family Antilocapridae; genus Antilocapra; species Antilocapra americana. The sequence continues at coordinate 33,588 of ML663568.1, read as the reverse complement.
CAAAGTTAAAAATGAATCAGTTTACAGCTGGTATGATCCCGGGAGAGGGCACAGGTTAAGCAAATTGAGGTTTGGCTTGATGCCTCATCTATTTCTGCAGAGTCATCCCAAGCCAGGAGTGGGGCAGCTTTAGGCTGCAGCCAGATACATCAAGGTCTGGGCATTGCTGTCCATGTTTGCAGAATTGTGGGTGTCGCAAGAAGGCATGTGTTAGAACAGGGGCTCTAGAAGAATAATTCATCCTTACCTCTTATATTTGGCTAATGCAGCATCCATCTGGCTAATGCAGCTGGATGAAGCACAAGCTGGATTCAAGACTGCTGGGAGAAATATGCAGATATTTCTCATATATGCAGATAACACCACACTTATGGCAGAAAGCGAAGAAGAACTAAAGAACTTCTTGATGAAAGTGAAAGAAGAGAGTGAAAAAGTGGCTTAAAACTCAACATTCAGAAAACTACAATCATGGTATCTGGTCCCATCACTTCATGGAAAATAGATGGGGAAACAATGGAAACAGTGACAGACTTTATTTTGGGAGGCTTCAAAATCACTGCAGATGGTGACTGCAGCCATGAAATTAAAATACGCTTGCTCCTTGAAAGAAAAGCTATGACCCACGTAGACAGCATATTAAAAAGTAGAGACATTACTTTGCTGACAAAAGTCCATCTAGTCAAAGCTATGGTTTTTCCAGTAGTCATGTATGGATGTGAGAGTTGGACTCTAAAGAAAATTGAGCACTGAAGAATTGATGCTTTTGAACTGTGGTGTTGGAGAAGACTTTGGAGAGTCCAAGGGACTACAAGAAGATCCAACCAATCCATCCTTAAAGGAAATCAGTCCTGAATATTCATTGGAAGGACTGAAGCTGGAACTCCAATACTTTGGTCACCTGATGTAAAGAACTGACTTATTGGAAAAGACCATGATGCTGGGAAAGACTGAAGGCAGGAGCAGAAGGGGACAATGGAGGATGAGATGATTGGATGGCATCATCAACTCGATGGACATGAGTTTGAGTAAGCTCCAGGAGTTGGTGATGGACAGGGAAGCCTAGTGTGCTGCAGTCCATGGTGTCTCAGAGTTGGACATGACTGAGCAACTGAACTGAAATGAAATGAATGCAGCATCCTGGGGTCTTCATAGTCTAAGAGCCAGGATGGCATCACAAGTTGCAAAGGCCAGCTGAGCAGGGAAAAGGGCAGAATGGTTATGACTTAACCACTGTGTGTAGAGGGGGCAGGCACACATGTGTGTATAAGTACTAAGGTACACGCGTGTGTACAAGATTAGAAACAGGCTTGTTGTCTACTTTAGAAGACAGCCTGGATCCTTCAGTGTGGACAGAGATGGGAGTGTTCTTTAATTAGGGTACTCGTTAGGGCCTATGTTTCTTTCCTGGTGAAAGGGAGGAGCCCCAGCCCAGGCTGGTCTTTGTAGAAGCAGTCACGTCTTGGGGCTGACTTCGCTGCGGCCCCAAACTCTCACCCCTCACTGGTCTGCCAGTTGCCAGAATGAATGCAGATGAGCATCGCGTTTAGAACTTGCGTCTCCAGAAGGTTCATTTCAGCCACAATCCATGATCTCGGCCAAGAACACATCAACTTTTCCAAGGTTGTCATGTGGTTTATAGTTGCCCAATTCTTCCCTGTGTCAGCATCGCTCTGGCCTGGGCCAGGAGAGTTTTGGCAGACGATCCTTGGAAAACAGTGCAGGCACAGAGAAGGCAGAGCCACCTCTTCAGTCCGCTGCCCTGGAGACAGTCCCTTTGTGTCTCTCTGCCTCATTCGCGAGGAGGAGCCTCATGCCTCGGGACTCCAGGTCCCACAGCATTCAGAGTCGGGGCTGTGCTGCTTTAGCTCAGTTCTCAGCTCTTCCTCTTACTTACTGTGTGCCTGTGGGCCATTTCCTTGTCCTCACTGAGCACTGGGAAATCATGATATCAATTCACGGATTAATTTTGAGAACTGAGTGAGATCCTGCAAGCAAGCCCTCCACACAGCGATCCCCACGGTGAGCTCGGTGAGCACAGTGAGCTCAGTGAATAGTTGTCATGTGGATGTCTCAGTGAGTACAAACAGAACGTGCAAATAAGCAAAAACACAGCCAGGACATGGCTGTTGCATACAGAAACTCGATATCTAACCTTCCAAATTTTTTCCTACAAAAGAAAGATACGTACTTTTTATTTTGTGAATGAAAGTCACTCAGTTGTGCCCGACTCTTGCGACCCCATAGACTGTAGCCCACTAGGCTCCTCTGTCCTTACAATTTCCCAGGCAAGAATATTGGAGTGGGTAACCATTTTCTTCTCCAGAGGATCTTCCCAACCCAGGGATTGAACCCGGATCTTCTGCGTTGCAAGCAGATTCTTTACCATCTAAGCCACCAAGGAAGCCCAGTTTTCCTTATTATAATGAGATATTATGCATGACTAAATTTTGAAAATATTTCTTTATTGAAAGATAATCCACACACCATAAAATTCATCTTTTAAATATATATATATATATATATTTATTTATTTGGCTACACCATATGATATGTGAGATCTAAGTTCCCCCACCAGGAATTGAACTCACTGCCACTGCACTGGAAATGTGGAGTCTAAACCACTGGACCACCAGGGAAGTTCAAAATTCACCTCTTTAATGCTTACAGCTCAGTGTTTTTTCAGTATATTCAGAGTTGTGCAACCATAACCACTAGGTAAGCCCAGAACATTTTCATCACCTCAAAGAGACGCCTCTACCCAGTAGCACTCACACATCATTCCCTGCCCTCCAAACCCCAGGCATGCAGCAACCTTTGTGCCACTTTCTGCCTCTATGGATTTGCTTAATCTCAACATTTCATATAAATAGAATCATACACTATCTATCCTTTCATATCTGGCTCCTTTCATTAGCATAATATGCAATATTTTCAAGGTTCATCCCTGTTTAACATGTACCAGTACTTCATTTTTTTTATGGCTCAATAATACTGCATTGTCCGGCAGATACTATTTCATGTGTTCATTCATCAGTTCCTGGAAGTTTGGATTCTTTTACTTTGGGCCATTGTGAATAATGGTCCTATTATTGTAGATATATACCTAGGAGTGGAATTGCTGGGTAACATGATGACTTTGTGTTTGATTTTTTTGTTAATTTTTTGGCCACACCACATGGCATACAGGATCTTAGTTCTGTGACCAGGGATCAAATCCATTCTCCCTGCAGTGGAAGCATGGAGTCTTAACCACTGGACAGCAGGGAAGTCGCTGTGTGTGATTTTTGAGGAACCGCCGAACAGTATCCTAATGTAGTCATAACTATATTATAGTTGTTTTTCCCCTTAGCAGTAGATTATGACTGCTTCTCCCTGTTAAGAAACAGAAGTTGCATCACTAGATTGAGTGAAAGCATAGTATTGCCTTAGCCGGCTGTACCAGAGTGTACTTAGAGAATGTCCCATTTATTGGACACACAATGGTTCTATTAGACGGGCTTTGAGCATCTTCCTCTCTCCCCTAGGAGGTAAGGGCCCTGTCACAGGTGTACTCAGAGCATCTGCATCCCTCTACTTTGGTGCTGCCACGTTGCATTTCAACCCACCCGTCACCTCTCCCTGCCTCTGTCTTAGCTATTATATGGTGACTCCTCCAGGAGATGGAAAATGTTTTATCTTTGTATCCATAGCACTTAACATAGTGCCAGGCATTTGGTAAATGTTTGGAGAATGAATGAATGAAATAATGAATAAATAGAAGGAAGGATGGAAGGATGGATGAATGAACGAATAATTAGAACCAAAGAAATGGAGAGATGGAGTCCCTTTACTGTAAAGACATTCTCTCCTGAGATCCCTGCCTGGATAGGTAATGAGTTCCCTGACCCTGGAAGTGTGCAATGGGAGGCTGAGTCATTTCACAGGAATACTGTAAAATTAATTTAGGCATCAGAAGAGAGACTGAAAGAAATTTATGATGCTTCCAAAATAATAGCATGGAACTCTGAAATTGAAGCCAAAGGAAATGAAAAGATTTGCTCTTAATCCTCTAGCTAGGCAGCTGTGGGGCTAGGAGTTGCTCTCAAAGCTTTCCACTTTTTCTGAGGACCCCAGATCAAAAACTCCCCTTGTCTGAAGGCCTCTTGTCTGCTTGCACCTGCGCTGGGAAGATCACAGAGCACTAAGGTTAGAGTCCAGGAAAGGAGAAGCGCTTATGAAACAAGTTGTTTATAGAATCTGCAGCTAGCTGCAACTGGAGAGTTGTCTGGGTTCTTGATTTCAAAGAGGGTAAACTCTTGGTGGGCGTGGCTCACACACTCCAACCACTCACAAGGAAGGGAGGAGAGATTTGCTTGTTATCCAGCAGCTGGGGCAGGAGCTTTTGAGGGAGGTGGGGTTGGGAACTGGGAGCCGGGACTAAAACAGCCCCAGTGAGCAGCGCAGACACCTGTGGGTACAGGAGCGGCTCTCTTTCCAGAATGTGGCTCTTAGCTCTGGTCCTGACCTCCCTCACTTCCTTCACAGCTTGGGGTGAGTCCTCCTGAAATGCAGGTAGCAGGAGCATTTTTGGAAATCCTTGTAGGGAACAAGGATGGGCACAGGGCAAGGCAGTGACAGGCCGGGTTCTGCAGCAGCACGTGCTCCGTGAACCTGGACGGTCTATCCCAGCTCGTGCCCAGGGCAGGAGACACAGGGGACTGCGCACACCCTAGACTTGGCTCGGCCGGCCACACCAGAGGACGGCAATCAGCTCCCCTCCCACATCCCGCTGAGGACTTTGGTGAGCTCCTCCGTGTCTTTCCCCTCTTGATTCTTAATAAGGGCATAGAATGGGTCTTTACCAGAATCCTGCAACAGATCTCTGTTATTGTTGTTTAGTAGCTAATTCATGTCCAACTCTTTTGCAACCCCAAGGACTATAACCCACCAGGCTCTCTGTCCATGAAATTTTCCAGGCAAGAATCCTGGGGTGGGTTGCCATTTCCTACTCGAGGGGATATTCCCGACCCAGGGATCGAAACTGTGTCTATTGGCAGGTGTATTCTTTACTGCTGAGCCACTTGGGAAGCCCTGAGGGATCTTACCAGAATATTAATACCGGCTCTGGAGACAGAGCAGTGTGGGTTCCCATCCCGGCTCAGCACTTAGGGGCTGTGTGTTCTTACACATGGGATGTCCCTTTTCTGTGCTTTGGTTTCGCATTTCAAAAATGGGGGTGACAACTCTATCTACCTCCATGGGCTGTTGTAAGGTGGAAATGGGCTGTTTATTCTAAAGAGTGCCTGAAATAGAGAGTGTGAAAAAAGAGATAAAGGAGTTGTTTTCAAAGACACTGTATTACTGCTATATTAAAATGGTTAACTAATAAGGACCTACTATATACCACATGGAACTCTGCTCAGTGTCATGTGCCAGCCTGGATGGGAGGGGAGTTTACGGGAGAATGGATATATGTGTAAGTATGGCTGAGTGCCTTCGCTGTTCACCTGAAACGACCACAACATTGTTAATCAGCTATATCCAAATACAAAATCAAAAGTTTAAAGCTTAAAAAAAAGATATGTGTTAATAGACTATTAGGGTATTCTAAGGCCCACAGATCAGGAGTCAATGGCCTTTGAAAAGATGGTTTATGACACATTTTCATGGAGGAGAGAGCATGGCCCAGCATGCCCTGTGGTAAAGACTGTGGTGGGTCACGAGAGAAGAAAGAAATCGGGAGTAAGAGTATTTATCTTGGTCGCTGATAGGGAAGGGTGAGGTGAGGCAGGATAAGTAGGTTTGGGAGTGGCAAAGTAGACAGTTTCAGCAGATTAGAGGGTGGGCAGTTATGTTACTTTGTCCTGGAGCGATTGGGGCAGGGTGATAGTGACTGAGTAGAGGGCCGGATAAAGAAGGGGACGGGGGTATAGGCTATGGCAGGCTGGAAGGGGAAGTTCATTCCTGTCTTCAGGGATTGACTAACTCTGGGAGAGGCAGTCCCCCAAGAATCAGCAAGACTCCAGGTGTCAAAGCATCAGAATACGGGACATAGAGGACATGGGTAATACAAGGGTGCAGCAAGGGACCTCAGAATGCATCTGTACCATTTTATAGATGGAAAAACTGAGGCTCAGAGAGGGAATTGTATGTGCCCAAGGTCAGCTGGAAACATCACATTGTGAGTTCTGTCCCTGTCTCCTGAGTCCAGAGCCGGTGCTCCGGCCGTCAGTGCTCTGACAGCCCAGGTTGCACGGGGTTCTTTGTTCCTCCTGGGGCCGTGACACCGTGAGGGGCCTGGAGCTGAGGGGAAGCGCAGTTATGTGTTAGTCACGCAGTCATGTCTGACTCTTTGTGACCCTGTGGACTGTAGCCCACCAGGTTCCTCAGTCTAGGCAAGAATACGAGAGTGGGCTGCCATTTCCTTCTCCAGGGGATCTTCCCAACCTAGGGATCAAACTCAGGTTTCCTGCACTGCAGGCAGATTCTTTAGCATCTGAGCCCACCAGGGAAGCCCTGATTAGAAGCTGATTATCCCCTTATTGCTAGTTACCTGCCGGCAGGGTCATACCTTTTCCACCTTTAGAAAATCCATACTAGCTGCCTCCATTTCCTCAGTTACCTCATCTGTAAAATGGACATATTGATGTCTCCCTAGCCAGGCTTTTCTGATTAGAGTGCCCGCGTGGCACATAGTAAGTGCTCAATACACAGTCATTACCTCTAACACAAGTGGTAACCGCTGCTGTCACCGTCATTGTCTATGCCTCACAGCCCATCACCACTTTTTCACTCTTGCCAATTGGGCATCTGCCCACATTGTGTCTCTTGAAGACTGTCATCGGATGTGTCTCTAAGACCAGATCTGGGTTATTTTTCTCTGTTCTGGCCACACACTTTGAGGGAGAGGTTGGCCTTTTGTCTGTATCTAAAGGGTGAGAGGCGGGAAATCATTTCCTGTTAGGATGCTTAAACAAACTGCGGGTGTTGAGGATGGACAAGAGAGGACTTGAGGGACAAGCCTGAACAGGGGACACAATAAGGCCACCTGCCTCATGAAGGTGCAGGATGTCCCCAAGCAGCGAGGACCAGGCCTGACATGGCAACGGTAGGAGATGCATTTAAGCTCAGTGAGGAAAAACTGCCTGCTCCCCTGGAATGGGACAGACAGAATGTGACCCCAAGTCAACCTCCCTCTGATGACTCTGTGAGTTAGGAAAGACAGCTTCACCCTCTCTTACATAAGAAGCTGAGGCTTAGAGAGTTGAGAGGCCATTCAAGATCACATGGCAAGGTAACAAAAGTGGCAAAAGTAACAAAACCCTCCCAGAATCCAGTTCACTGTCACCACTGACATGTCCTCATTTCCTCCCAATGTCCAGCAGGGCTAGCGCCTGTCGTGGACACCGCTCATGGCAGAGTCCTTGGGAAATATGTCAGCTTAAAAGGATTTACACAGCCTGTGGCCATCTTCCTGGGAGTCCCTTTTGCCAAGCCTCCTCTTGGATCCTTGAGGTTTGCTCCACCGCAGCCTGCAGAGCCATGGATCTTCGTGAAGAATACCACCTCTTACCCTCCCATGTAGGTCAAGGGTGTGACTTTGGCATCTTTCAGTGGGAATGTTAGTCTCAAAGGGATGCCCGAAGGAGCCAAGGCAATCCTCTGAGTGGCTCATACTTTGCTGTGAAATCCTCAAGCTCTTGTAGATCTGCACCAACATTCCAGAGCTCTCACAGCATTCTAGAGCCCTTTATTCAACTAGGAGTTCACATGCTATGACTAAAAGACCACACATGTCATAGCCAAGAAACATGCAGCCAAATAAATAATTAATTAATTTTTTGAAAAGTGAGGTTGGTAAGTAAAATTAAGACAATGAAAATCATATGCAAATCCACCACCTAGCAAGAGCTTCTGTTCATATTTCAGATTCTAATTTTCTAGTCTTTTATCTGTTCCCTAATTTCTCCCTTAAAGTGGAATCACATAATTTTCTGTATCCAGTGCTAATGTATGTGTGTGTTTCCCACACCAAAAAGCAGTTCTTGCAGACCATATGTGTGTCCAACAATTCAACTAATTTCTGACACTGTTTTGCCAGAGATAACATCAGATTCCATGAAAGGCTCAGTCCCACAGAACCTCCCTCTACTTCAGATGCCAATTCCAAGTTGTCACCTGGGCTTCTGACCAATTGGTTATAACTCAGAGGTTCCCACGACCCCCTTCCTGGGTTCTAGTAATTTACCAGAGCAGCTCACAGAACTCAAGAAACTAGTTTCCTCACTAGATTACCAGTTCATTATGAAGGATATGGAAGGATACAAACCACTCGCCAGATGAAGAGATCCATAAGGTGAGGTCCCTGACAGAGGACCCAGCACAGTGGCCTCCCTGGTTGTCCCGTGGTTGAGAATCAGCCCTTCCACTGCAAAGGGTTCGATCCCTGGTCAAGGAAGTAAGATCCCACATGCCACGCAGTGTGAAAAATAAAAATAAGTGCTGGTTCACCAGCCAGGTTGCTTTCTGAACCTGTCCTTTGAGCTTACGGAGGTCTCATTACATGGGCATGAGTGTTCATTGCTCAGTTGTGTCAGACTCTTTGCAATCCCTTGGACTATAGCCCACCAGGCTCCTCCCTCCATGGAATTTTCCAGGCAAGAATACTAGAATGGGTTGCCATTTTCTCTTCCAGATAATCTTCAGGTAATCTCCTGTGTCTCCTGCATTGGCAGACAGGTTGTTTACCTCTGATCCACCTGGAAAGCCATCCCATGGGCAGAGGATTGAAATCATTGGTCACTGGTGACTGATTCCCCTCTAGCCCATCTTCTCTTTCCAGAGTTCAGGGGGTTGTGACAGAAGGTTCCCTCGCTTATAATTATGAGATTATTCCTCTGACAACCGGTTCCTGCCCTTAGGTGTGGTCCGAAACTCACTTCATTAACCCAACAGTATACACTGCTCAGGAAATTATGAACACAAGGGTTTCAAGAGCTCTTCAGCAGAAACTGGCCAAAAAGCAAATACATACTTCTTACAAACACTTATTTTTCTTATATCACAGTATCATATTACATGGTACAGATAATTTAGATGAAAGTAGTAGACGAAGTTCATGAAAGTATATCATGAACACCATTCTGGGTCATTAAATATCACAACCTGACATTTAATCACCATATTATATTGAGTATTCAATCATAATTTCTTTACTCCATCTCTTTTTGGAGTTATTCATTGTTGTTGATATTTTTTATACACTAAATAGCACCCTAATGAACATCCTATAGCTAAATTTTCATGCATATTCATTTTTGGATAAATTCCAAGAGAGAACATTTTGGAGTAAGAGTATTTTTAAAATTTCCCTTCAGAAATATTCTAACTGCACTGTTTTAATTAATATATGAAAAACTCCATTAACTGAATTTTTGTCAATGCTTGGAGTTATTAAAATGGTTTCTATCTACTGAATAGGCAGAATAATGTTAATGACAATAATTGTTATCATCACCATTATATACAAAGTTATTCTTTTTATTCTGTGTTTGTTTGAATACTAGTGACATTGAGTATTTTTCCTTTATAACTCTTAAACTTCTTTTATAAATATTATGCCCCTTGCCTAGGTGATCTGGGGAAAGTCCCCACAGGATGGAAATCAAGAGGTTATCTTTGAGGCTGTGATTCTGTGACTTGACAACTGTGTCATCCAAGCACATCAGTGCCTCAGTTACCTCATCAACATACTGAGGGAAGTCATGCCTTTTTTGTGGGGGCACTGAGATCCAGAAATGTGGCTTATAATATCCTGGAAAACATAAGCACTACATAGTATGGTTCTTTCTGGCTGTATGACCTTGGGCAGGTTCTCTAACTTCTCTGTGCCTCAGTTTCTCAACTGTAAAATGAGGATAATAATAGAACCTATATCATGGGGCCAATGTGAAGATTAAATGAGTTAATATATAAGACATAATTTAAAACAACAGTTGGCAAGTTGAGAGGACTCAACAAACATTAAAAATTATTATATCTGTAGCTTCTTTCAAGTCTCCTATTGGGAAAACCAATAGCTCTTGCCTGTGATGGGTTGCTGGCAAATATTAACATGTCCATGTTGCTAGATCCTTATAGAAATCACTCCCCTCACTAACATCAGAAAGATTCTGACTCAGAGCAGTCAAGGCATTCACCCAAGGAAACCCAGCAAATCAGGCTGAGGCAGGACTAAAATATACTTCTTCTAATGCTGCCCCACAAATATTTGACCCTGATCTGTTGTAGGCCCTAAATATCTGCCATTTGGTTGATTTCTCCTGGTTTCTGGAAGTCTCCTGTGGACTAGAACATGTTTCCCTGTGGGCAGAATATAGGCACTCTACAGCGGGTGTCATACAGCGCTGGTGTGGACTCAGGGATGCTGGACATGGTCCTTTCTCACACCCATCAGCACTCTAGGCAGCCTCCTCCCTTGACCCAGGGCATTCCAGAGGCCCCAGGAAGGGAAGAGGGTCAGGTCTGACCCTACATGGTCCTGGGAGACCTTGGTGAGCCTGAGGATCCCCATCGCATGCCCCAGGTATGGTAAGAACCACTCTATTTACTGGCCTGAAGCTGCCAGTCCAAGGCCTTTGATGACCACAGGAGACATCTCCTTGGTCAGCTCTGATTGAACCTCAAGAATTCTTCTCTCTCCTTGCCCCTCCCAGGTGCTCCCAGGACCCAGTGGGGGCGCAGTTGCTCTCGGATCTCTTTACCAACAGAAAGGAGAACATTAGTCTCACATTTTCCGAGGACTGTCTTTACCTAAATATATACACCCCTGCTGACTTGACGAAGAGAAGCAGGCTGCCGGTAAGTGGTGGGAACCATTGGTCAAGGCTGGTGTAGACTGGAAGGGGATGAAGGCAGTGTTGGGTGGGGGCGTCTTGGGCCAAGGGTCTTCTGGGGCCCCGGGGCTTTCTTTAGCACCACAGCCAACATACCATCAGGGAGCACAGGGTGCCCACACCAGTTTCCCCTCGGCCGGAGTGGGGCCCCTGGGGGAGATTGCTGCACATCTGTAATGCACAGTTTAATTTTTCTAGGGTCTCTCAGGCTGATAGATGGGCAGGAAGGATGACTTTTATTTGCTAGATTAGGAATCGGATACCCAGAGAGGGTAAAATGTAATTTCCGTTAAGTTAGAGCTGGAAGGAATCTTGGCGATAAGCCAACAAGCCAAGCCTTCCTTTACAGGCAGAGAAACTGAGGCCCAGAGAGGGGAAGGCGAGGTCACAGAGCAGGGGTGCAGGACAGG